>OX940984.1:12456570-12785769 GCA_954871275.1 Leptopterna dolabrata | reverse complement strand
CTGAACTTGCTGAAACCACAAACCACTCGCAATCGATTCAGCGAACAAAAAAACATGGTAAACACACTTCACACACCTACATTAATTTAAAGAACATGCAATTTTTGTATTTTGGACTACACTTCCGTAAATTCGGTATGCTGAGTATGCTAATCGGACTGAGACTACTTAGTTGCAATCGATTCGGCACCCCCAAAAAAAACATGTCTGAAAACAACCCAATGCCTATGTTGCTGACATCATTCTTGTTTTGATTTTTTGCACCAAAAATTTGTAAATTTGGACAAATGCGCACAGTGCTCGGGCTGGGTAACGAACTCATCATTACTCTTGCGGGGGCGGATTTTTCTGCACAAGAACGAATTTTCTTACCATGGAAATTGTGTGATTTATCGTGGGGAATGACAAGCACGAAAAGATAAAATCTGTAAATTAGATCTCCGATTCACGAAACGGATTTTGGAGGGGTTTCCGGCTCAGAGGAAGTATCTATGAAATTTTCGAACGAGCCAAATAGCTAAATTTTCTTTGAAAATTCGCTAAAAATTGTTCACAATACCTACATTGAGTTTCTTCCTACAGTATTGAGTATTTTGTCGATAAAGGTATTGCGCGTCACAAGTCAAAGAGATAAAGAGACGTAGCATAGAACCTGGGGGGGCTTTGGGTGTACAGCCGAAGGAAAAAGTGGGATGTCAGGGCCAGGATTTTAGTTGGGGACTGTACGTCCCATAGCTTTGTTCGGTAAAAATAAGATACGAGTAGATGGGAGGGGAACCAGCAGATGGAGGTCATCCAAAGCGAGGCGTTCACTGCTGTTTCCAAGCTGTAATAATGAGAATCTCTTCAGAATAGGAAAAGGCTGATGATCATGGATTTTCAATTCTCGCTGGTGTCACCATATTATCATAACACATTATTATTATCAAAATCATACCTATTACTAATCATGTCAGGCTACCAGAGTGTCCCAGACATACCTACCCCTCCATTTTTCATAAACTTCAAGTAACAATTCTCTAGTGTTGCAAAACGTTTAAAATTGTATGATAGAAACATGGCTACTTAGACAAAGAACGAAAATTTTCAATCATGACTGGGGGAACTATGGGATGGGGAGGGGCTAGGTAGTTACCTCTATAAAATTCAAACAGGTGCAAGCTCTGACTTTGATAACGTCCATTTACATAAAAATACCCAGGTACCTACATACGAAGAAGAAACTACCCCGGGTATTGACAATCTCGACATGTCCTTTCAACTAGAGATCAAACAAGGGAAAAACGTATAACAAAAAAAAGTTGAAACGACATGGCAGGCAGGTACCCGTTCTAAAAAGTAAGCCGAATGTGGATTTTTCAAAATTTGACAAAAATGCCTTGTGCGGGGCATTACGAATTTCTTATTTTAATTCAAAGATATCATTTTTTGCGAATTTCCAAAGAAAATGAAGCTGTTGCAATGGGTCCAAAATGTTCAGAACATGAATTTTGGACATTTTTTTATAGGCAAATCCGTTTCAGAGCATCCCTATTTTTTTTAATAAAAAAATATGGTAAAAATTCCAAACTTCGCCAAAACGTTCTACTGTGAAACAAAATGAAGAGAGTTCGAAGATGAGAAATTTTCAAAAAGTCTGAGTGGGTCAAATTTGAGTTTTTAGCGGTATAAAATCGCGAAAGACTGATGTAAAATCATAGTCGTATACATGTATGGAAAATCAAATCAAATTTAACTTTATAAGGGTCAAAAATCTATAAAAATGGCTAAAATCACGAAAAATATATAGTTATACAAAAAGTGATATGGCTTCTCGCTATATCATGTTTTTAGAGAATAGCACGAATAACGAATATTTCTTTAAAATGTTGCTAAAACAAAAAAAGTACCTATTTTTACACACATTTTCACTCATAACACCTCTGGGTATATTCCGATCGGGCTGAAAAGTTTCGGGACACAACTAGGGCCCAAATGGAGCATGTGTGCGAAAGAAGGAATTTTTTAGACCGAAAGTGAAGCCTGTAGACGTGATACGGCGGACGGCGTACGGACATTGCATTTTGGTTTATTATTCTGTGAATAATACACCTGTGTATTCGCTCAGCAAAAAATTTTTATAACACCCCCTCAAACTTTTTTCTTTTACGTTTTCAAGGTGCATAGATTCCAAAAATGCAATGTCCGTCCGCCGTACGCCGTCCGCCGTATCACGTGTACAGGCTTCACTTTCGGTCTAAAAAATTCCTTCTTTCGCACACATGCTCCATTTGGGCCCTAGTTGTGTCCCGAAACTTTTCAGCCCGATCGGAATATACCCAGAGGTGTTATGAGTGAAAATGTGTGTAAAAATAGGTACTTTTTACGTTTTAGCAACATATTGGTAACATGAGCTTCTGAGATATCGTTTTCTATGTTTTTGGGGACTAGAAGACCGAATATGAAGTCGATTTTGACCAAAGAGTGGAAAATTTAGTTCTACCAAATGTTCAGCTCCCAGAATGATTTTTTATGAGCGAAAAACCTGGGAAATCGTCTGAAATCACCATCAGTTTGTATAATAACACTGGAAAAAGTGTCAAGACGTGGTTCAGGACGATTAAATGGCACTACCAATGATCAAAGATAGTTAAAAAGAAAAAGAAAAAAAAGAGCGTACCTAATTTGTGTTTTGGGGGCCAAAATTAATGGAAACCATCAGAAGTAGCTATTTCGATTATTACGCATGAAAGAAACAATTAATGAACAGCCAACGTTTCTGTAGGTATGTCCAGTAGAATAATAAACCCATGTGACAAGGACTTTGCAGCGTTTTTTTGAATCTACGCACCTTGAAACGGAAAAGAAAAAAGTTTTAGGGGGTGTTATAAAAATTTTTTGCTGAGCGAATACATAGAGAATAATAAACCAAAATTCGGTCTTGTAGCCATGCCGCATATATGTAAAACGGGCAAGAGGATGGCAACACAAATAATTGACGACCTCATTGTCCATTTCGAAAAACTGCAGTAAAAACCGCTACGACCTGAGTTCCTGCGTCATTAGCGAGGCGTTATCTGAAATAACGAACACATTTCAACGAGGACATACGGGTTTTACATAGACAGCCGATTCTATAACGGGTCTCTGTGAACCACGAGCCACCTGGGAGGAATCGATTACGCCTTTCTTTCAAGATACTTAGTCGAAAATGTTGAATTTTTTTTTCTGATTCATCAGAGAGTCAGGCTACACGCCATGTTTATTTCAAGTAGGAACCATCGCATGGAATTTCCTTACAAATTCGTTTGTGTGGCGTTTTCCAACTTTTCTCCAGCTCCTTGATCCGTTGAGTGGACTTCGACGTGGTTTTCGATAAAGTAAAGGCCAGACGCTGAAAAAATATTTGATAACCTACCTATGTTATTAATTAGGTATTTTAAATACATAATTAACTGTAATTAATTGGGAATTTTTCGCTCGAATCGACTGATTACTTATTTTGGTCTTGAGTTAGGTTTGATTTTCACACGCCCCTCAGCTTGGACAAAGCCCAAAACAATCCAACGAACTAAAACACTCGCGAAGAAATCGTGGAAACCCATTTCAAATAAAAAAATAGTCTATTTCCACTAATACACGAAAAACGCAAAAAACACTGTTATACCGGTTTCGGTGATCAAACCATCGTCAGTAAGAAACAATAACTTATTGTTTGTTACTGATGATGGTTTGATCACCGAAACCGGTATAACAGTGTTTTTTGGGTTTTTCGTGCATTAGTGGAAATAGGCTATTTTTTTCGATAACTCAGTTTTTCTTTAACAATCCTCCAAGTTTGCCCTCACATACTGCCGTGTGAAGGAAGAACGACTCAACTCGAAATTATTGAGTTTTCAGAAATCAGCTTGCAAGTTTTCCAACGAAAACTCGCTGTAGGTTCACTGCAGGGCATTCCCGCAACTCCCTTTTATTCCAAAGGTCCAATCATGTTCAACTTTGATCGATAGCTGTCAAAAAATACTCCAAACACGTTTTTTCAATCGATTTATTGCAATTGAGTCGAATATAGATTATTCATGGTTGATTTTTGAAATGTTTATGGAGTAAAAACAACTCAAATCCCCTTTGAGTCCAACGGTTTGGAGGAAAAACGACTCAACGGCGTTTTCAGCTAGTTGAGTAGTTTTTCCTCAACAAATAAATAACAAAACTAGCAAGTTAGGGTGTTTCAATCGAGGCGTAGAGATGTTTTTACTAAAAAAAAAAACACGGAGTTGAGACGTTTTTCCTCAAAATTAAGCAATTTCCAGATTTCATCCCTAACAATTTCAACCCCTTCTGGGTCGAATTTTGATTTGACCATCAAAAAGGTGGGGTTGAAATTAGGGGGGGTTATGTGAAAATCCCATTTTCGACAATTTTTGAGTTGAGTCGTTCTTCATTCACACGGCAGCATACTCCTTCAGCTGTTTACAGCCATAGTCTGTTTACAATCTGGACGTAATCCTCAGCCTGTTCGTAACTTGGACAAAATCAGCGGTTACAACTACACTCATAAATTGGTGTTTTTCTCGTCGAACCTCCTTCGATTGTGTCATTCTGCGATATCGATGCTCGTGGGCGGTTCGGTCATCACAACCAGGCTGTTTGAGAGGGGACGACTTCTTCTTTTGAGAATTCTTCAAAACCACACATGAATTAGTCGACTGTAGTATTTTCACTCTGACAGACAGATCTACTGCTCCGAGTGTAGGGAAAACTTGCTGCCAAAGCCGCAGGTAATTCTCTCGTATGTCTTGATGATGTTCCTCGATTCTGACCAACACGAAGAACTGTTGAGAAACCAAATTTCATCGTCTTGACACTCGACTTAATACGAAAATAATTTTATTATTTTTATTTCATCTCTCCTTAGGACCACGATGGATCATGTAGTTGGTTCGAATTTTGCACTTAGACAAGTAGGATAATTTTAAATAACCAATAAGGACGAAACTTGATCAGGTAACCCACTAGATACGAAAATGAATATCCAACGATTTTGAGACGGAAAGACCTACCTATTCAAAGATTCTTCAACATGAAAATTGAAACCTTCCGGAAACCGAAATCTAAAGCTAGGTTCACATGGAGACGCAATTCCGGACGGCAATCCGGCACGGCAACGCATTTGCCGGAATTTTTGCCGCAGAGGCGTTCACATGGCAGCGGAGTCATAACAAAATGCAATCGCAAAAAACAAACAATTGCTCGAACTCGAAACCGCAATATCAACCACATAAAATGTCGAATTTCAATATGGCTGAACAACCAAACAAGAGAGGTGTGCGCAGTAACCTCCGCGCAGATCCGGCAACGCATCCGACAGCGGAAAATATCTGGAGATTTTGATATAGTATCCAAGGCACTGCGTTGAAATAATCCATTTTGCGTTGGCCAATAGCATTGCAGAACGCATAGCCGTGCCGGGCTACCGTCCGGAATTGCGTCTCATGTGAACCTAGCTTGAGACCACTATATCACTAAAATCATTCGTATTGCTTAGGAATGTTTAAAAAAATTATTAATTTAAAGACTTGAGACATAGAGAAAGAGTATCCATAGAGACATAGAGTATCCATCCACTCTACAAAAGGATCCATAGGAACATGGATGTCTTATGGCCGAGTAAAAGAACAATTTGATCATAATTTGAAAGAACAATTTGATCATAAGTATCCCCTTGTAGAGTGGATACTCGTTAACGACGGCAGATATTTTATTAGATATTTTTTGATGTCGTCGGTCAACCTTCAAAATATGTTCGCAGTGTGTTATGTATATCGATATTCATGGTACAACAAATTAGTCGTTAATATTATTATAACGTGTTAAGTTCATTATGAAGTGAATCATACAATCTTTACTGTAATTCAGCTACAAGTTTTTCCGAACGATTTCTGGTGCTTATGCACTCGGCCAACAGCCTTTCTTGCTGCCGCATTTGATTGTAGTAAACAACTATCTACGGATCGGTTGTAATTTTTTTTTTTAATCATTAAAAACTCATCAAACCGTAGCTGCGGAAATTTATCTCCGTCAACAGAAATCTTTCTCCACTCGTTGGAAAGCTCTCCGTTCATACAAAAACGTTATGCAGACTAAACCGCCATAAAAACAAGCTTTCAAAATCAGTAACACTCCGAATTTCAAACCGAACTCCAGCCACTAGACATATCCATGTCAAAATTCAACCGCAGATGTTTCGAAAATCCCACTACATTCGCTTGTGTATCAATAAATATGTGGGTAGGTATTTTTCAACACATATGAAACCCAATATGGTCGGTCAGTAACCCAAATGGTTCAATGCGTTAGGAATCTTCAAGTGAATTTTTGCTATGAAAATGACGTTCAATTCCAATTTTCTCGATTTTATAACAGAACTTCAAGAATTCATATGAATTTCGTCTATGAATTCCAAAGCAACATTAATTAAAAGCTGAATTACTACCGCTCAGAGCAACGCGATATTTCGGTAAAAACGCATTCGATTTTGGTAGTGCAATATTGATCTGATATTTGCCAAGGATCAGTTCCTTATGTACCTACAGTTCTTATACTTTTCTTGCGCATTATGTTCAACATTTATGTCCTAATAAGCGTTGTATTTCGTTGCAACCTGCTTTGAAGAGCTACATTCAACTATTTACTGAGATGAGACCTAATACAATATTATGAGATCAAACGAACTTACCTACCTGTGAAGTTTGATCTTGATTGTATGTGGGTCTCATCGAAGTAAATAGGTTTTATACTTACAGTTTCGTTTGGTGTAGGAAACCGTTGAGATTTTGTTTCATGGGGCTTTCCGACCGCCTAACCTAAAAGTGAACAAGCAATCGATTGAATCTGCAAAACCATGCATGTCCCACTTTTGACGAAAATAAGGTTTTGGGCTTTCCAGGTAGAAAATGAGGTTCTTGATACGCAAAAATTGGAAACTTGGGATGAAATTGAATAATAACGACTCTATGCTCGCTTGCAATACCCTGTAAGTCTGAAACATTCTTTTGTCGTTGTAAGACCATGTACCTATGTCTGAAGTATTCCAGTCTGACGCATGTGAACCTCTGCAAAACGCAAGTTTTGTCTTTTTCAAGTTTTTAAAATAAAATTTAGATCTTTACTTATTCAACTAAGATCCGAAGGAGATATAAAGCTGTATATGGTTGGAACTACAATTACAAGCCATGGAAAAGTTGAGATGATACCGAAGAGACATGGATTTGAGCAGTTCTCCTTCAAGGCATGCCTGGTTTTACACCTAACCCTAACGAAAATCTTCACCCTTTTGCAATGTTTTCTGTTCTATTCCTACGTTTTTTGTTGAAAAAATAACTGGAGGGAGTATAATGATCAGATGAATAATCTAGGTAGGTACTTGAGTAAAAAGTAAAATACGTGCTTCAAGAATGCGAACGGAATTTATGGTTGATCTAAAGGCTCTGTCGGAGACATAGGTTACATGGATATGATAGCCTCAGTTAGTTGAACTTACATGGATTTTACCACTATCAGTTGAAAAAACCAGGCCGTTTTTCAGTCTCTTGTAAAATTTCCAAAAAAGTACTTACATGGTTTTGCAGATTTACTATCGCAATGTTCACTGAAGTTCTATTTTCCTATTGGTAAAATGTATTCACATTCAGTGTTCGTACGAAGTCACCTAGTTTACTTCTAGTGTGAAGCGATACGTAACAGTTCAATACCTACAGAGAGCTTCAAGGCTCATATTCATGTGGTTAAGTTATCTCAGAATCTGACACTCGCAGGTTGATCGGTATTTTCGACTGCGGTAAAGTTGGAGTCAACGAGTGAAGAACTCAGCTGAATCGCGTCAATAAACCAGAGAACGGAATGCGGAACAAAGAAATAACGATCTCCGCGACGTAATCGGAACCCACCAACAGCTGTTGCACAAAGCACAAAACGAAGCGTTAATCGCATTCACCCAAACCCCAAACCACACACAAAACACTGCCTTTAGGATGTAAAACTGAGAAAATCCAAACGAATTAAATGGAAAAAAAATTAATTATCCCGCGTGAACAGTCGTTCACTGCTAGAAAGACGGAATGAAAATGCCAAAATGGCCGAATAGAAGAAATCTCAAGTTCGGTGGGGAGGGGATAGAAATCCAAACAGAATGGCCAACTGAATCAATTTAGAATTATCTGCGTCATTCCAAGTCGTTCCAGTGGATTTTCAAAGTTAGTCTAACAGTTTTTCTACGGATTTCGAGAGGCCTTGAACAATTTACAACGTTCTTTATCCGGTGTCGGGATCCTTTGACGTGTCGAGGTGGCATTAAAGTGGCGACCACGAATTGATAACGTACCTTTAGGTGTTTTTTTTTCGTTGTATTTTTTTTTCAAAACTGGACTCGTTCGTAGTGAGGATTTGTGGAAGTTTGTTGGAAGTTGGAATTTTTGAATGAAATATGTAGCGTGTAGTTTGGTGGCGTTTGTGATGTGGCGGGAATTTGTTTAGGGGCTTTTTTCGTCTGCTTCCCAGCCCGTTTCGGCCATCATGTTTCCATTTGTCCCATTTGCTGACCAGTTTAATGGCGACCACCACTTCGTTTGGATCGTGCGGTAGGATCAATTCGCTTCGAGTCTCCGTTGACTTCCATCGTCGGTATCGACGTCACCGCGGTGTTCCGTTTGTCGGGAAAGATGGGTCGTAGGCGGTCAGGACGATCGACCTAGGCCCCGTGAGAGAGAAAAAATTATGACTCGGAAGAAGTCAAGGCCCCAGCACCGCGAGACGAGCCCCAAGTCCGCCAACGAAGGGGGTTTCTACAAGATGTTTTGGAATTCGATGGAAGGCGATAACGACGCTTCGGCATTTCCACCAAACGAGCGCCCGGCCAATTCGCCTACGGTGATTATCATAAACGATTCAGATGACGAAAACCCGTACATAATCGACGAAAACTCAGGTGATGTTCCGTTCATCCCGCATCCAATCAAGCAGGAAGTTTTTGTAGATGCACAAACAAGTGCTGGGGAAACTGTCGAGGATCAGTCAGCTGTTGTACAGTTGGAGAAAACTCCGGAAACAATTGAAGATTGCGTTTCAGAAACATTGCAGCCAACACCTCCCGTACATCTTACAGAGTCCTGTGATGAATCTATAAATAGCTCACGTCTCGTGGCCGATCAAACCTCTGAAAACGTAGTTTTATCACCAAATCGCGCGAATTCACCCAAAGAATCGTTTCCGGTGCCTCATGATCCGTCTAATGCGCCTGAAAACGATATAGACGCCGAGAGAACAGTGGATAACTATGAATCTTCCCCTTTGAAAACAATAATTCCAAGTGGATCCCAACAGCAAGAAAATGGCTACCAGTGTAGAGATTCAGAAGTTACACAGGTATGTTCTATTTTTTCTCCAAATCAACTTGACGATCCCCCAGGCGATGGTTGTTCTATTTCATTAGATTCTCCGACGGTAGCAGTCGAAAATAAGTGCGAGGGCGACGGAATCCCTATTAATGGCCATTTAGAAGCTACTACAAATTCACCACCAGTCATGTCTAGAACTACAGGACATGATCTGGAGTCAACTCAAGTTGACCATCCATCTGGCGATGGTTGTTCTGTTTCATTAGATTCTGCGATGGTAGCCATCGAAAATAGGTGCGAGGGCGACGAAATCTCTACTAATGGTAATTTAGAAGCTATTACAAATTCACCACCAGTAATGTCTGTGACTACAGGACAAGGTTTGGAGTCAAATCAAGTTGACGAACCACTTGGCAATGATTGTTCTGTTTCATTAGATTCTGCGATGTTGTCAATCGAAAATAGGTGTGAGGGTGAAGAAATGTCTACTAATAGTAGTTTAGAAGCTATTACAAATTCGCCACCAGTCATGTCTAGAACTACAGGGCAAGCTTTGGAGTTGTTGAAATCTTTACTTGTCTCGCCTGATGGAGAGGCGTCTTCTGTTTCAACTCCTGTCAATACTGAATCAAATGTGGATATTGACAGTAGTACTGAACCTCGTAGTATGCCGATTGTAAATCCCCTACAAATTAAGAGAGAAATTGGAGAGTCACAGTGTTTGATCTCTAATGTAACGCTAAGTTCTAATGAACCAAATACTGCCTGCTTAGACGATACAGCCAGTTCAGTGGTGCAATCTATTGCATCACATTTTGAATCGTCTGCTGTTGTTCAGCCTACGACTGTAACTCAACAAACTCAGTCAGCAGATATATGCAAAGATTCAGCAGCTGACGAATTCCCAGCTTTTGGACTTGTGTTACCATCTAAAATTAAAATAGAATCTGATTGTGTCAAGCGCTCGCTCGATTTACTGAAAAATGAACTTTTTAATTTTTATAATAACTGTCACGTAAAAATTGCTTTTGAACGCAAGACTGAATTGGAAATAGCTGAGAAAAGTCTGGATGTATTAAACAATGAAGAAGTCGAGCCTCGCATTCCAAATGGTACAGCTCCATGTCGTGTAATGATGGAAAGATTACCAACACCATTGGTTAGAAAAGGTTACGTTGCTTTGAGCTGCAAAGCTTTTCAAACCTGGAAATCGCGAATCATCAGGCTGAGGAATGAAGAGCAGTTTCGTCATTTAGGTGTTTGGCGGCGTGGCAGAACCCGTCTTTGGAGAGAATGTCAGCTAGCAGGCATGGACAAGTTATCTTATGATGAGCAAGTGGTGTATATCAAGAAGCACATGATCTATGAAACTAGCTCATCCTCTGAAGCCGATTCGAGTGACGATGAGTTCTATAATAAGATGTTTGATCCTGAAAGCGATAACAACAAGCTTCATCCCAACGATCTTTCTCCACCTGCTCTCATTACAACCGTTCATTCCGTTGATACAACATCTGCTGATGACGTCACCAAATCAAAATCTCCTCTCTCTAAAGGTAAAGTAAAAGGCTCCAAGTCTATGAAAAACCAATACCGATCTAAAGCTATCAATGTGCCTAAAACCCCAGATAACGATGTTTCACCATGCAGAGACGAGTATGTTGTGGAGCAAAGTACTGTGCATGATCCGCATTCGGGTGGAAAGAAAACTGCCCCTTTGAAAATTACCATAAGAAAAACGTCTGTAAATAAATCAGAAGATGAGCGGGAAAAATCTGTTGAAAGTGAAGTGGAAAACAGTTTTACAGTTCCTCTTAAACCAACCAATAAGAAGGTGAAAAGGAATTTTGTAACCAAGAGGACTTACCGTAAACTGGAAGATCAGGTTTTGCCCCAACCAGATACATTGATTGATAATGAGCAACAGAAAAAACGGAGAGTCCAACCAACACCCCATTATGTAGATGATAATGACGAAGATGAGGAATCACTTCTTGGAAGACGGAGTTACGAAGTTGAGAATTTCAATCTTTTGGAAAAATGGGATATCCCGTTTGAAGAACCAACTCTCTTTAGAAGCCCGCGGATGGCTTCTCGTCTGGCGCAACTCAAAACCAAAGAAGCTTTCACCAGAAAAATCAGGGCACAGCCTGCGCCTCAAAAGCCTGTGCTGTTGTGTAAGGAAGTGAAGGAGGTGGTTGAGATGCTGTGCTCTAAGACTGTTGAAGCTATGCTGTGTCCTGATGCCACAACCAGTGCTCAGCAAGCTCCAAATTCTGGCACTCCTCTACAAATAAAATGCTTGGTACTGGATACCCCAAGCGTGCCTCTGGCAGTCCAAAGTGAAGAAGTACCACCTCACAACATTCCAGAAACTGAAGACATATCAGGAAAGACGACATGTGATGAAGATATGTCTGAAACACAATCTGTTACTCATGACGAAACAAATAGCACAATTGATACATCAGAATGTGGTGACTCTCCCATGAAAGGCAAAATTGTGTCACCAGTATCTAAGAAGAGGAAAAAACCCAAGTTGAGCTACAGGAGAAAGAAAGCTAAAGCTAAGCCAAGTCTTAAGACTGTTGACACTCCGTTGAATGATGAGAAAGTGATAGAACTATGCTCTAAGGTTCCTAAAGTGTTGATATCGCCTCTGCAGTCTACTCAAGTTCCTGTCGTTTCGGAGGGGCCTGGTCAAAGCCCTCAAGAGTCTGAAGATGATGCCATGCATCCAGTAAATACTGAAGCTGTAAAGAATAACGTTAGCGCAAATGTGGAAAATGAAAAGCTACAAGACGCTCTTGATGAAGTAGATGAGAGGAGTGCTGAAAAATCTGATCATGTGAGTAGAGTCCAAAATACTCTACCGGATCTTCCTGTACCTCCAGTGGATAATGAAAAAGGTACTACTACCAGAGTTACTAGATCCAAACAACCGTCTATTACTCTTGACCCTGATATACTGGAGAATTTTGGTATTAGAAAGAAAAGTAAAAAGTCTGTGGACAGAAAAAATACTTCCTCAGAGGATATGGGCAATGAGATTAAATCTACAAGGCAACCTGTGAAATCCATTCCAAAGAAAAAAGGTGCCCTTCCCAAGAAATCCTTACAAGAAATTCCAGTGGAAGGGAAAAATTCGGATTTGAATACTCAAGTTCATGAGGTATCGGAAGGTCCAGGTGAGGTTACGGAAGAACTGTCGATGAAACAGTTACCACCAAACATCCCATCTCAGGATGACTGTGCTTCAGTTGTTGAAGAACTTGAAAATATAGGATCTGGGAAGGATATCAGAGTCAATCCAAACAAAATCATTCCGGACAGTCCTATGTCCCCTACTCCAGATGCTGTAGAGGATGAACCAGTTCAACCCAGGATGACTCGCTCAAAGAAAAGGATGATGCGTGAAGGGTATGCCTACATTGCTCTGAAAATGAACAACTCTAATGAAGATGGGTTACCAGCTGATGAACCCGTCACAAAATTAAATGCAGAAACTGTCCAGCTCGAAGTAGGTTCGAGTGAGAAAGTCTCAGAAACAGTGTGTGAAACTCAGCAGGCTTCATTGGATGGTGATAAAAGTGGTACTGGCAGTTTGGTTGATTCTGTAAAGACATCTACGGATATTGCTGAGGAAACTGTTGAAAATGTGACTGCTTTAGACTCCTGTCCAGTTTTGGCAGAAGAGATTCCTGTCATTCAAGAAAAACCATGCTTGGAAACGGACAAACATCTGGTGGTACAACCACAACCTGAGTTGGTTACAAAAACATCATCATCAGATGTGGATGATCCATCTCTGGCTATAGCGCAGCAGATTTCTGTTAGTATCGCTTCGTTGATTCACCGACCCGAAGAGATTGGTGCTTTAGACACAATAACTCCTTCCTTGCCATCTGGAGCAACACAACCTAAACCTCCAGAAAACGTCTTTACAAATGAAGTCAGTCCTAATAAAACTCCTGAAGAAGCAGTTTCGCTTGTTACAGAAGGGAGCAGTTCACCTGTTGAGCCTAACACATCCCGGGAAACGAAAGCTCAAGCTGTTCTTGAGACTTTGAATTCTATTCTGAAATTGAGCTCACAGAATAAAAAGATTGCTGACTCCCTCACTTCTAGAGGTAACATCAATCTGTTCGACAAAGAGCCAACCATCGAATTTAGGAATGCAAGTGATGATGAATGTGACTCGGGGGATGCAGCCGATGGCTTGGTTGTCGATGAAGATCGAGATTTCAGTGATGATGATGACAATAGTGCTGATTTGGCAACTCGGATAGACCAAATCATTAAAGACCAAATAAAAGGTGACACTGAACCTACAGGTGTCAAAGGGTTATCTGAAGCTGAAACTGGGAATGTGAAAAGTAAGGAAATAGCTTCTAAAAGCAGGGACTCAATTGATGAAAGGACCGGTCTTCCGACGGCCTTCATTCAGAAACTCAGAGATCCGAGGATCAGAAGTAAGTTACTCTCACGCCTTGAAGAGAGTGATGAATTGGTTCCCAATGAGGCTCTAGCGTCATTGTCTGTTAATCGCGCTGATCCATTAAAAGCTCCTCTAAATGACAAGCCCAGCACTGCCATAAGAGATCCACGTACCCTGAGAACTGTGACTGTTACGAGGCCTGTACTAGCAACTGCTAGTGTAGGAGTTACAGGTGACCAAACAGTTGTCAGAACTGTACCACTTGTAGAGGGTGGAGCAATGGAACCCCCGGTTTCAAGAGAGTCCGCAAATGGGGCTGCTGTTATGAGGGGTGCACCAAATCCAGTTGCTCTGAGTGGAGCTTTAAGTCCTCAAGCTATTTTGAGAGGTGCTACTACTACATCTGCATTGAGAGCTCCCCTGCTACCCACTCCTACTTCTGCTCCCCTTCTTAATAACCCAAGAGGCCCTCTGCTACCCACTCCTACTTCTGCTCCCCTTCTTAATAACCCAAGAGGCCCTCTGCTACCCACACCTACTGTAGTCCCACTTCTACCTACACCTGCTGCCCTCCTTAATAAACCCAGAGGCCCCCTTCTACCCACACCAACTGCGCTGCATCCTATGGCGAGGGCGCTTAGCAACTCAGCTTCGGCAGTGTACCCCCTTTCAATTGACAGGACTGGTATAGCTTCAACAAATGAAGTTGTTGAACAGAATAAGATTGATGAGGATGATGAAGACGAAGAGGAGAGCCTGAAACGTCGACCAAAAAAGCAGAAGAAGGAACTTGATACAGAGTTGATGTACAAAAGCCCTCTTGAAGATCTGCAATCTGAGGCTCACCCAACTTATGGTAGGCAGCTTCCTAGGGTAAATTCTAGGAGCGATCGGCGAAATATCACCAGGATTGAACGGGGCAGGAGCAAAAGCACTGAGAGAAGAGCTTCAAGGTGGGATGTGAGGTATAATGAGGAAGACCACCGCCACTACCCAGAACCACATCCAGTCTATAACCAAGACCGTTGGGGAGTCCGACAAATGAATGATCAAGTCAGTCCTATTCCAAGCGATCCTCACTCATGGAAACCAAGAAATTGGCACCCAGAATACAACACCAGTTATCTTCCTCCCCATCCTAATGAAATTGTGTACCAAGAACCTCGATTGAGCTACATGGATACCAAACTATTGAACCTCTCGCTGCTTCCAAAAACTACAAATTTGAGTGCTCCTCCGTTCACTAAAATCTACACTTACTTCAACCATTCTAATCCACAAATACTAGGTATAGCTCCACCGACGTACGATCCTAATGAGAAAGCAAGTACTATCACCATGATGGATCCCATGGGACAAGAAATGATTGATATTGTTCAGCTACCTCGCCCAACCAGTGGGTTGACTAGTGACTATTTTAATGATCTTCCTGACGAGTTCAGCCTTGAAGAGTTGGTAACACACCCTTATCTTGCTCTATCTGATATGATGGACGAAGAAATTGAAATTGAGAACCACGGAACGAATATTTTTGATGATTCAGATGAAGAACGGAGAATTAGTAGGGTTAATGTAGCAAGCAGGAGACTTGTAAATGACCCTCGCAATCGCCCACCTGTATTACATGAGAAGACTGATAATGTAAAGGATAAGCAACCACAGAAACTTACCACAGGCAACCCACTAGAGAATATTCTTCATTGTTTGCCTGCACTGAAGGAGCAGTACTCATTCAAGAAAACTGCGGTGGATTTGGAGAATGAGAATAGTGGTGAACCCATTGCTCCTCCTCCTCCAATTTGGTCAAATGATTTGGATCTTAGAAAGAAAGACAAGAAGCCTGAAAAAACTAGACCTGTGGAGGCAAATGAAACGGTTCTGAAGAACTGGCGTAACCCATCCCCACCCAAGATGAAGCCTAGCACCAAGACCCACAGTCCAACTAACAGGTCGAGATCCAAGAGCCCGCCACATAGAAAGATGCGACGGAGATCTAGATCCAAAAGCCCTGCCAGGCGGCGATCCAAATCCAGATCGAGAAGCCCCAGGAGCAGGAGGAGGTCCAGGTCAAGAAGCCCGTACGGGGTGAGGCGCTCAACGAGGTCCCGGTCCAGCAGCCCAAAATACCGAAGAGGCCGTTCCAGGTCCAGCAGCGTAGAGCGGCTGGGACACGTGAGGAAGTTCAAAAGATCCAGATCCCGCAGCCCAGCCTACCACCACCACCCTGCCTCTATCAGCCCTTCACGCAAGCGCCACTCAAGAAGGTGAATGTATATAATTTTCAATTGTACATAGTTTTTTTCCATGTACATAGTGCTATTGATGTAAATAACCCAAAATTAAATGGAATACTTCACTGGATCTACAGTGATTATCTGTGATCTTATTTCCTCGCTTTACATAATAACTAGACTATTATTTTATAAGTTTGCCTAGTCTTGTTCTGATAGATAGAATTTGTGTGAGGGTACACAGTAACTATTCTGTTCTTACGCCAAAGAACATGGTGCATCATTTTTTACTTCATTAATTTTTTTCTTTTCCTTCAATCAAATCCAAGGTACAAAAACTGCTTATTAATTTTCTTTTTATACCTACAAATTATTTATGTGAAGATTCACAGAAGAGGATAAAGACTAGAATGTGTAAAATTTTTGTATGACCACTAGGTGAACCTACCACAATTTATGTGTAAATAAAATGTTATACTTACCTTTCCATACGTTGTTATCTATCAATATCCTTCTCAACTTTGTGGTAAGAAAAAGTGGATCAAGCAGTTTGCAATTACTTGACATGAGAGGTTGCCTACATTAGTACATGGAAATCCAAAACGAGGATGCTTGAGTCCTTGGTTGGAGCTTTCTTAAACTTGAGTAAATGGCTTTCCTTGTGTTTGCTGGCCAGAAAAGACGAGAGGGTGGCCTGATCAGGGGTGTAAGCAGTTTCTAGCATCTTGTGTAAGCCACTGGTCAGCTGAATAGTTGCCAATGAAATGGGTGCGTTTTGAATGGCATTCTGAAGACCTAATTTATTGGGAACGTATAATTTATCATAGGCATCAAGGGGAGCTTTACAGAAACTTGCTATGTATAATTATTAAGTTGCTGGAGTCACTTCTTGATACCACCTGAAATGCGGGATCCCTCAGGGCGCAGTGCTTGGCCCCCTCTTGTTCTCAATCTTTTATTTTATCCCCCCCCCCCAGGTATTTTCAAAAATTGTGCACATGTTGCTGCTCACAACTTTCAAATTTATGTTAGTTGCAGGTTGGATGAAGTGGTCGGGGCACTGTGTTGAATGAATGTTGAGCTTGCTAGGATCTCATGATGGATACAGGAGAATGGAATCTTTTTAAAACCCAGTACCGTGATGTTTATAAACATTCTATTTCTGCAGACCCCACCCCTTCCATGTTATCTCTATGTTGTGTTATCCCTCATTCAGATGGGATTGTTAACCTGGGAGATTGTTTTTCCTCTAGCTCACGCTAAGCATAACTGCCAAAGATGTTATGGAGGACCATTTGTTAAGATGTTTGAGGGTTTTTACACTGCCTGAACTAAACAGAAATATAATTTCAACCTTGATCCTGATTTTTTCCTCTCCATAATGACAGTGTAATTTAGCTACTTGCTAGACTATACTTCAAAATAACACCTTGATGTTGTTGCCTTCAACAATTCCATAAGGTATGTATACAATCTAAAACCGCGAGCCCACGTTTCATCCTTCAACTATTCTTTGGTTACTCGCAAACTTTTACAAATTGAGACGTGTTCATATTCAACGGCATGGTTGCAATATATTTGAATCACACTGTTCCACATGACCACTATGGGAGCAGGCACTGTAAGACACCAGTCCCAATATCAGTACAGAAGAGATCAAAAGTGATCAGTTCAGTGGATTCGAGAAGTTCACCATTGGGCAAAGATCTCACAAGCAAGGAAAATACCACACAAATTTGAGTGGAAAGGGCACAGTTGAGAAGAGAAAATGATTGCTTCTTAAGTCGTCTGGGGCTTCGCAAGGAAGCTTGTGATCCAGGGATGAAAGTTTTCCAATGGTTCTACAGTTGAATAAAATATGCCACAAATCCGCAAGTAGGTCCTTGTGGAGCAACAAATCAGATCTCGGATGGCACAGTTATAGAAACACACTTGAAGGATCAGTATGAAAATTTGACATCAAGTTTAGCGGTGTATGGACGAGATGATATCCTGCTTTACTGCATCCCCACTACCCAAGCAAGCTGAAATCGGCATTGAGAGGTTTCAGAAGTTGATGAATCGAACAGTGACAGCGACAATTACGAATTCTTATAACGCCCCAATAGGGCTTCTAGAAGTCAATATTAAGAAGCTGATACAAGTACATTGTAACTGCATACAACAAAATATCGGGACAAATGTGCTACGTGCGGTTGATCCCTGTGGTGTGCAAACTGGCTTGTGCTATAATCCATGGATAAGCAATCCTTATAAAGTGCATTGGTAATCTTTGCAATCCAGTGAGTTGAATTTCACCTACGTGCTTACGCCTAATCCGCACTCAATCCTACCACCACCCAGTCTTGCCTCCTGGCGGGTGCTACGGCGGTGCTTATAATCCACACCACTCCATTCTGCTCAACATCATCCCAGTTTAAAATTTAGGTGGTGGTGTTTAACCAAACGGAACTCCTCCATCTCATTTACTCTAACAAGAAAGTCTCTCCACAATGAAACCTAAAGGAAAAACCCTGACAGTGTGAAACACTTCACTTGCGGGATGAGATGTGGTACCAATATTCAGTCAAAATAATTATTCAATGTGTGAAGTTTCCGCCAAAGATTTGGCCCGCAATGCAGTTGTAAAAATTGGAGAACGAATTAACGAGGTTTGCAGCATTCTGGATATTTGGGTTGATAAAAATGATAACAGGGAAAATGGTCCTAATTTCAACAATATTTTGACTGCATACTGAGATTATATTTAATACCTTGTTTACAATAAACTTACTTGACAAGGACTCATTTCTACATCCAAATGTTCACACAACCTATTGAGGAGGTGGGCTAAGTATCTACCTCTGATAAAATCCACTCGAATCTAGTAATCTGATCAAATACAAGGAATAAAAATATAAATACAAGGAAGGAACAAACGGTACCAAGTATTATCAAATAAAGATAAGATACCTTGTTTTGCACACCACAACAAGACGGACGACGCTGTATTTTCTATTAAACGTTTGCGCGAGTTACAAAAGCCCATTTAAAAAAAGAGGTATTTCACCAGCCCGAGCACACTGTTTATGATCACGTCGTGATAATTTAAATGCAGTTGGTGAAACTTGCATGGCATTTTTAAACCCAACTAATTCAATATCTTGCTGCTCTGAACTCAGTTCGTTTAACCAAGTACCTAAATTGTGATACATTTAAAATGGTTGAGTACGTATATAAATTTGATTTACTTCATTACACACCTATATTTATAGAAAAGGGATCACATACAATGGGTTTTATAGTCGATTAAGTACGGTAATAAAGTGTGGTTGTTTTCAATCCACGGTTGTTGAAAAGGGTGACTAGATTAATAGGTCGGTGGAGACTCCTCCTCCACGTAGTGGGTATTTCGTTGAGCCAGCTACTCCCTCTTTTCATGCCGATGTTCTGGAACAAAAAGAAATGCGATATAAACGGTGAATACTAATAAAGATTGTCTTTACGGAATGCAGTTTTATCAGAAGATGTCTCTATATCTGTGGAAGAAAAAGATGCTGGCACACAAAAGTAATACATGGATTACTTGATTCACAGCCCGGGCTTTGGAATTATACGATCAGTCCGTTCCTAACTACACCCAATCGAGAATGGGGAATGACGAATCCTCAAATAATTTAAAGTATATTAGAAACAAGTTTCAGGCTCTCACCCATCAACAGCCAGAGATGACAAGTACAACTCGAATCCGTTCCAAATAAAGACTTTAAATTAGGTGGCAGGGGATTCGTCATTCGCTATTCCGGATTAGATCGCCCTTCTGCACCACTGGCAAACAATCAATACGTAATATTAACGACACCGGAGACTTAAAGAAACTGATAAAAGTATACTGGAATATTGTGACGCAGTGTCTAGAAGTACTGTTAAAAACCAGTAACAGTTTTAACTACATAAATACACAAGTATTACAAACAATAGGTAATGTAGAAATAAAAACGTCTGTATTTAATTTCATCCATGCATTTTTCACGTACGTAAGGCGGCGGGTTCATACCGACGCATATCGACGTAAAACGCAAAGGCCGTAAAGGTTCGTGTGAAACACGCCAACCGGCCACATGGACAACACTAGTTACGTACATAAAGCGCGAAATTGTCGAAATATAGCCCTTGATCCAGCCCTCGCCTGCACAAACACCACACGCAGATCCGTAAAGCGCGTAAACATCTAGATTTTTTGATTTTGGAATGTCTGGTCCAAAAGGCGTAGAGTGTAAACCTGATTAGCCAATATAATTCAATAGATTACGTGTTTGCGTTTTATGCCGATTACGTGTCAATGTGAACTTAGCTTAATCGTAAAGCTGGGGTCACATTGACGCTTAATCGACGTAAAACGCAAAGGCCAGAAGGTTCACAAAAAACAAGTCAACCGTTCACATGGACAACACTATTTACGGACGCAAAGCGCGTAATCCTAGAGACATAGCCCTTGATCCAGCCTCTGCATGCACAGATAATTAAAGTGCGAAATATCTTTATTTTTATCTTTTGTTCAAAAAGATGTCGCACGTAAAGAGTGTAAACCTGATCAGCCAATCTAATTCAATAAATTACATGTTTTAACTAAAACGCGAAGGCTATAAAGGTTCACGTATAGTGCATAAAAACGAAATAACCATTACATGGACAACACTAGTTAGAAACGTAGAGCGAGATATAGCCAGAGCCTCCGCACAGATCTGTAAATCGTGTAATTATCTAGAGTTTTTGATCTGGACACGCGTGAAGCACGTAAATATCTAGGATTATGATCTTGGACACTGGTTCAAAAGTTGTCACGCGTAAAGAGTGTAAACCTGATCAATCAAATTCAATAAATTACAAGTTTCAACTAAAACGCAAAGGCCATAAAGGTTCGCATAAAGCGTGTAAAAACGTCAAACCTTTACACGGACAACACTAGTTACGGGCGTAGAGCGCGTAATTGTCGAGATATAGCCAGTACTCCTGCTTCCACGAAGATCCGTAAAGCGTGTAAATATCTAGATTTTTTTTTATCTTGGGACACTCACTCTAGTTCAAAAGTTTTCACACGTAAAGAGTGTAAACCTGACGAGGCAATCAAATTCAATTACATGTTTGAGTTTGTGCAGCTAAAGCTGGGTTCACATTGACACGTAATAGACGTAAAGCGTGTAAAAACAACAAACCGTTCTCTTGGACCAGTCGCATGGAACCAATAGCAATGGAACGCTGATTACGGACGTAAAGCGCGTAATCATTGACATATAGCCCATGCTCCAGCCTCCTGTGCAGAACCCACAGGCAGATCCGTGAAGCGCGTAAATATCTAGATTTTTTGATCTTTTCAAAAGTCTTCACACGTAAAGAGCGTAAACCTGATGGGCCAATCAAATTCAATTACACGTTAGTTTTGCGCGTTTTTACGTAGATTACTCGTCAATGTGAACCCACATGAAGTCTAGCGAATGATCAAGTCAGTAACGAAGTCTAATCAATGATAACACCTTAGCATCTAGGTATATAAGCCATGAATATATATAATGGAAAGAGAGGAATCAAAATGGAGTAGTCTGGGGATGACTAGTGATTGGCCATTCCGAATTAATTTAAGAATAGAATACCGATTATTAAAAGGAATTTTATAATCGAATCATTCAAATGATTTTGCATTCGGTTCAGCAACAGTCACGTTTAGCTCCTGCAATTTTCTGAACTAATACTTAGTTCCCTGCTATGCCGATTCACTGATTTTATCGCCCCCCCCCCCCTCCCTTTTTCCCCAGACATCATCTTTTTTTTCAATGGCACTTGGGACCATGCAGATCTAAATGAAAACGTCAAACGAATATGGTACGACGTAAAAAAAGCGTAAAATAAACGATGATATTAATATATTACGAAAAACTCTCGTATGATTCCATATTTGGATCGTCGAGGTCATGCTCCTAGCGGTATGAAGCATTGTACTTCATTCGAATCCAAAAAATCATTCGAACTATGAATTATTTACTATTACCTACCACTAGCTATTAATATTACCTACCACTGCAATAACCGTTGTCTTCTGTTTGTTGAGAATCTTCTGATCTAATACATATTTCCCTGGAATGCCGCTTCAAGGCTGATATCCCCCCCCCCAACCGATTACTTTGAGATCCAACTGTCCAGCCGTCATATTCCCTCCGGAAGTATTCGATGCAACAAGTATCCGAAATATTCAGCTAGACAAACATACCGCTAGATGTCTCTTTGAGATGATTCATCCGAATATCTGAAAACTAGCATTCGAATACTACGAATGAATTCAATAACTGAATACCGCATTCGAAATCACTAGGGCAGACGGTGAAAACACTAAGTTTCATTACTTGTACAATGTGAAGTTTCTATAGAGTTACACTACACGTAAGTACAGTCAACTTTGGTGATATTTGAGTCATTTGATATAAACAGATTTGGAACGTAATAACCTTATTTGAAATGCCACAGCACCAACTACTAATCTACTTGTACTAATCAAATTAAAATGAACTTAGGTCATGAAAAGAATTTTAGGGAAAATAAGGTTGATGCTCAGTGTGGCGAGATGTCCATCTTTAAGGGTAGTTGTACTTCTTTTCAGACACTAATACCCCGTTCATTACCCTTCAAGTCACTTCCTAGGGAGGAAAAAATAAGCTGAGGAATATGAAAAGTAAAAAGCGAGGATCTGGGTACATAGGTTAGCCTTGCTCTCTCCATGGAGACTGACTACTCTTGTATCCATCCATCCATGCCATTGTATCATCCACAGTCATGCTATAGAGATTCGGTAAATGAAACTACAAAACTGAAACATGTTTAATGCAAATTTCGTTTTCACCATTAACGTATTCCTAGGCCTGACGAAGTCACCTCGCAAGTTTCGAAAACGCTAGTGCTATGACAACCTATTATGAAATCAGTGTCAATGACCTAACAATCGTAATATTTGTATGATCTCATTTCTACGCTTACTCGAGTAAAAAGCTCAGTCGAGTAAAAATGTTGTTCTCCACGCCCAGTTCGGGCCCTGTCGCCAGAATCTCATTTCCACCCCAAATGGTTCCTCTTCACAATTGATTCGATCCCTTCGATTCAATTTGTTCTTCGTCTTCTGATTTGTTTTTGTTGTCTCATGAATCACATTCTGTTTCTCTGTAGTCTGTTGTCAGTTTTAAATTTTTTGCGTCGAATTTTGTGCTTTTTGCGTTCGGATGACAGATCTGTATTTGTGGTCCTACGTGCGTTTTGTCCTGTTTGCTGTTAGTTGTCTTGTGGTTTGTGGATTGATGAGCATCGTAACACACAGATAACTACCTAGCTTCTGGTCAATAGCTTCTCCATTCAGGTAGGTACCGGCCTACGGGTCATTGTTGTTGCATTTCAGTTTACTATATTTTTATTAACACATGAATTTGGTGGCTAATTTGCAGTAGAAATTGTGGACGTTTTCGGAGTAAAGGAGATCAGCTTTGCTGAATATCACTCAATCAGTAAATAAGAGGTGTTGTTGCCTTGGGGTATTTTGTAGACAAATCTGTTGGTTTTGTGTTCTGGATTGGTACCACACCGTTTTCAGAGCCCACGCACCGCTACTGTGTACTAAGTACTTGTACTGAGGTGAAAATAAATAGTGAAGAGTTACCTTCGCAAACGTGCAGCTCTTCTTCTTCGTCGGCATCCAATAGGTCTGAGCAAAATACGGAATAACAAATGAGAGACAGGAAGCCCATAGGGAGACCAAACAGGACTGTAGTCAGTACCGGGTTTCCTCTC
This sequence comes from Leptopterna dolabrata, assembly GCA_954871275.1. Lineage (NCBI taxonomy): Eukaryota > Metazoa > Arthropoda > Insecta > Hemiptera > Miridae > Leptopterna > Leptopterna dolabrata. The sequence goes on along the minus strand of OX940984.1, from coordinate 12,761,920 downwards.
CACATATCGCTAAAGGACGTCCTTGCATTGAAATAGGTTCTGTAGAGTTTTACTGGAAGCGAGTTGCCCCCGTACGCCTGAAACAAGAGACGAGGTTGTTACAGATACGAGTGTAATGCAAAATTGAAATTTGAGAAAGAGTTCCATAGTGAAAATATGCAAGACCATAAGGTTATTCCAACTTCTGCAAATTACACAATGGGCAATTGTCGTGGGTTATAAATTCTGTTCAATAACGGAAATTAACACGTATTGACCACATAATGAGGTGTTCATGTCGGAAAGTCAAGGGAAAAAAATGAGTGAGAAATTTGAATTTCCGAGTTCCTGCTAGAAATGATGTATCAGGTAAATTGCTGAGTAAAATCCCGCTTAGAGCGCTAGTGTATCACTTTGAACGATGTACAGAACCACAGTGGACCGATGGATGGAACCGCAAATTTATAAATCAATTTAAAAAATACGACCTCAACCATCACACCAAGGGGAAGGTCACGGCAAGGGTTCATGAAGGTTGCCACAAAGGTTTGCCATTTCTATGATGGGCTGCTGGATCTCATTTTGGAAAAGGGGCTTCAAACCACAAGTTTTCCAAGAGTTATGAATATTTTCTTTCAACAACAAAAATTTGACGAGACGACCTCATTCTCGGTTGACTTCTACATGCACACAGCGATATGAGGTAGGTAGCAGAAATTAACTGAGAACCTACCGGGGCGGTGTCGTTGAGGATGGAATGTAAGAAGTCGTGGATGGAGTCCTCGCTGAGCGTGTGGGGCTCGTCCTCCGGAATGTGATGGTGATTCGTCGACGAATTCACCACGATGAGGTAGGGCGTCGGTATTTCGGACATGGCTATGCTGTTGGCGAGGTCCGGCGTTGCGACCCATCCGAACTGGAACCATCTGTCAGGGATGAATGAAAGATTGAGGCGATCGTAACGGGGAATACGAATAACTAATACAATGACTTGTGGCGCTGGTGGTCCCAGTGGATCATGCTGACTCAATTAGTTCCATGAGATGAGAAATGACACTCCAAATTCCTCCAGTGATTCTTGTGTGACTTGAAATAATGAATCTGCTGCTGATAACATGAAAAATCGACTCTGTCATGCAAAACAATAAGGCCACCAGTATTTTTCATGTGCCTTGGTTGTATTCAATTCGTGTTTTCCCTCTAGTCCCTAACAGGCCCTCCAGCACCTAAGTTTTCCTGTCCGATTTCCAGTTTTCCAATAAGCGGTAAATGGTTTTTGACACAACGGTTTATTATTTACCTGTATAGATGCCCCTTCTGCGTAGATCACTGTTTTCTGTGGTCAAAACCTACACTCGTGCTCCCCCGAGGTAAGCCCTAAATTGAGTAATGGAGCCAGCCCGGGAATTACAGTTTCATGAAGCGTAAGGTTTGTTCAAGATACAAAAGTACCTATCAACAAAATCCGAAAGTGCCATCACTCTTCGAGTGAAATGATATCACAGAACAACCGACTCGTCTTCATACAGCCATCCGTAATTACAATGATATCTAGGCCGGATTTATACCGTTTCATTCACGATCATGTTGAAGAAGCTCTTTGGTACAAACGAATGGCTGAACGCAAACGATTGCTCCGGGTGGTCTCAAAACAAACTAAATCACTCGAGATGAACTTGTGGAAACCCATTTCAAAGAAAAGCGGAGTTACTGAAAGGTTGTCTATTTCCACTAATACAATGTATCTGTAACTCCGTTTGGTCTCAAAACATTCTTTAGCTCGAGATCAATTTAAAAACGTTAAAAAAAACCATACCCTTCTATAGACAGTTTTCGAGCTAAGGCGTTCTGAATATGTCGACCCCTATTTTTCACCCCTTAGAGATGACTGACAGTAACGCCGAGCTTCGCGGACCAACTAGACCCCAAACGGGACCTACAAACCAGATTTCATTCAGGGTTCATGGTAACTAAGAAAAGTGCGAAGTACGGTGTACGGCGGACCGACAGAAATTTTTTAATTCCATTTTCGGATTCTACATACCTTGAAACGGAAACCATCAGATTTTGATGGTGGTGGGGGGAGGGGGGTTTAAAAGTTTTATGCTCGATTCCAAAGGTTCATTATTGATAATAATAAATCAAAAGTTGTCTCTGATAACACAGAAATTGCCTAGCTTGGGGTTAACCATAAATGGGTATATTCACCAGGAAAATGTGGACGTGAAATGGTGAGAACAAAATATCAGGAGTTTGGAAAAGGTGGGAGCGTGACTGAACCTCCAAGCCTAGATGAATACACGAGTAACCTGAAACTGGCAGCATTAGGGTCCATGCTAGAAGTAGGAGAAAGGTAGGAAGGGGTAAATATAAACAAGAACAGTAAAGAAAACGGAAGTTGAATTTTACTATAATAATGTACTATTATTATATTGTGGTTACTATATAATAATGAAGTTACTGTAATACGAGGACAGTGTGCTTGGTGAAAAAGGATTGGATACTGATGGATCTCACCATCCATGCACCAGTGGGCTTGTGAGAAAACTGGTAATACATTTGATACGCCGCTCATCAACTATAGTCCCAAATATCAAGTCCCTTCCATATTTCTGGAATTTTAAATAATGAATTGTTTTAGCGAACCCTAAAACACGTATGTACGTGTATATGTGTGATTATAGTGCACTTCTCATCTCATGTTCCTACAACCAAGCCCGACAATATTCTGAATATGATATTCAGATGGTCAGCAATCGTTGTTAGACTTGACCTGGCTTGTTAGACTTGACAATTATCATATGCCGGCGAGGAGAAAATATCAACACTTACGTCCACTATTACACCCAACTATGACATTCTGTAATAGCCGTACCTTTTAGAGGGAAGCATTTAGTTATTAAATCACAGGGGAAATTTAGTTTGTCTCACAAATAAGAAATGAAATAACATACCTGTGGAATTTTTCTCGGTGGTTCATGATCACTGACTTTATTGTATCCCGGAATCTGAAAAGAAATAGATCAGCATTACAGTAGCTATGTTTTACTTGTTCCTTAATGTTTTACTTGTTCCCCAACCATAGATCTAGCCAAGAGCTTGACATCTATGGTTTGTATGACTGAACATACGTGGGCCAGTCCCCAACGGTTTAAGTGTAAGCCGAAACAGTTGACCAGTTCCCGAAAAATGGACGACAGTACTTGAGAAGACGTGGTGGGTCAAAGACGCTTATTAAACCCCGCAAAGCATAAATTATTTTCTATACGGGTTTTCATCCTAATAACGATGTAATAGGTAATGCATTTCATGGCAATTTTCACATATTTTTTGTTTCGGTATAATAGTAACACTTTGAAGTAAAGTAACACACATTACGAACTAAATCACTCGCGTAGAAATCGTGGAAACCCATTTCAAAGAAAAACGGAGTTATTGAAAAAATAGTCTTATTTCCACTAATACACACAAAAAAACGCGAAAAACACTGTTATACCGGTTTCAGTGATCAAACCATCGTCAGTAACAAACAATAAGTTATTATTTGTTAAACAATAAGTTATTTTTTGTTAAACAATAAGTTATTTTTTGTTTAAACAATAATGTTGTACTTATTGTTTGTTAAACAATGATGCTGTACTTTTTGTTTGTTAAACAATGATGTTGTACTTATTGTTTGTTAAACAATGATGTTGTACTTATTGCTTGTTAAACAATAATGTTGTACTTATTGTTTGTTACAATAATGTTGTACTTATTGTTTGTTAAACAATAAGTTATTGTTTGTTACAGTGTTTTTCGCGTTTTTCCGTGTATTAGTGGAAGTAGACTATTTTTTTCAATAACTACGTTTTTCTTTAACACACATTTATATTTATACTAGCCTGACCGCTCGCTTCGCTCGCTATCCGAGATTCGCTGTACGCAGTATCGTGGAACCAACAAACGACGGAAAAATCCCATAGCCTACCGGGTATTTGTGCCCAATTTTATCAAAATCCGTCAAGCCATTCAGGAGTTGACCATGGTCGACCATATTTCCGCTATGGTCAGGGAATTAAAAATGCGCCTACGTTCAACTTGGGAGGCTACCGGATATTGGTGCCAAATTTGGTCGATATCCGTTGAGCAATTCGGGATTCGACCATGGAGGGGCCCATGGATGCGCTATGGTCGACCGCGGGGGTAGTCCGAAGGGTCGATCGTAGATAGAATTTCACGTAGATTACGAATACGCGATAAAAAATAGGGGTTACCATTTCAATTAACGAAGTTGACCATGGTCGACCATAGTTCCGCTATGGTCAGGGAATTAAAAATGCGACGTTGCACAACTTGGAGCCTACTGGATATTCGTGCCAAATTTGGTCGATATCCGTCAAGCCATTCAGGAGTTGACCATGGTCGACCATATTTCCGCTATGGTCAGGGAATCAAAAATGCGCCTACGTTCAACTTGGGAGGCTACCGGATATTGGTGCCAAATTTGGTCGATATCCGTCGAGCCGTTCGGCCGTGAAAAGCAATTCGGGATTCGACCATGGAGGGGCCCATGGACGCGCTATGGTCGACCGCGGGGGTAGTCCGAAGGGTCGATCGTACATAGAATTTCACGTAGATTACGAATAGGCGATAAAAAATAGGGGTTACCGATCAAATAACGAAGTTGACCATGGTCGACCATAGTTCCGCTATGGTGAGGGAATTAAAAATGCGACGTTGCACAACTTGGGAGCCTACTGGGTATTCGTGCCAAATTTGGTCGATATCCGTCGAGCCGTTTGGCCGTGCATAGAATCACAGACACACAGACAGAGATCCGTTTTTATAATATAGTAGGGATTTAGTTCGAATATACTGCTTTGAAGTAAAGTAATACACATTTATTTAGATTTAGTTCGAATATATTGCATGGAAGCTCCATTGCACATAGGTATAGAGATATCCGCACGATCAACTTTCAACACATGATTAATCAAGAAACAATGAATAGTTTTAGTTTCAGGTCGGATGGCAAGTCCTAACGTGCGTTATCTAAGTCTGACAGCAAGTTTGCCGATAACATCGTAAAACTCTATCCTAGCAGCTGATAATGCCTAATAATGTAGTAAACTATATTAATGATGAATAACCTTAAAGAAAATAATTTAAGCTTTGGGGGCATATAACAGTCTGACTGATCTGGTGAAATGTATAATCATCCATCTACAGACCACATCCATATTATTTATTTATGTCCTTTAAACTGCATGCTTGTACGAGTTTTTCAAGTACAGTATTCAATATCAACCCAGCATTCAGCATCAACCCACACATACTAATAATAAAATAATAAGATTAATTCAACCGCTCCCCAACATAATAAGGAGAAACGGGAAAGGAATACTAGAGAGGAAAAGCCTACTGGGAAGTAGTCATCTTGACCATGGATGCTACAAACACAGTATCCACACCCGGACATCAGCCCTAACCAAACATATAACACGTTTCAATTACTTACATGATGTGGTGTTCCGGTATCTCTTCAAGTTTGTTTTCCTCAACGACAGCCAGCACGAGGTATTTGTTAGTCTGCAGATACTGAACAGACACAGCAACATAACCCCATTTCAATACATGGAGATAGTTATAACAATAAATGAGCACCACAAAGAATTCAACAGACCTCTAAATGGCAGTCAATAATTCATAATGAATATATTTTCAACAAGGCAGGTACAACCATAACGTAATTTTCCAACTTTGTATTAATCATCTTCCATGTGGTGTCAACTTTTTAACCCTTTCGCTTCTAAGCCCGTATATGTACGTTGTTCCAAGAATGTCTTAGCAGATCTAATCCCGTATATTTACGGGGTCCTCAGAAAGGTCTTGTGGATCTATACCCGTATATCTACGGTTTCCCGAAACGCCCTTGAGGATCTATTCCCGTACATTTACAACGGTTTTTCAACGCACTCTTCCAGTGGCTCTCGTAACTCATTGGTTCACTTAATTCCACTAGATAGTGACTCTTGATGCAGTTGAGGACGTGCATATTCGCCACAGAGTGTCAAGCAGAACAAACTGAGTGTCAAGCTCGCAGAAATGGTGAATCACTGGCGCCTGAGAGGATTTAGCGTCGGCGAGCCGCTCACGCGCGCAATGATATAGAAGCGAAAGGGTTAAAAGGTAACTTGATGGGCAATTATCATAAATTCTGTTTGCATTTTTTTTTCTCAGCAGTTTATAAATAATAGGGTTGAATAGGGAAAATATGTCTCCTTCACATTTTCAGATTTAAAAGAAGAAGAAAAAGCGGCGAAATGGGGCCCTGCTGTTGCCTGTGATGCTGTACAGATATGGGTTCTGATTGGCTGGCCGGTGGCAACAGATGGGAATGGCCTGTCGACACTATATATCCATGTGACTTGAGCTAGCTGCTTCTTCGAATCGCCTTTTTCTTCGTCCATAAAGCAATTTTTCGCACAACTTTTCCAAATTTGCAGAGAAAGATGATTATAAAATCAGTACCAAAAGTTCGGTGTTCTTTGTGGTTACATGATAATGGGCAATTTCCGTGTGTAGGAGGACACCCCTCATATACCACCTTTGAGGAAAGAAAGCGCTTGCCGATATCTTTTATTTAAGAAAATAAAAGAAAACAGGTGAAATTTATGCAGTAAATGGTTGTTATCCTTATTCATGTTTCTTACTTGATGGAAATTGCCTTTCGTAACTTTCACGAATGTGGCGAACCTCTCAGTGTTCACCCACTCGGTGAGACTGCTGTTCAAAATCTTTGGATCACGGTCTCCTGTTAAACCGAGAAAACCATCAGGTAACACTGCTGCACAATGAGATAAATAAGAATCAATTCCACTACCGTTAACTACCTAATAGTCAGTTATCGAAGAACAAAAATCGCATACCGTCATACAAGTAATGGGTTTCTTCTTTGTAGACGAACACAGCTGGAAGCTCATTTATTACCAAATGCTGCAACGAAATAAAACAGACGAACAGAACTCGAAATGAAGACGTGTTTATTAGATCAGCAAACGACAGACTCAGAATAAACTGCTTATTACCTTTTTAGTGAGATCGTGAGCTGTTGCGTAGAAATAACTGAAAGGCTGAAACCTCTCAGCAACATCATAGAAAGTTTCCTGAAAACGATACGTAAAATAATCAGTAATAAAAAACGGTACGTATGTAAACAGTAAAAACCAGAAAAATAATAAAAAACGCTGCAAAGTCCTTGTCACATGGGGTTTATTATTCTACAGAAATGTTGGCTGTACATTTATTGTTTGTTTCATGTGAAATAATTGAAATAGCTATTTCTGATGGTTTCCAACAATTTTGGCCCCCAAAACACAAATTAGGTAGGTAGGTACGATCTTGTTTTTGACATTTTCATGTCTTTGCCGTGGCACACAACCTAAAAATCGTTAGTGACGAAATACCGTTACGTTATATTTGACATTTTCATGTCTTTGCCCTGGCACATAGCACAAAAAACTGTCACGAAATTGCGTAACGAAATTGTGTTACAGTGCCTTTATAATGATTTCCGCTTACAACGACCCCGTTGTTAGGTTTGTTCATTTTCTACACTTTTTAACCCACAAAAATCGTTCACCACTCGTTGGAAAGCTCTCGATTTAACGAACATTTTCATGTTCTCCATAACATATTGACTATACGAATAGCGGAGCTATGGGCATAACTGTTCTCATATTTTGTTTACAAACTAATGATCGTGAGTGTAGAAGATAATTAATCCGGAATCGTCTATTTTATTGAAATTAGGTACCTACCTCTTAATATTAATAATGTCAAAAGCAATAGGTAAAGACATGAAAATGTCCCAATGCGTTGCAGACTCGTATGCAAGCGTTTTTATAGAAGGAGTTTGACCCCTGAATGATTTATTTTTTTTTGTTATAGAAAATAAATAAAATAAATGTCCTCTTGTATTTTTCTTGATGTTGGAAATAAAGTATGTCCTTTTGTAGACAAGATCAACGGTTGTGTTGTGAGATCCGCATGGTTATTGTGTTTGTTAGGTAATTACCGGTTCGTTGATTGTTACTGTCCGCGATATAGTTTCAGTTGCGAAATATGAGCGATTTTATTGATATTTGGTTTCGCGAAGTCAGATAGGACGTAGGATACTGGAGATGTGATTTTAATGATTTTGTAGGGACCTTTATACTTAGTAGCGAGCTTCGACGTAACTTTATTCTGCTTGGCAGATAGTATGTAGGTTTTCAGGTAGACAAGATCTCCTACGGAGTATTGCGTCGGGATGTGTTTCTTATTATATTGGGCGGTGTGCCGGCGATGTGCAGCATGGATGTTATGTACGGCAGATGTCCAAAGCTCTGGGAGGTCCAAAAAATCTTCTTGTTCCAATTCCCATGCAATTTCCAAGGGTGTTAGCAGAGATCGTCCGAAAAAGATTTCTGCGGGGCTAAATTTAGTCACTTCATTGTAGGCAGAATTGAGGGACATTTGTGTTAGGTAAATGTCTTTCGCCCATTTGCTGTGATCTTCATGGCATATTGGCGCGCAGAGCCGATTTCAAGTTTTGTATGTGCCTTTCTGCTTTATTGGGATTCGGGTAGTGGGGAATTAGGAGGGTATGCTGCATCCCGCTGGTGAAAATGAAGTTCTGAAATGCTTGGGACGTAAAGGCAGTTGCATTGTCGGAGACAATTCGGCGCCATAAGCCATAGTGCTTAAATACGTGGGTGTTCAAGGCGTTGATAATGGTCGTGGAATTGATGGAAACGAGGGGAACCAAAATTGTGAACCTTGACATGCCGTCAACGGCCACTAAAATGTGATGATAACCATGAGAAGATGGCAGTGGTCCGGCGGTGTCTATGTAAAGGGTTTCACCAACTTGGGTTTCTGGGTTTCTGATGATTTTCGCTTACAACCGATTCGTTGCTACGGAACTTTATCTTCGCCAGTTATCATCGTACAAAAATCGTTCACCACTCGTTGGATAGCTCTCGATTTACCTAACCATATTACGTTAACCACTGCGGAGTGCGTGGCCGACAAGCTGCGGTATGAGCGTGATTGTTTAAATAATTGTTTACACACAGGTGATCATTCTCAATAATTTATATTGTCAACACGAATGCAAGCTTCATATAAGTTTCTGATGATTTTCGCTTACAACCGATTCGTTGCTACGGAACTTTAACTTCTCCGGTTATTATCATATACAAATTGGAAAGAGATAGAGCCGCGAGAATGGTTTCCAACCACCAAGCAAAGATTATACATACGTGCCAAATTCTTACAGAAGAACGACGCGCTCAAGCACAATGGAGGGAGGCTCAGCGCTCTGCTGAAGATCTATTGGCCAAATTCAAATCCACTCTTCAATCTTAGCCGACATTTCATTTAAACAATAATACAACGTTTATTACATTAATCGAAGAACTGAGTCTAATTACCAATTCTTTTATGATCAACACTACAACTTAGATTGCGACTTTATAATTAGGTACCTACCTAATTTGGTAGGTGAGAAGGAAGGAGGGGAAAGACATGAAAATGTCCCAATGCGTTGCAGACTCGTATGCAAGCGTTTATCAACGTTTATGAAATTTTTTTTTTTTTAACTATCTTTGATCATTGGTATTGCCATTTAATCCTCTTGATCCACGTGTTGACACTTTTTCCAGTGCTATTATCTAAACTGATGGTGATTTCAGACGATTTTCCAGGTTTTTTTTTCAAATTAACTTTGATCATTGGTAGTGCCATTTAATCGTCTTGATCCACGTGTTGACACTTTTTCTAGTGTTATTCTACAAACTGATGGTGATTTTAGACGATTTCGCAGGTTTTTGACTCATACAAAATCAATTTTGGGAGCTGAACATCTGGTACAACCTCAATTTTCCACTCCTTGGCCAAAATCGACCTCATATTCGATCTTCTCGTCCCCAAAAACATGGAAAACGATACCTCAAAAGCTCATGTTACCAACATGTTGCTAAAACGCAAAAAGTACCTATTTTTACACACATTTTCACTCACAACACCCCTGGGAATATTCCGATCGGGCTGAAAAGTTTCGGGACACAACTAGGGCCCAAATGGAGCATGTGTGCGAAAGAACGACTTTTTTAGACCGAAAATGAAGCCTGTACACGTGATACGGCGGACGGCGTACGGCGGACGGACATTGCATTTTTTGAATCTACGCACCTTGAAACGGAAAAGAAAAAAGTTTGAGGGGGGGTTATAAAAATTTTTTGCTGAGCGATTACATAGGTGTATTATTCAGAGAATAATAAACCAAAACGCTGCAAAGTCCTTGTCACATGGGTTTATTATTCTATTGGACACACCTACAGAAATTTTGGCGGTTCAATTATTGTTTCTTTCGTGCGTAGTAATCGAAATACCTATTTCTGATGGTTTCCATTAATTTTGGCCCTTAAAACACAAATTAGGTACGCTATGTTTTTTAAACTATCTTTGATCATTGGTAGTGCTAATCGTCTTGATCCACTTGTTGAAACTTTTTCCAGTGTTATTATACAAACTGATGGTGATTTCAGACGATTTCCCAGGTTTTTCACTAATAAAAAATCAATTTTGGGAGCTGAACATTTGGTAAAACTCAATTTTCCACTCTTTGGCCAAAATCGACTTCATATTCGGTTTTCTCGTCCCCAAAAACATGGAAAGCGATATCTCAGAAGCTCATGTTACCAACATGTTGCTAAAACGCAAAAAGTACCTATTTTTACACACATTTTCACTCATACCACCCCTGGGTATATTCCGATCGGGCTGAAAAGTTTCGGGACACAACTAGGGCCCAAATGGAGCATGTGCGCGAAAGAACGACTTTTTTAGACCGAAAATGAAGCCTGTAGACGTGATACGGCGGACGGACATTGCATTTTTGGAATCTACGCACCTTGAAACGGAAAAGAAAAAAGTTTGAGGGGGTGTTATAAAAATTTTTTGCTGGGCGAATACATAGGTGTATTATTCACAGAATAATAAACCAAAACGGTACGTATGTAAACATAATCAGGGTTTATACAGGGCAATCCAAATGAAATTCCTCGATTTTGGTTTATTATTCCGTGAATAATACACCTATTATTCACAGTATTCGCTCAGCAATTTTTTCCTTTACGTTTCAAGGTGCGTAGATTCACAAAATGCCATGCCCGTCCGCCGTATCATGCATAACTACTTCATTTTCGGTCTAAAAAATTCGTTCTTTCGCACACAGGCTCCATTTGGGCCCTAGTTGTGTCCCGAAACTTTTCAGCCCGATCGGAATATACCCAGGGGTGTTGAGTGAAAAATGGGAGTAAAACTCGGGTTTTTTTTGGTGTTTTAATGAGCTTTTGATGTATATTTTCCCACGTTTATTAGGGCGAGAAGACAGAATATGAAGTCGATTTTGACCACAGACTGGAGAATTGAGGTTGTAACGGAGGCTCAGCTCCCAAAATTAATTTTTTATGAGCCAAACACCTGGGAAATTGTCTGAAATCACCCTGAACTTGTATAAAAACGCTAGAAGTAGTGTCAACAGGTGAATCAAGACAACTAAATGGCACTATCAATGATCAAAGATACTCTGTCAAAAATAGGAGCCTAATTCGTGTTTTGGGGGGCCAAAATCGGTGGAAACCATCAATAATAACTATTTCAATTATTGCACATGAAAGTAACAAGAATTGAACAGCCAACATTTCTGCAGGTATGTCCGACAGAATAATAAACCCATGTGATTTCATTCAGGAGTTTAAGAAATAAATGAATCATGAAATTCAAACATTTATAAAAAGTTGAGGTTTTTGAAGAACTTGAGTTAATACGAGGAGGTGAGAGAAAAATGAGCATGGATCGAATAAACAATGTCCCTGTATTTAAGAAAACAGTATGTATTCTTTTCTGAACAAGACTAAAACAGACAAAATTACACTGCAATAATTTTAAATTAAATACTTTTTAACATAATTTTGGTTTATTATTTTCTGAATAATTATATACTATTATACTCTGAATATGGTAGAATTCGGTTCGCAAAATTTTTTTGGAACAGGCTCAATATTTTTTCTTTTACGTTTCAAGGTGTGTAGATTCCAAAAATGCTGTCCGTACGCCGTGTCATCGATGTTTACCCTAATTTTCATTCTTTAAAAAAAATCGTTATTTCTCACACAGGCTACATTTGGGTTCTAGTTGTGTTCCCTATCTCGGCAGCCCGATCGGAAAACACCCAGCGGTGTTATGGGTGCAAAATAAGGCATTCTTGAGGTTTTAGTGAACTAGGGCTTGTGTTTTCCATGTTTTTTAGAGTGAGGTGACCAAATATGAAGTTAATTTTGACCACTGAGTGAAGGATTGAGGTTCTAACGAAGTTTTAACTATCAAAATTCAATATTTATGGGTCAAAAACCTGTGAAAATGGCTGTAACCGCCAGAAATTTGTATAACACAGGAGAATGCCAACAGGTGAATAGACAATGAAGTTTCACTGGTCTAAAATAATTTGTCAGAAATAGCAACCTGATATTCGAGTTTAAAACCGTGAAATATAGCTTTGTGGGTCTGTTCACTGAGGTCCCAATCGTGCCACATTCAGTCGAGAATAATAAACCCACGTGACAAGGAATTTGCAGCGTTTTTTTAATATTAATTGTTTCACTAACTAATATTACGGTTACTGAAATAATATAACAATAGTTAAATATTAGGGATCCATTCTAGCTCTAAGGTGCCCGTGAACCAGCAGAAAAAAATGCTAAACCACACAGCAAATAACAATCTGTGGTAGCAAAAAGGATCGATGCTAACAGTTACATTTTTGGTTTACTATTTTCAATAATGAACCTTTGGAATCGAGCATGAAAAAAAAATTTCATGGTAAAAATTCAACCCCTCAAAAATTCGATGGTTTACGTTTCAAGGTACGTAGAATCCGAAATGCAATAAAAAAATTCTGTCAGTCCACCGTACTTCCCACTTTTCTTAGTTACCATTAACCAAAACTAATGAAATTTGGTTTGTAGGCCCCATTTGGGGTATAGTTGGTCTTCGAAGCTCGACGTTACTGTCAGTCATCTCTAACGGGTTCAAAATAGGGGATCTTGAACTAAAGAAGACCATCCGGTACATTGTACGACCAGCCGTTCGTTTGCACCGAAAAGCTTCGTCAACATGATCGTGAATCAAACGGTATAAATCCAGCCCGGATAACATCGCTAGGGAGCACCTGATTATAATCACGGATGGCTGTATGAAGTCGAGTTGGTTGTTCTGTGATATTATTCCATTTGAAAAATGATGGCTCTTTTGGATTTTGTTGGTAGGTACTTTTGCAACTTGAACAAACGTTGAAGTATTATTGGGTAAATTATTACACAACGGTTTATTATTTACCTTATGCCTCATGAATAACTACAAAAAATTAATGATTTATTGAATCCCGCGCATTTGTATGAAACTTTACTGACCACAGAAAACAGTGATCTACGTTGAAGGGGCTTCTATACAGGTAAATAATAAAACGTTGTGTAATAATTTGCAGCGTTTTCCCCACTACGACCAAGGCAGGTGCAACTGAAGTCTGTTTGACACAAATTCCTTGATTTTCGTCCTTTCTCCTGAAATTCCTTTCCAGACTTTCCATTCCCTGACTATTCCAGGTCTTCCAGGTGATGACACCCTGATGATGGACAACAGTGGAATAAAGCACATCGGAACCCACGTGATCTTCCGGAGTACTGGTTAATTTATTTTAATGGAATTCCAGAATCGATTTAAAAAAAAAATCCGTTCATCTGCTGTAGTCATTAAAAATTTACGTTTGATTTCTAAATGTGACATGTGGGGCGGTGCTATGGCCTGCGATGATACCAGAAACTTTGCATAGCTCAAGGTCAACAGGAAGTGATGAAACACTGTGTGTCAACCTGCCAAGGACAAAGGGAAGCTCTATTTCATTGAAGCTCCATTTCATTTCATTCCTTCTCAATAGCTTCGTTCGCGGTGTGTTTTTCTGACGGTCAGGGAACCGTCTGAAGCCACTTTTCTTATCGTGCCAACACGCATGCGCCACCAATACCAACTTTCAAACTCACAATGAACTGGGTACACCGCGAACGCTTGGGAAGGAAATCTGACTGCAACCGCTGTGCAACCTGAAAATTTCTAACCTTCCTGATTGTGTCGTGTCGTCGTCGATTTTTTCTGCTTTCTGACTTTTGTCATACAAATCATATCTATTAAGGGTTTATTGAAAGGCTGTGACTCGTGCATGTGTGAGAAGTTCATATGTCATCATTGATCTCTGCTAATTTATTTCTTCTTTTTATAACAATAATACTAACGTTCGTCACCGTTGATTTCGGCTAATTTATTACTTTTTTAATTCTTCAACTTACTCAAGTCTTATATTACGATTATTCCTATGCTTCTGATGAATGCGTAGACTATCTTATGTATGTTCCTAGTTGTAATATAGTTCCTGCGTTTTGCTTCGAGTATTCATCTCTTACCAATGTTACGCAGTCCTTTATCTCAACTTGTACTTAGTCGAAGTATTTTTAATAAAAATAAATCGAAATCTCTGTAGTTTTCTTCCTAACTAATGACCTAATGGGATGTTTATCAACTTCGGTGATACCAGTGTACTTTTGTGGAGTAACTGGTGACTGAAGAAATACCTAATCGAAAGTTTGAAGTTCGTTGTTAGGTACCTAACTAATTTTGCTGATAACTGACTACACATTCTTCATGTGCTCATTTTTTGTTAATATAGATATGTATTCGGTTTCCTCAAGGGTCAATAATATGATAAAACGGCTGAAATCACCGGAAACGTCTACAAAAAAAAGGTAGCATAAACTGTGAATTCAGCCTTAAAACTACAATTTCAACAATCGAAGATAATTTGTCAAAATTAGGAGTCTAATTCTAGTGGGCCAGAATTGGCAAAACCAACAATTGCTAGGCCAGTTCTTGGAACACCCACCGTAATCATAAAATTAGGTAGGTAAGTGGCACTAAGTTTTTCATTTGGGATATTCAACCGACCCCTCATGGCGAGCGAGAAGTACGAAAACGCAAGTGAGAGAAGTGAATAGGGTTAGGGTTATTAGAACGAATAACAACGACGAACGACGGTGCGATGAGAAATGATTTGATTGGCTTAAGCGGGCGAGCGGTAGTGGGGGGCGAGCAGTCAGAAAGGAGTACATCGGAAAATCCGCGGACTGATCTGACGGTCTTGGAACTGTCTTCGAACCGCCAGAAAAACACCGCGAACAGCATCCTATGGATGCTATACAGTCCGATACCAGTCGGCAAGACCACCGCGAACGCCAAATGATGGATCTGACGGTTTGAAGACAGTCAGATGGCCACCGCGAACAAACCTTATGCCTCTCAATAACCTGAACAAGCTAAAATCAAGCTGGAGACCAGGACGTTTCTCTCGTCTCCTGTAAAATTTAGTTTTTGTATTTGCAAGCAACATTTTGACTTTTACTATCATATATACCTGCCTATCCTGATCAAGTATCTAACTGAGATCACCCCTAGAGACCAGCTGGAAGATAGAAGCCAAGCCAACCCAACGCTTTGGTTCATAATTCTTATGCTAATGCCGGGATTGTTCCAGATCCCGGTCTTAGCTTTAATAATTATCAATAAATGTATTGACTTCCAGTGTTAAATTCCGTTATTAGTATTTTATAAAACACCAGATTTTCTATCGACGTGTTAACGTAATAAATATTCATCCATACCCATAAAGGTCCTTCAAATTCTCCTACATAGACAAAGAATATCCGTTTCGTGTTTTTGAGGTTATCGAGGCTCTCGTGTCGGGTGATTTGTTGAACAGGCGGCCCGTGGACTCGGAGAGCAAAATGGACGATCTCATCTTTGGTGCGGTCCCCGCGGAAGGTGAAGTCTTTTTCGTCTCCTTTCAAACTGCAAATGAACACCATTCACCAAACAACCAAATTAAGGCTGATTCTTGGTTTTCAAAGTTTTGAACTTGAATGTCATCACCCATATTCTACCAGAATCATATATCATAAATCATACCATATCAAAACCTACCATCTATCGCCGATAAAACAATAGAATCCCTACTAAGGTAAGGAGAGAAATCTGATCGCATTACACATACCTACCCACGTATTTTTTTTTTTTTTTATTTTTTTGTAAAGTAGGCACTGAGAGGAGATGATAGGGTAAAGTGGGGTAATGGGATCCACGGGGTAATAGTATCCTTCAAAGTTTTAGAAAACCTGAAGCCTCCTCCAGTAATCCAGCTGGCTCTGAACTCTTTTGGCAAGCTGAGGAACAAATCTTATCAACATTTTGACAGGAGATTAAACAAATAATGCTGCTCATTTCGCGTTTCAAAGTTCTGAAGATTTTTTAAAATAACTTTTGCCACATCTTCAAAACGAGGTAAGTCGCTTATTTTTTCGTTTTTTCAAATTTTTTTAAACAAACGTTAGTTAAGAACTACTCCTTACCTTTTGATTCGTGCTTAGTTTTTCAAAATCCGTTCAGAAATAAAATGTCAGCGTTTGCTTCACCAAAATGTCAAAAAGTGGTGTAATGGTATTCTTGGTTATGGGGTAATGGGATCCACTATTTTGAGTGGATCCCATTACCCAATAGCGGATGCCATTCCCCCAAAACCTTTTCTCCCCCACGATTTTCCAAAGAAAATCAGCGGATCTGATTACCCCACCGGGGAGATCCCATTACCCCACTAGTGGGGGAATGATATCCAAAGCACTTTTTTGCTTTAGCGAGGAATAGCAATTAGTAGGTTTGCTAACCAGTAAAAACAAGACCGAATTATCACAATAAAATAAATTTGTGGAAAAATGAGGATGGAATTGTGTCACATCTGCACGACTATTCCGGACGATGCTACTGAACGACAAACTTGAGTGTATCCCATTCCCCCGCCTTACCCTACGTATCTCATCTGGACAAGACATAAGTATAAATAGTTTAATTAAATGAAAAAAAATAGGTGATTTTTAATTTAATGAGGAAGTTCCGATGACATTATTGTCGCGTTTCTCGAGGATATAACTTGTTTCATGTAATCCAAAACATTGAGGCGAGCACAGCCATGTTGGCCCAGCCAGGAACATGTTGGTGATAAGGGAAAGATGGAGAGCGCATCACCACCTTAAGATGCTGTACCTTAATGTCATTACAATGCGTTTGATAACGCTGGTGGTACAATCATTCAACGCCTAAACACCTGTTGCATCTCAAGCCGGCTCCACACATGCGAATTCGCCGAATACCTAGTAGTGTGGGTGGATGTTCGCGATTCGCCAACCCCCAAATATTCGCAGTTTAGGTATTCCGACCACAGTCGGTAAGCAGTGTGCTTCAAAGGAGACGAACGTTCGCCAAACATCGAGCACCAGCCTCATCCACAAATTCGAGTTCAAAGCTCCCCGAATCGAGAAGCACCTCTCTGTGAATCACATAATTCTTCCTCCCCTGTTTTTCACATTTTTTTCCATGGCTCACTACCTATTCTTCCCTACGTCTCATTGTTTCCTTCGCTCCTTTACAGTGCATTACTCCTTTACGCTTCTTTACAGTGCGCTGTAGTTCATTCTGTTAAATTAATTCTACCATAACCATCTATAACCCGTGCCGTTCAGTTTTTTGTTGCTAACTAATAGTTCAGAACTACAACGGCTGCTGTAGCAATCTTGAGTTCATTCACATCCATTCTGTTTCCAACTGATTCCCGCCAAACATTCGTAGTTTCCTAGGTGAAAATAATTGCTCGGCAAACCCCCACAAGTGCGCAAGGTGCTTGTCATCAGGCAAATACCAAGCCGAGTAGCTTGGAACTCACCACACGTTCGGTACTTGGCAAATCCCACACGTGTGGAGCCGGCTTCAATCTTCCGTCGAATCTTCCATTTTTCAAAGTGGCCGACCATTTTGAGCAAGAGAATGGGTAGAGGATTTTGTGAAATTGCGGAAGAGGAATGAGCAAATCTGAGGAGATAGGTACACGCTGTTGTCAGTTTCAGTGGGCATCTGTTGGGCATCAAACTAGATAGAACCTGCCAACAGAGTGCAGCAGAGCTGTGCATCAGCTGGAGCGCGGATACTGCTGCCAAGAAGTCACAGCAGCCTCTGTGCTATGCTGTAGTATGGAGGAAGAAGTAACTGCAATGATGTCATTGCCTATTTCCACACAACCTTGGAAACCAATAAAATA
Organism: Leptopterna dolabrata; assembly: GCA_954871275.1. Classification (NCBI taxonomy): domain Eukaryota; kingdom Metazoa; phylum Arthropoda; class Insecta; order Hemiptera; family Miridae; genus Leptopterna; species Leptopterna dolabrata. Next base: position 12,743,667 of record OX940984.1, on the reverse strand, counting down.
TATTATTTCGGCGAACTGATGTGATTTTTCTCATAAAACAAATAAAAACACAAACATAAAATGCCAATTTGGAAAAAAAATCAACTCTCAGAACCACGGGTACCCCCCCCCCCCCCCCCCCCCATTACAAGAATTTGACAATACTATGAGTAACAAACTCACAACATAATAGTAGGGTATCCTCCTATTCCCAAGGTGGTCGCAACACTGGTGTACTTGGTGCAATCCACTTTGCCAACTCGAATATTGGTGTGGTAGAGGGACTGAGCCACGTGGGCCCACACCGGTTCCAGCCTCTTGCAGTGGGTGCACCACGGAGCATAGAACTACGGGAAATTCGATATTTTCAGAACCACTGATATAATTCATTGAAATATACAACGTAGTAATGAGATGAAGAAACTCACCATGAGAAGCCAGTGACCTTCTTTCTTGATTTCTAAAAACCTACAAAAGAAATTAGGAGGTTAGGCGACTCGAATGGGTACTGCCATACATGGATTTCAAGGATAGAGTCAAAATTAAATATATTTGAGGTCATCTTCTTATTTGCTGAACTGGATCAACAGTACTGGATACAATAAATAATCAGTAAACAGGATCCAATCAAACCCCCACCAATCTAGACCTTGAGCTCTTCAAAGAAGGAATATGATATTGCCTCACTGCACAATCTTCTTAATAATCATAAATTGACCTGCCATAGACGAGCATTCTTTCCCTACGTTCTTTCCTTTTAGTGAAATCCTGGAGGAAAGCTGGCAGGATTCACAATCCTCTCGTCGCCACTAACGGCAAAACTTTCCTGCCATCATTCCTGTCAAGTTATCACGCCGTTCCATCACGTCGGGATTCGTAATCCTGTCGAACCCACTAACGAAAAAAACCAATCCGTTAGGATTGTTCACTTTATTCATAACCGACGGGGAAGAGTCTACGTGTATGGGGTTTTCCCTCTCGGGTTTGAACGGATTGTTGTCCTGTGGGGGGAAAGCGAGTCCTCTCACCCTATCCTGCAGTTTTAAAGATGGATAGCAGGAAAGTCCGAGTCCCCACTAACGGCATGAAAACAAAACGAATTATACCGAACTGATCCGAGCTGACGGAAAACAAGTCTGGCACGCTTTCCTGGCTTGATCCATACACCAGCGTTCTTTCTGTACGGATTCTTCTTTCCTGCGGGAAAGAATGTTCGTCTATGGCTTGTCTAGCATCAATACTAACAATATAGGAAACCCATAGTTGTGGGCTAATGCTAGACCACCGACGCTGTTAAGTATGTTTGTGACAATCCCGTTGGAAATAAATCAATTCATTCCACACCAAAGTAAAATGAAATACTGTGCAAAGTAAAATGAAATACATTGCAATATCCAACATTGTGACTACCCATGGAGACGACCCCAACGTACCCAACCTGGATTCTGACAGGCAGCCATGAGTCATATTCCTTGACTCTGGAAATACACACTGGACCACAATATATATGCCTCATGTTAGTGTTGTGTATCTTGTTGATTGTAAAATTATGAGTATACGTACAATCATACGCATTAATACGTTCACTAAGGGCGGTTTTCGCCACCTAGAGAGTGCATGGTTATGTTAACGTGGAGTTACAGAAAAAAATGAATGCGTTTTGCATGTTAATCATAACTCGCACTTAACTCTAGGTGGTGAAACCTGCCCTAAGAATATTCCTAGTAGATACGAACAGCTGTATCGTTAGATACAACTGGGCATGCACCATATTGTATCAGGCCGTAATGCCGGGTTTACATTGGTCGAGTTGAAGGTAGATTAGAGTGGTAGAGTAGAATTATTCTACCCTACTCGTGAACACATTTTCAGTATAGTAGAGTGGACTCTACTGACTAGTAAGTTGTAGAGTTGGAGCGACTAGCACGCTGGTACCCTCCCCCACTACCAAAATTTGAACTCTATTGTTCACTCTACCACCTACTCTACCCATGTAAACGGTAGAGTTGAGATGGTAGGAGAGGAAGAAGGGTAGAGATCAAGTCTTGATAAGGAGCGACCTCCAGCATTACTCTAGGCTCTAGGAGCTATGGCATCCACCATTATAATACCATTGTGTTTGAGCAGTGGCGATACCAGGCCAGGTCAATGTTCAAATGCCTCAGGACACATTCTCATCACAAGTTTAAACTCATCCGGATCTTCAAACCCCTGACCCATTACCTTCTTTCACTTCTTGCTTCCTCATTTCTTCTCTCCTGATTTCCTCTCTACTCTTCCATTTCCTTCAACAAAACACTGGACAAACGAGGTAAAGGCTTTCTCAATTCTTTCTTTATAACAGACACAGCGCAGAAGAACTAAACCGATTAGATTAGAATAGAAAGCAAAATAGAAACTCAATAGAGAGGTTTCTCTACTATACCTTTCTGGAAACAGCACTCGACTGACGTGTGAATGATTCAGATAGAGTAGAGTCGAATTGGTAAGAGTGGTTGGCAGAGTAGAACATACTCTACTCTACCTTCAACTCGACCAATGTAAACCCGGCTTAACCAAATGAAACTTAACTGCATTGCATGTTTAACCTGTTCAGATAACAATAAATGTTTACACAAGACAGGTAATTTATGCCTTATGACTTAGCTATCCCTAACTGCAAATTTCTTCCGAGTTTCCAGAAAACTTTTGTGGTTCGTCCTATAAAAATTGAAGTTATTTTGAAACAGATCTGTTATGCAATGTTGGATAATTTGCTACAAACATCAGGTTTGTTGAGCCATCTTTAGTTTCGTGTTTTCGGCGATCTCCTATTCGTTCTAAAACGAAATGGACAATTTTCGTGGTTTACAAATTCTCCTTTCTTGACCAAATTCTCTACAATAACGGAAATTAACACTTGTTGACCACATAATGAGGTGTTTGTTGGAATGTCTAGGCAGAAAACGAGTGTGAAATTTAAATTTCTGAGTTCCCACAAGAAATGAAGCACCAGGAAACTTGATGAGTAGTTCAACACAAATCCCGTTTACAGCGCTAGTGCATCACATCAAACAATGTACACAACTGCAATTGATGGATGGATGGAACCTCAAATTTATAAATAAATTTTAAAAACGTCCTCGAAATCAAAGTGAGGGGAAGGTCACGGCAAGGTTCTCACAAAGGTTTGCCATTTCTAAGTTGGGCTGTTGGCAGCATTGAGAACCTTCGCCTCCAAAGCTCTGCTCCGCCTCCTTGGGCAAACAGCCAAACAGATATCAAAAGACTGATACGTCACTGTCACCGTGGCATGGCACCAAAGGAAAATCCTCCTGCACTAGTGCCGTGTGGAGGTCACAGAGCAGTAAAGCAAGCTGGAAGGCGGGAGTACCATGTGTTCACAGGTTGTGGAGGAAGTATCCGGCTTGGTTAGCCATGGCGGAGGCAGAAAGTAGTGCCCATCCACCCGGAATGTGTGGAGTACTGGGAGCCTTTATTGAGTGCTCCCAGCCACGACCCGGGAGAACCTGTGGTGCCCCCAGCCCCCACCATGGATTCGCTGCATGCCGTAATGTGTAACCCAGTACTGGGGGACGAGGCAAGTAAATGCCGATTCCAAAACTCCACATCAGCTGGACCTGATGGTATTTCCGCTTGCTGCTGGAACAAAGCTCCGAATTCGGTAAGGCCAGCATCCTCAATCTACCCCTTTTTAGCGGGAAGACCCCCAAAGGTGCTGCCTTGCACCTGGACTGTTCATCCCCCAAGAAGGGTGGACGTGGGCCTGTAGGCTACCGTCCAGTCTCTGTGTCATCAGTAGTCTTCCACCACTTCTGAAAGATTGTAGGATCAGGTGTCACTGGTGATGTCCAGAGATATTTCCAGCCAGCAGATGGCACTGCTGAAACCTAATGTTCTGCAGACCGTCATCTCAATGACTTGTGTCAAGAAACGGCAGCTCCACCTTGCCGCTCTGGATGTGCTAAAGCCTTTGACACTGTAACCCATCACCCTCTGACCAAATGTCTTAGCAGTGTCGGGGCTCCAGCCCACTTATTTGAGTAGCCTGTCTGCACCGGGAAGGCTTGCCGGTCCTGGAGGCAGGAGGTGAGATGTCTGGGGATGTAGTCAATGGGCATGCGGTACGCCAAGCTGATCCCTTGTCCCCGTTCCTTGTCAACCTCGCCATGGATACGGCCTACGGAAAGATGCCAAAAGGAGTGCGAGAAGGAGTGTTGGCATCTGCTGACGACGTTGTCCTGCATACTGAAACGTGCGTCAGCTTGCAGATCGCCCTAAATGAGTTCTCAAAGCAGCTGGCCAGGTGTGGACTGGTCGTCAACCCAGATAAGTGTGGGTCGGTCTTCTTGTTCCCGTCGGACCACCAGCATTATGGTGAGGGTAGTGGATGGGGGATCTGTCGTAGGGCAGTCGCCTGTCCCTGCCTGTGCTGGTTTTTGGTTCATTATTTTCATTAATGAACCATTGGAATCGAGCATGAAAAAAAAAAAATTCTAACCCCCCCCCCCCCTCAAAATTTGATGGTTTACGTTTCAAGGTATGTAGAATCCAAAACTGCAATAAAAAAATTTCTGTCTGTCCACCGTACGCTGTACTGGCCACTTTTCTTAGTTACCATGAAAAGAAATTGATGAAATTCGGGTTATAGGTTCCGTTCGGGGTCTACCTAGTTGGTCCTCGAAGCTCGACGTTACTGTCAGTCATCTCTAAGGGGTTCAAAATAGGGGTTGAAATTTTCAGAACGCCGTTTTTCGAAAACTTTCGATAGAAGGGGTTTTTTTACGTTATTAAATTTGTCTTGAGCTAAACAATTTTTTGAGATTACCCGGAGCATTGTACGTCCAGCCGTTCATGTGCACCAAAAAGCTTCGTAATTTGATCGTGAATCAACCGGTATAAATCCGGCCCGGATATCATCGCTAGGGAGCACCTGATTATAATCAAGGAGGGCTGTATGAAGTAGAGTTGGATGTTCTGCGATATTATTTCATTTGATAAGTGATGGACTATTGGATTTTGTTGGTAGGTACTTGTGAAACGTGAACATACGTTGAAGTACTATTGATGGGTATAAATTATTACACAACGGTAAATTATTACATAACGGTAAATTATTACACAACGATAAATTATTACACAACGGTAAATTATTACACAACCGTTCATCTACCAAGAAGGGGCTGGATTTTGTTGATCAGTACTTTTGCAACTTGAACAAGCGTTGGAAGTGTTATTGATGGGCAAATTATTACACAACGGTTCATTATAGGTATTAACCACAGAAAACAGTGATCGACGCAGAAGGGGCATCTATTTCACTCCAAATCAACAATTTTCCTTTAGAACTTCATTATTTGCGTTTCTTTTTGCCGTTTTCGTTACTTTTTGTCATTGGCTGTATTATTTTAGCAACACTGAACTTTTTTTAAAGGTTTTTTTAGGTTAACTTTTTTAGGTTTTAGTGAACATGAGCTTGTCAGGTATCGTTTTCCATGATTTTGTTTTAGGGTGAGAAGACCGAATGTGAAGTTGATTTTGACCAGAGTGAAGAATTGAGGTTGTAACGAAGGTTCAAATTCCAAAATTCAGTTTTTTGTGGGTCAAAAACCAGGGGGGAAAATTGTCTGAAATCACCATAAATTTTTATAATAACAGTAGAAGTAGTACCAACAGGTGAATCTAAATGGCGCTATCAATGATCACAGGTAATTTGAAAAAAAGGAGCCCAATTCGTGTTTCTAGGAGGCAAAAATTGGTGGGAACCATTTGGGAAATTTACTTCTAGAACGGAGAAGAGGGATTAATACTGAAAAAAAAAACGTGGGTTATCGAAGAAATCTGTGTGGCGCTGCGCAGGGCTTAATTCTCAACGGATTCACTTCTTTTTTTTTACGCAGAAATCTGTCTAGTTGTGCACTAGGTCTCCGGAATTTCGAGATTTATTTCTACTGCTCGAGGGGGGGGGGGGGGGGGGGGGCACGGAAATGTTCTGCAAATATTGTGTTTGCTGACCATATTCTCAACCAATTTGGGTGGTTATTTCTTGGTTTGAGTCAGAAATCTTTCTGGTTGCGCACTACGAAGGGGTGGGTGCGATTTATACGCCACCACAAGGGACGTAGTGATGCATGAATTACTCTAGGGGATGTTAAATAATTCGAACGGCTATGGTTAGTTAGTTGTATTATTAACAGCTTATTTAAATGAACCGACGAACCTGTCACTGAGTTCCAAAACCCTCGCAGCTGTTGCCACGCTCATCGTCGCGAACACTAGAACATTCAAGAAAACATCACAATAATTCCAAACACCTCAGAATAATTCAAGTTCTCTCTGAAAAAACTACAAAGAGCATATTGCAGGAACTGTGGGTATATTAAAATTCAATCGGTGGTTGAAGATTCCAATAATTGATAACAGACGAAATATGGATGGCAATTTCTGGTTTATTTTCAATAATAAACCTTTGGAATCGGGCATTTAAAAAAAATTTTTATCCTCCCTCAAAATTTGTTGGGGTACGTAGAATCCGAAAATGCTAAAAAAAAAAAAAAATTCCTTCTGTCCGCCGTAGCAGCAATTTTCTTAGTTACCATGAACCAAATTAATGAAATTAGGTTTTGATGTCCCATTTGGGATCTAGTTGGTCCTCGGAGCTCGGCGTTACTGTCGGTCATCTCTAACGGGTGAAAAATAGGGGTTGAAATTTTCAGAACGCCGTAGCTCGAAAACTTTCAATAGAAGGGGATGGTTTTTTCAACGTTTTTAAATTAATCTTGAACTAAAGACTTTTTTGAGACCACCCGGAGCGTCGTACGACCAGCCGTTCGTTTGCACCGAAAAGCTTTGTCAACATGATCGTGAATCAAACTGTATAAATCCGGCCCAGATATCATCGCTAATGAAGCACCTGATTATAATCACGCATGGCTGTATGAAGTCGAGTTGGTTGTTCTGTGATGTTATTTCGTTTGAAAGATGATGGCTCTTTCGGATTTTGTTGATAGGTACTTTTGCAACTTGAACAAACGTTGAAGTATTATTGGGTTAATAATTATAACACAAAGGTTTATTATTTGCATTATGCTTCATGAATAACTAAAAATAATGAATGATTAAGTTACTGAATCCCGCGCATCTGTATGAAACTTAATATCCTGGGCCGGCTCCAGTACTCGAATTGGGGCTTTCCCGGGAGGAGCTCGAAATTACTGACCACAGAAAACAGTGATCTACGCAGAAGGGGCATCTATACAGATTTACGATTTATTCTATAGGTATTGGAAGCATAATTACGCTGTCATTAATGACAGTTTAGTACTTTTGGAGATGCCATGACATGATGGAAAAAAATCGCACAGGTGTCGATAATATCAGTCGAACAAACAATAAGTAGCTACCATAATCAAGAGGTAGAAAAATAATTATGAGCATGGCAGTTTACAAATTACAGCAAGTAACTCGTTTTCTGCGATCAATGCAGAACGTGAAATCACCTACTTACCCAGCGTAGAGATGAGGAATATATTCATCGTGAAATCTTCTCAACACACAACTGAAATACGTAACCCGACTTTACAGACGACCAACGAAGGAAAACATGGGAACCCAAAACTCGGCTCCCCACCGCCTGTTATGTGGCTTATAACAATTTCCACATCAAACTCGTTACTCGGGGTCGGCTCGAAAGTGAGTTGAAATTAACTGCACTCAACAAGTTCGAGTGACAAACAGGAACCTCTGGAAGGATTACAGATCATCCCGAATTGTGTGACTGGGATTAGAAAATCAATACTTTAAAACAAACACCGACCAGCACCAGCGGATGGCGGATACAGGAACAGAGGAGGCTATGGATACTACACCATTGCTGATTGGTGGTGGTGGTATTTCTAGCCATGTTGCACTGCGTTGGTGGTGAAGGAATTTATATAATTTTGTTAAAGTACCTATTTTTAGGGTACCTTTTGTATCAGGGTTTACTAAATTATAAAATATATTTTTTGTTTCCCGAAATCTTAAGATTTATAACAAAATTATAGTTAATGTGACAATATTATTGTTAATTTTGTTATAGTGGATATATTCTATTCAACTAAGAATATCTGGTTTTTTAAGATATAGATTTAATCTATGATTAGGATATGATTTTTCATTTTATTTTTTTAAATCAACAATATATTAGGATAAGCTGGTTGATTTATCTATAATTTATTATATTCTGAAATTTGGGGTAGGTTTAATAATATCCGTCATATATTTTTTTATAATTAATCATTAATACTAAATCTTAATTGGTTAAGATTTAGTATTTTTTTAGGTGAATTATTAAAATAAAGAATTTGAAGTTTTTGTCAAAATGGTAAAATGAGTACCTATTTTATATAAACAATGATTAGTAATTCGGCAAATATTATTTTCGCCTGTTTAACAAAAAACATGGGCTTTTGTTTACCTATATAAAAGATTTGACCTGCCCTATGATTATTTAAATGGCTGCAGTATTTTGACTATTGCTCTTTTCCATGTTCAGAAATCAATCTTGTTCTGGTTTATTATTTTCAATAATGAACCTTTGGAATCGAGCGTGAAAAAAAGAATTTTTAACCCCCCCCCCCCCCAATATTTAATGGTTTCCGTGTCAACGTACTTATAATTCGAAAATGGAATTAAAAATATTTCTGTCTGGCCGCCGTACACCGTACTGGCCACTTTTCTCAGTTACCATGAACCAAACTTAACGAAATTTGGTTAGTAGGTCCCATTTGGGGTCTAGCTGGTACGGTTTTTTTTTAAACCCAAATTGATCTAAATTAATATTACATTTAGATGTAGGCTAATTTTATGCTTCCTTTTACATATTTAAAGTTTCAATAAAAGAATAAATACAAACAAAATCAAAGTACCCTTTTTCAATTCATTAAATTAGCATCGCTACATTCCAATAATATTCATTCAAAATATTCCTTTTTAAAAGAATAACTTTTTAAAAGAAGGCTATGATATTCTAGATAACTGCAGTAGTCATTTTCATTATTTATCAATTCCTTGGGGGGGGGGGGGGGGCCTAGCCCCCCCCCCCCCTGCCACCCTTAAATGGCGCCCCTGACAGGAATCACGGCCCGTCACCGACGGAACTCGGCCGCTGGAATCTCGTGACGGTGACGGGCCGGAAGTCGGAGAATCTCAGCTACACAACACATCGCGCCCCCTCCAGCCCACCTCCTCTGGCTGCTCGGAAAATAATATTCACAAAGGTCATGACATTGCTCGTTTGTAATAAAATAAACAACATTATTTAGCTGTTTATTATTCATGTCTGACTTACCCCGTTAATTCTTCTCTATCTCAGCTGACATGTGGTGTGCCTCAAGGAACTGTACTGGGTCCGCTGCTATTTTCGTGTTTTATAAACGACCTCCCTGAGGTGTTGAGGCACTGCTTCTACATGCTTTTTGCAGACGATTTTCAAATTTATATCCGATCTACAGTTGACCAATTAGTTAGTGCAACCAGCAAAATTAATTCTGACTTACAGCATAATATCCTACTGGGGGGAGCGGAATGGCATCAGGTTGAATCCTAGAAAGACCCAGTGCATTGTTATCTATAAGCACTCCATCGCTACTGACGCGATCCCACCCATCTTGGTTAATGGCACTGTAGTACCATGCACAACCACCATGCGTAATCTTGGAGTGCATCTGACGGATCGCTTGTCATGGGAGGTTCACGAGCGACACATCTGTAGGCGAGTCTACAGTGCGCTCCACCCACTGAGGCGCCTCAAAACTTCACTCCACCCGAGCTGAAAAGGAAACTAGCCATCGCACTGGTCGTTCCTTCTTTCCTCTATTGAGATTCTCTCTTCAGTTCCTCTTTAGATTGTAAATCTAAGCATAGCCTCATGGTAGCCTTCAACAACGTCATGCGATATATAGTACATAACTTGAGCCCATTTCATCTCGTTTCTAAGGCCAGATGATTAAGTACTTAGGTAAGTATATCAATATCGCCTTGAATGACACATATATTTAAAAAAAAATCTGGTGCGTTGTACAAAACATTGTGATTTGTATACTCTTGCGGAGACGGATTTTTCTGCTTACGAGCAGATTTTTTACCATGGAAATAGAGGAAATTATCATGCGGAATGACAAGTATTAGAGATGTGTTCAGTTCCAGGAGTCAACTCCCACCAGTTCACTCGGTTCTGAGATGCGTTCTTTGGGACACGTTCACCAAATACTGAGTCCCTAATGCTAATTCTAATTATCCCGACCTAAAAATCACGAAAATGGGGTTTTGTAGGTTTGATTCAATAAAATGTTATACAAATTTAATAGTTTAATAATATATATTTTCATACAAACTCACAATGGTTTGGAATATCCATCACAATAAAAACTGTTGCTGGAATGTAGTAAGAAGCCTCACCGACGATCAGCAAAGAGTGGTGAAGGGAGGAGTTGACGAACGGATGGGAGTTGGGAACAAGGGCGAGATGGAAGAACGTCTGAACTGACTTGTGAAAATGGAGGAACGGCGAGCGGGCAAGGGAAGAACGATGGGAACGGTACCAACGTAGAGGGGTTGATGAACGGATGAATTGGTGGGACTGAGGAGCTGTGAAAATGGAGTGAGGTTGGGATCGCCCGTTCACTGAGAACGTCAACTCTTTGGTCATCCGTTCAGTTGGGATACGTCCAACTGAAAGATCCATTCAGTGCTGAGCGCCACATCCTAGTAAGTATATATAAACCAAAAAGTGAAATCTATATCTCCGATGCATGAAACGGATTTTAGAGGGGTTTCCGCTTCACAGGGAGCATCAATTAAATTTTCGAACGAGCCAAATAGCTAAATTTTCTTTGAAAATTCGCTAAAAGAATGAAAAACTGTAGCCCTTCCTGATGTTCTGAGCTGCATAAGTGCCAAAGTCTTCGACAAAGGAGGAAAGAGGAACACGGGCAGGTACCAGACAGAATAGTATGAAAATTGTTCATATTTTATTTGCAAGTCCTTAAAGGTAAATAATATCTTACAATTTGTTTTGAGTGGTCGACTTCACCAATTAGAGTAGTGTTGACAAAAAGATTTACAACTACACAGTATCACCTATACTTCAACAAGAGTTTTTCAACACTAAAAACCTGACAAAATTTACAAAGGAAATTCATGCAAAATTCAACACATTTCAAGGTCTTAACCGTAGTCGGTCATCAAATTATAAACATATATATACAACTAAGTTTACAACTGAGTAAACTTGGAATTTAGAAAATAAAAATTAAATTAAATCCGATGAGAAAAGAATCTGGATTTGTATGAAATCAATAAAACCGAGACTGCCAGAGTACAAAAAAATTTATACAGAGAATAAAAAAGGAAATGCCTATTGTACAAAATTTAATTGAAATGGCGTAAAATAAAGCCTTTGCAATTTAAATGAGGTTGGAGTATCACAATACGAAAAGTTAGCTCACTTCACATTTTTTGACCCCCCCTATCTAAAATTGACTAGGAGGTTACGATAGTGAAAAGGGATTCAAAAAGATGTCTCTGGTAGGGCGAAGGGATCTTCTTGAATGAGCTTGAAGTTCAAGGGCTTACGTTTTGGAGCGCTTGCGAGCGATGGCGTCCTCGACGGCTTTGAGCTGTTTGAGCAGCTCCTCCCGCCTCGACGCTGGCGCTCCCCCCTTCTTTTTGGCAGCCTGAAAATTGGGGCGAATTATTGGTACAGGAATAAAATTATATTCCGTCCTGAAAATTTCGACACCAACCGCACTTTCCTACGATAAGCAGTTTTAGGGAATTTTCAAAGGAAGTGCATTTATTTGGCTCGTTCCAAAATTCCAGAGATGTTCCCTGTGAACCGGAAACCCCTCCAAAATTGTCATAAAGGGACTTATGATATATGTAGTCCCTTTTGGTTCATTATTCTGCGAATAATACATTCGCTCAGCAAAAAATTTGTATAACACCCCCTCGAATTTTTGTCTTTTACGTTTCAAGGTGCGTAAATTCCAAAAATGCAATGTCCGTTCGCCGTATCATGCATAACTACTTCATTTTCGGTCTAAAAAATCCGTTCTTTCGCACACAGGCTCCATTTGGGCCCTAGCTGTGTCCCGAAACTTTGCAGCCCGATCGGAATATACCCAGGGGTGTTATGGGTGAAAAATGGTTTTTTTTTTTAGTTTTAGTAACATGACCTTGTGAGGTATCATTTTAGGGCGAGAAGACCGAGTATGAAGTAGATTTTGTCCAAAGATTGAAGAATTGAGGTTGTACAAAAATCCAGCTCCCAAAGTTCATTTTTTATCAGTCAAAAACCAGGGATATTGTCTGAAATAACCATAAATTTGTATAATAACACGAGAAGTAGTATCAACATGTGAAACAGGACAATTAAATGGCACTATCAATGATCAAAGATAATTTGTAGGAAAAAAAAGAAAAAAAAAGGAGCCTTAACTCCTGTTTTTGGGAAACGATAAATGAACAGCCAACATTTCTGTAGGTATCTCCAATAGAAAATAAACCCATGTGACAAGGACTTTGCGTTTTGAGGATTTACAGCTTTAACTTCCATGGTAAAAAATTCGTTCTTTGCGCAGATTAATCCGTCCATTACCCAGCACGATCGTACTGTTCGCAGCGGTCGCAATTTACTAATTTTTGGTCCAAAACAGGCATTTACAAATTGTTGGCAAAACAGGATTTCAGCAATACGTGCATTCGGGGTGTACTCAATCACGTTTTTTGGGGCGCTGTACGATTGCAACTAGTCTTAGTCCAATTAGGCACACCCAGCGTACCTTATATACAAATATCCAAAAAAAAAACTGCAAGTATTTTTATAAAAATATTAACATGTGAGGTATCGTTTACCATGGTTTTTTGGTCGCTGAATTGATTGCGAGTATTTTCTGTGATCAAAATCAAAATTTTTCGGTTCAAAACACCCAACAATTATTTTTTGATAATTTTTCAGCTCGACGTGCCAATCCAGTCTCAACAAGTGCCCAGTCAGACCGCAATGAGTGCTCTGGTAGATGACCATTAATTCAAAAACCCAATTTCCCGAACTATTTCTTTGAAAATTCGCTCCAGCCACGCTACATGATTTGTTATTCTACGATTTTTCGAAGTTTCATACATCAGTGACGTCACTGCACCCCTCCCATCTGGGCATTTTTGGAATTTACGCACCTTGAAACGTAAAAAAAAGTTTTGAGGGGGTGTTCCAAAAACATTTTCCTAACCGAATACCTAAGTGTATTATTCGGGGAATAATAAACCAAAAACACGGAAACAAACTTACAGGCGCATCGTCGTCATCGTCTTCCGGAGATTCTGCAACTCGCTTCCGGCTGGCTGGGGCTGCTGGTGGAAGACGTTCTACGGAAAGAAACAGAATAGTAATTGAACGATTTAGAACCGCTCACATCACAGGCAACGATGATCGATAAAATATTACAATGCATTAGAAAGTTTTTGCAACACACTCATGACGAAACGAAAGCAGTGCTGCGCATGCGCACTTAAGACACCGAAAAGTTTGACGGATCGTGACGACGAAAAATACCAGGATCTCACGGTGTCAACTTTCGTCGTGTTGAGATGACGAAACGTAATTTAACCTTACTTCTGTATAACGCTACCTAACTTCTGTTTTCCTTGGAAAATAAAAATGTCGAGCGTCGTATTCGCAGCTGCTTCTTGGCGTCTTCCTATGTTAATGCAGACTTGACGCCATGTGTGAACATAGATTTGTATTAACCACGGAGTAAAATGGATGAAAGAGAGGTTAACATAACGTTAGCGTGACTTCACCAGCCGGTAGATGCCAAAGCTGAACGAAAACTGAACTGAAAAGGGTTAGCATCTGACTTCGGTCGCCCTACCCGCCATTTCCGTTTCGGTGTCGTTTTCCGTTTCGTTTCGGTGCGAGGGTGTTGCAGAAACTCTATTATCAACACAGTTATGGCAAATGGCAGTTTCAAGAACCTAGAAACGTAATAACTATGATTTCTACCTCCAGTGTTGCCTTTCAGCGTCAATTTGATTTGCTGCTTTTGCCCAGAAATCTGAAACATACCAATATAAGTTACTTATGAATGAATTTTGGATCATTTCCTACTAAAATTTGTCATTATATTTCAGTTATTATGTTGTAGTGATGTCTTCCTGGCTGTTTGGGTGAATTCAAAGTAACAGCCACCTTATAACAGCCAATTCTCTTATTTTTGGTGACGTTTCAATCCCACTGCGAGGATCCTATACACACGTACTCTGCCTGTAAGTTAAGAACTACCGATCATGTTTGCAGTACTGCCCAAATTCCAGTGAATCCAAAAATAAGACGATTTTTTTTGGGGAGTAATTTAGTTCAAGTAACTGTGAAAAGGACATAGTGTGAGTGAAGGTGATAACTGTGTAACATAAGGAATGAAACGCGAAATGAAGATATCGAACGTTGAAAAAGCATGGGTCCTACATCTACGTCAAGGCCAGATGTTTGTGTGTAAAAGCGGTAAGGCATTATAGTATCCATAGTGATTTCGGTGATCAAGGTCTCCGCTCATCCAGTCTAACATCACTTTATCGTTCAAAAGTGGTCAAGTTACTTTAAAGGAAACTTCAGCTATTATATTATTTCCATCTCGATCTTGTTTATTCCGTTTTCATTTTTGTCCCTGATACTCGGTGCACTTTTGTGAAGGCAGTGAATTTTTTCAAACTCCTAGTTTCTCGACGAACAGACCCGACTTTCCTTATAACCCCACATCAATACATATAAGTACTTGGGGGGGGGGGGGGGGGGGGGGGAACGCTGCAAATTATTACACGAAGTTCATTATTAATCTGTATAGATGCCCTTTCTGCGTAGATCACTGTTTTCTGTGGTCAATACCCTCGAGCTCTCCCCAGGAAAGCCCTACTGGAGCCGGGCCCGGAATTAGTTTCATACAAATGCGTGGGATTCAATAAGTCAATCATTAATTATTTGTAGACATGAAGCTTTAATAAACCGTTGTGTAATAATTTACCGTTGGACAGTAATAATATACCCAATAACACTTCAACGTTTGTTCACGTTTCAAAAGTACCTATCAACAAAATCCAAAAGATCCATCATTTTTCAAATGAAATAATATCACAGAACAACTAACTTGATTTCATATGGCCATCCGTGACAATAATCCGGTGATCCCAAGCAATACCTGGGCCGGATTCAAACCCTTTCATTCACAATCATGTTGATGGTTTTCGGTGCAAACGAACGGCTTGTCTTACAATGCTCCGGGTGGTCTCAAAAATTATTTAGTTCAACATCAACTTAAAAACGTTAAAAAAACCATACCCTTTTACTGAGTTTTCAAGCTACGGCGTTCTGAAAATTTCAATCCCTATTTTTCACCCCTTAGAGATGACTGACAGTAACGCCGAGCTACGTGGACCAACTAAACCCCAAACGGGACATACAAACCAAATTTCATTAATTCTGGTTCATGGTAACTAAGAAAAGTGGAAGTACGGCGTACGGACAGAAATTTTTTTACTGCATTTTCGGATTCTACATACCTTGAAACGGTATGTAGACGTCTCCAAAAAATCCATGTAGCTTGGTTTTATATGTAGGTGTGATTGTAGTGTTCCTCGCGTTGATTTAAGGTATGTGCGGGTTGGGTAGGATGATACTCATAAATCCCACATGGAACACGACAGTATTAATTTTTTTATTGGTTATTTGATTAATAACACGATGTATAGTTAGAGTGTGAGTCGCGTACAAGGTGCTACGGCAGACTGAATCGGAGGGCGATGTTCTGAGGGGAGTTCGGGAAAACTAGGTCGAGCTGACCAAAGCAGTTCCGTCGAACTGGCTCGTAACATGATTAGGATCCACGCAGTGGGATTACGTCATCACAAGTAAGGTCACCAAAATTATATTTGAGGAACTGAAACTTTTGAAACTCAAAACGTTTTCAATCAACGGGATATCGGGGAGTTGAAACCAGCAATTGAAAAAGCTGCCTACCAACAGTGACAAATTCTAAATATTTAACTAGAGAACATGGAACTGTAAAATGAGCAGCTACGCACCTTGAGAGCGTCCATTGCTTTTACTTTCATAGCCTGAATCGCCATCTTTTCGTCTATCTCAATCTTCTTACGAGCTGCAAAAAAAAAAAAAAAAAATTCATGAACACATTCGTAATCATTACGGGAGGGTCAAATCAATGATGAATTTGAATATTATTATATATTCGACAACTCATTATGGGCCAATTTCACCAAAAAAAATTATAATATAGATGAAGGCGCTTTTAAGAATTTAGGGTGTCTACAGGGAAATTCAAATGGGATTGACTTTTTCCAGACCCCAGTTTTCTTGAGTAACAGTGAGAATATATAGGAAAGGGTTTGCAAGATCTCACCAGGAGCTCTTACAGTAACATTTTGATCAATTTGAAGTCATTAAAAAGCAAACCAGCATAGCCACATGGAACTTCATCAAAATCCAGTTGAGAAGCGCACGTGGCAAGAACAGAACACACACATACATCAACCAACGTGATCTCATATTTACTAGGGGGCCAGCGTGCCCGAGTGGACTAAGGCGCTGGGTTCCTTATCTCGCTCAAACCTCTGCCAGGTACCAATACAAGCGTAAAAAAACTTGCATGTACTTCCAAATCCTGATAGCTTAGCCCTTCACAAATGATGCAATCAAAGATCAAGAAGTGATAAGAGTTGGGTTACAGAAACAATACAAAGTTGATGCCTCGACACAAAATGTGTTTGTTTACCCCCAACAAATTACGAAGGCATGTAAACTAGGAAATTGTATTTTGTTTTTTTTTGTAATTGTATTTTTGTAGTTTTAGGAAATTTCTCGTTCTTAAGATTTCCATTTTAGACAACTCTGAATCATGACCAGTGGAGCTGCTGCGTTCCAAAATTCAATCTTGATAGACAATTAACTGTGTATGGCCCCAATCCATCAGCTACACCTATTCCTGTCGTTCAGCCATTTTGTGATTTGGGGCCGATTCATGTGGGTACTGGAATGGTATCCGGAGCTTACCAGGCACAGCTTTGGTAACGACCCTCGAAGGCGGGGACGCCCCTCGGCTGGAAGAAGACGAGGATCCGCTGTCGCTAGAGCTGTCAGACGAGGAGCCGCTGGAGTCTGAATTGGAACTCGAGCGGGAGGAAGATCTGTCTCGAATTGCTGCAGCTAAGATCCTTGCTGACAGGTTTCTGGATGAGCTGGGGGAAAAAACCAATGATGAATAATACCCCTGTGCCACAGTGAGAGCTCAGGTTTTGATACAAACACCGAGACTGACAATATCAGTACAAAGTGTAGTAAGTATCAATAGAGAGAGAGAGCTGAATACCGGCTGTAGCAAGCACTCCAGGAAGGTTCTAGAATGATCCAGTTACCTACCACTTCCGTCTCCATGCATTGATGAAAAATATGCGGGTTGGTGGTGGAGCGAATGCTATCAACCTCAGCGAATCACTGTTCTCCCCTAAGCTAGAATGACGAGATGCAGCTTTGGCACACACAGTGTACGGGTCCCGCGGATATAGACTTTAACTCATTCGGAAAGTTCCATTAGACAGCTGTTTTTGAAGGGTAAAAGGCAATTTTGGAAAAAAAATGTTAAAAAATAATAAAAATTTGAAAAATCAAAAAATGAGGGTCACGTCCAATGTTTACAGCCCATCTGAACATCTCCCAGGGAAAGATTACTCCATTGTTGTGAGATGTTTCACCTCATGAACAAACAGAACAAGGTTCAAGGTTTGCGCAACAAAACTGTAAACATCTGCTTTACGAATTTTCTCCTGCCGATTTTTCAACTCTAGACATTCTAAAATTACTTCCTTGCTTCCTTTTTCTGGCCGGTTCTGGGCGATTTATCTAACTGAATCCTAAACTTTATAAAAGCAAGGAAATCGCGAATGAAAATCCAGCCAGCTTCAGCAAATAACCTCCTAATACTATAATGAGTTCACGGACTTCAGACTACCTACTGTGAGTCTTGTCATACAATTTTTAAATTTTGACACCCACCGCATATTGTCGCCTACCTGGTTTAGCGTAACATTACATATTTTTGGTCCTACTTCTGTCAGGAAAACTAGAAAGTTTTCTATAATGTCGAGCATGAAGCTCATCCCTTCCTTAGAAAGGTGGAACCTCGCGAAAAAATCGCCATCATCCCATTTCTGGAAATGGTCGACACTTTCGCGCATTATCCAGTCTTGGCATGACCACTTCGGTAAGTTCGTTGAAATCTTCGATGGAGGATGTCACTTGAATGAAACGATTCATCGCACAAAATGTTTGATGAAAATTATGGGTATGAAAAAACATACAACAAAATAGGTTTTAAAAATGGTGATGGCCTCGCAGAGAATCGGAGATCAACCTTAGATCAGAGGTTTAAACTACCTGAAAGGAGGTATTAAATTAATGCGCCGATAGCGAGTTATTTGGAGATTAGGCGTTCGTGACACTGTCTTCTCAGAATCGATGGCTTAAACCTTGGCCGAGATTAATCCGTGGATAGTCCGCGTTGGTGAAACCGGCCCTTACAGTTTTACCTAGTTCATTACAGGTCTACGAGCTTACCATTTGGTATGGCACACTCCCCTAATAAATAACACATACCATATGAATGTGGTGCCTGTAAAAGTCATTAAACGCGTGAACCAAAAAAAAACACGATTTGTGAAGGGTGGAAAAAACAAACAATTGAATCACAAAGGTGAATGACGAACAAAATGGCACAAAATGACAAACATATCGAGGGATAAAACTCACTGCAGCAATGGCCTCCTCATAACACTCCAAATCCTGTTGAAAAATGTCGATGAACTTTCTTATCGGTTAAAATCAAATAATTTTGGAGACAAATGGAAGTATGTCAGCTGTGTTTCAACTAGTTTTGAATATGCACAGAGGCCATTTTAGTCCCTGTGAGTTTAATTTGGTCCCGTTCACTCGACTCAGGAATTTCTTGTTTATAGATCACAATCTGATTAAAATACTCAAAAATCTTGTAATTATCGTGTAGAATAAGACGAACATACCGATCTGAAGGAGGCGTGGGGATCCTTCGGGCGGGAGGTGACGCTCCAAGACTCCTCGGGCTGGGGGCTGGGGGGTTCATGTGAAGAGAACGCTCTGCATCTACGCGGCGATCTGCAACAAACAACGGATGAACTTTTCACAAATTGAACAATAAAATTCGAAATTATCTTCTAGACAAAATAAGCAGGTTTGTTCCCCTCCACGTAAGAAAATAAAACAAAGTTTAACTCTCCGTGGGGGCGTCTACCCGGAGCTCTCTGCATTCCAAGGCTCGTAAATGATGAAGCATCTTCAACACCTTCCTAACCTCCCAACAGAATCCGTTTGGTTTCAACAAATTTTCAGGTGGTTTTATTGAGTTGGTAGTTTTGGGCGCGTTTTTCACTGGATTTCGTCAGGCCCACTTCACACGAGGAGGCGTAAGTCTCGTACTTGTTCCGCTCCTACCTCCCATTCTTTCACACGGGGAGCCTTTTCGTGTGACGCGGCGCTTTCGCGTCGTTTCAATCGCGATGGATCGTAGGCGGGCTATGGCCATTTACCTTCTTCGACGACGAAAAGGCCGAAGTTCCAGAAAGTATTGGGTACAAGGCCGAAGTTCCAGGAAGTACTGGGTACATCCTATCAACCCAAAGCGCGATGAAGCAGAAGTTTTTGCCACGCTTTATCAAGAACTTCGACAGGATGGCAACAAGTTTTTAAATATCCACCTCCATCTTCACCTGCTGCAGCGGCAAGCGAGAGCCGTTTTCACGTCTTGTGAACGCCCCACACTCTTCTCTTTGCATTTCAGTGAAGAGACGCAACTTTTCGAAAAGCGCGGCACGAGATGCACGAGCCTTGCGAGCTCTCACTCGCAAGCCCCAAAGTCTCATGTTCCCCATGTGAAAGCTCAATTGGACTCTGTGCATTTCAGTCTTCCGCGCCTTCCTCCCGCTCGCGAGCACGAGCCTTGCGGCTCCCCGTGTGAAAGAGGCCTCAGTGTTGCATTCTTTTTTCCAGCTGGTTATCCAGTTCTATTGTTTTAAATTTGCTTAGTCGTTGTTTACTTCTTCAACACTGTTTTTTAGTTCAGGCGATGGTCGTCCTCCCCTCGCCAAACGGAGGGGGGGGGGGCTCTGCTCCCTCACTACAGAACATTCATTATTTTGAACTCCTGAAAGAGACAGTCCGGGGGGGGGGGGGGGGTCAAGGGTGCTGAATGCGAATTGGAAGTCGAAAATGCAAAATTATTGGGTTAGTAGACAAGGCCGCATGCGGGGCCCAACAGTGTAGGCGCACAGTGGAACGAAACGGCCGATTCGCTGGACATGGCTTTTTCATTCGGTTGTGCGTAAAAAATTTCGCTTGGGGACCTATTTGTATGTATTTTATTGCGCTGAATGGAATAGTGAAGTCCCTTTGGCGATATGAGTGACGGAGAAGAAGTCTAACCCATAGCCCCAAGTGGGTGGACAGTATAGCTTACTCACATCACTTGCATGTATAGTGTCAACTGCTATGAAATTCATAGAGGACGACAGTCCGCAATCCGCACAATCCATTTATATTTCAGTTAAATCGGACAATTTGCCCGTAAGATATACCGCAATATGTAAAATTTAACGTTTGCGCATGCGCAGATTCCCATTGAATCAGCTGCTGTGAAATTCACAGAGAACCATAAGTCCAATCCTCATAATCCCTGAAAATTTCATTTCAGTCAGACACTTCGTTCATGAAATATATCGTAGTTTGTGGGATTACACGTTTGTGCATGTGCAGAGGCTACTTATGCTCCTAAGACGATGAAATTCATATGGGACCATCTTGGGACCAACCTTCATAATCCCTGAAAATGTCATAAAAAATGGATGAATAGTTAATAGAGTTATGCACGTTATAATATTTGCGTATAGACAGACTGACATGACAAATCGACCGAGAGACAGACATGGAACCAGATTTGCTCAGGAAGCTCTGAAATGCCAAATGAGAGTTGAAATTTTGATTTTGGGGGACAAAATTTACAATAAACAGTCACCGAACATTGTCGTTTGTTGATCTTCGACACTTAATCCCTCTTGTTCAAACATGGTCCCCAGCGGACAAAATGGGCTCGGGTTCTTACGTATTTCATTCAGTAAATACCTAACGTAAACACCTGTGAAGCCCGTTTTCAGGCGGACTCTGGCAATTTTTTTATGAGTTGATTTTCTCGAAAACACTATAACAAAGCGCAATTAAATAAAATTGCATTTACCAGCAATTTGTCCCCCCCCCCCCCCCGCATAGTTAATTCCTACATCATGAGAAGTGAGTCCATAAAAACTAGGGCTGAACACCTTATTACCAGCTTGATACTACGTCTTCGTTTTGGTAACCAGTGAACCATCACAGCGAGGCAAACGCATAAATGGCTGTGCCCAGTTTTACAGATGCCATCCACTCAGCAAGGTTTGCCAGCATGACGTCACAACCTGTCTCCCCCCTCCCACCCGTATTCTTCCCCATTTCACATTATTTATCCTACATCAAGATCTTTTAAACAAATATAAATCGAAACTCCAAAACTCTGCAAATTAATACACAACGGCTTATTATTTTCCGGTATAAATAAACCTTCTGCATATGTCACTGAATTCCTATTAGCATAAGACCCTGAACAGGGTAGTTTTTTGTATATACCTACATCCCACCTACGCATGCACATACAGAGGGACACGACAAAAATGCCACCAGAGTCGAAGTATAAGATCCGTTAAGTTCGGCAAATTACAGTTACATAAATATGAATTTTCCCGCCACCCCCATCACCTGAAACACACCATTATGGCCCCTCGAACTCCCCACCTGCTAATTTTTTTAAAATGCTGATGGTCGTTGATTCTTACACTCAACATATTCCCAAATTTTCACCTAATCTGCATGGCCCTGAACAACAAACTTGTGCCGGCCAACAAAATCCAAAATAACCATCCTTCTTCAAATGAAATATTATCACGGAACAAAATCGAGTTCACAAAGCCATGCGTGATTAAAATCAGCTGTTCCCAATTATGATATCTGGGCTGGAGTTAAGTACACTGTGTGATTCAC
Source organism: Leptopterna dolabrata (assembly GCA_954871275.1). Taxonomy (NCBI): domain Eukaryota; kingdom Metazoa; phylum Arthropoda; class Insecta; order Hemiptera; family Miridae; genus Leptopterna; species Leptopterna dolabrata. The sequence goes on along the minus strand of OX940984.1, from coordinate 12,721,487 downwards.
ATCATGTTGACAAAGCCTTCGTGTTCGAAGTTCATGGCATTATTGACAATGAAAAGTTAGTAATCAATTTGAAAACGTCATAAAAACCACACCCTTCTATTGAAAGTTTTCGAGCTACAGCGTTATGAAAATTTCAACCCTTAGATGCGATTGGCATAGAGCTTCGAGAAGCAACTAGACCCCCAAATGGGATCTTCAAATCGAACTTCAGTTATTTTTGTTCATGCTAATTAAGGAAAGTGCCAAATGGCGTATGGACAGCACTTCGTTAATCCCATTTTCGGTTACTACATATCTTGAAATGCAAACCACCATATTTTGAGGGGGTTGACTTTTTCTTTTCATGCTCGATTCAAAAGATTCATTACTGACAATAATAACCCAATAACTGCTCATTACAATTATAAGATACCTGAGACCGACATTTTTCACTCAGACCTTATACTTTCATTTGACAACATGTTTGAGCCATATCAAGTTTGTACGTAAGCACCTGCCATGAATTTTGATTATAACTTTACCTCTGGAGAACGGGCTCTTCGTTCTCTTAGGGGGCGGAGACGTCTTCCTCCTGGTGAACGAGGATCGCGACCTGGACCTCGAGGCCGAGTGCGATCCGGTGGATCGGGATCTCGAACGAGATCTCGAATAAGAAGAATACGAAGAACTCCTGCTGGAACTGGAACGTCCAGATAAAGCTTCTGATAATTTCCTCTTACTAAACACAAGAACATGCACACCCACAAAGACACCGGTTAGCTGGCGAAATGTTGGAAAAGCATGAGCTGAAATTGAAGGCAGGGTGACCGCCAGATCGAGATCTCAAAACTCCCTGATTAAAACCTCGTTTTACTGTATCATAGCACGAAATTCCAATAACTGTGCTAGATCTCACAAAAATGCCTCAAACTCACACGGACCAAGAAAACTAGGACTGTAAAATTGATGCAGTGGTGTAGAACTAAGCCCTTGGGACAGTTTGAGGAGAGCCAGTACCCAAAACATGATCGGGTTTTCGTTGTTTATAGTATTTTCGTAATTTCCTTGTTCAATTCAAGATTTTGGTACATTGCATCAACGGGTATGAAATTCCAATAACTATGTGCTACATCTCACAAAAATGCCTCAAACTCACATGGAACAAGAGAACTAGGACTGTAAAATTGATGCAGTGGCGTAGAACACTTGGGACAGTTTTAGGGGAGCCAGTACCCAAAAAATGATCGATTTTTCGTTGTTTTTAGTATTTTCGTAATTTCTTTGTTCAGTTCTGAAGTATTCAGTATATTGCACCAACGTACGAAATTCCAATAACTACCTATGTGCTACATCTCACAAAAATGCCTCAAACTCACATGGACTGGAACAAGGACTGCCAATTGATGTAGCGGCATAGAACTAAGCCCTAGGGACAGTTTGAGGGGAGCCAGTACCCAAAAAATGATCAATTTTTCGTTGTTTATAGTATTCTCGTAATTTCCTTGTTCAATTTTGAAGATTTTGGTATTTTGCATCTACTGGAACGGTCGTAAATGAAGTCGAAAAAGCATAACCTCAGGCGTATTCCTATCGATGAGCGCTAGCTGGCCGGTCTGTTCTAAGGCGCTCGCTACCGACGAGTGTTATCTATTTATAATCTATTCTTTGCGCGATAGATATAACAAAGCCATAAATAAGATCTTCACAATCATTACTCGTCGTACCTTTCGAGTGAAACTTAGCCCATGACCATGATGACGGTCGAGACGGCTGTTTTGGCAACGTACCCACAATGAAAGGATGTACAGGGTTCTTTTGGTTTATTACTTTCTTACTAATACAACTATGTAATCGTGAACTCAGAATTTTTTCTTTTACGTTTCAAGGTGTGCAGATTTCAAAAACGCTGCAAAATCTTTGCCACACGGGTTTATTATTCAACTGGACACACCTATAGAAATGCTGGAAATAAATTTATTGTTACTTTCATGCGCAATTATTGAAACAGCTATTGTTGATGGTTTCCACCAATTTTGGCCCTCAAAAATACGACATAAGCTCCTATTTTTGACAAGTTATCCTTGATCATCGATAGTGCCGTTTAATTGTCTTGATTCACCTGTGGAAAGTACTTCTAGTGTTATACGGAGAAGAGCAAATATGAAGTTGATTTTGACCACTGAGTGGTAGTTCTAACGAAGTTCCAACTCTCAAAATTCAATATTTACGGATCAAAATGGCTTTAATCAGCAGGTATTTGTATAATAACACAGGAGGTAGTATTAACAGGTGAATCAAGACAATCGGCAATTTCACCGGTTTTATTTTATTTTCTCAAGTAAAAGATTTCGGCGAGTGCTTTCCAAAAAGGTGCTATAAGAGGGGTAACAGATTATCGAAAGTGGGCTAGAACTAGTGGGAAGAAATCAAAATGACATCATAGGTAAAGGCCCCTCATCAACGCGTCCGCCTTGGGGGAGCACTCAGCACCATCTACTTATTCATTTAGTTTTCTTTCTATCCGTTTGCTGCCGAAGCTACATGCAGTTTGGCGATGAAAATTGGCAGTTTTCAAGGGTGCGAAATCCGATTCTGAGATCAAAAATAAAAAATTCCTACCCACGAAAATTGCCCATTCAATGACCAGAAATAGCAACCTACTCGTAATATTCGAGTTTGAAACCGTCGAATTAGCTTTGTCCCAATCGTGCCGATTCAGTCGAGAATAATGAAGCCATGTGATAAGGACTTCGCAGCGTTTTTTCTTATTTCAGCGGAAAATGGCTAATTATTTTAAAAACTCGACTAGGACGCGGCATTATTCAGAAGTACTGATGTCTCAAGTAAAAATGCAGAAAACCGAATGCTTTGTCTTGTCTGACATCAATGTGACATCACAAAGTAATAACAGAAAACACAGTTTTCCTGCGTCAAACTTGAGATATCGGAGATACAACTGCAAGGGAACATGGAAAGTCGTATCCTTTCACAAAACGCGTTTTTCAACCTGCAGGTACACTTCGAGAATATGAGGGCTATCGAAGTTCTGTTTTTTCCCTCAATGCTCGGGGTATCAATGTTATCAGTGGAACCAATATTATGAGTAAAAATGAATTCCTGAATTCAGGAGAGCTCCAATCTCCAAGTTCCGAAAAAGGGTGTCAGGTACAGAGGGTACAGAAACTTGGTTAGTTTTGATTTTTTTTTGGTTCCAGCAAAACAATAGCCAAAAAAATATAAAAAGGGGGCAGAGAAAAATGTACCGCAAAAACCCTAAATTACTACCAAGTAGGACTGAACCCCCTTAATGATAAATTTTGCTTGAAATATGAAATTTTTCCCGCATTCAATAAATATCAATGAACATTGAATATTCATTCGTGAAATTTTAGCAATTCCCCCCCCCCCCCCCCCCCCCCGTGATTACAGCCATTTTTGCCGATTTTTGACCCCTATAAAGTCGAATTTGACCTATTTTTTAATTCTGTCGTGAATCAGCATCCCACACTGACAGGTGAATTAATAATGATTATAGCCCTAAATCCAAATTTCTGACCCCCAAAAATTCAAATTTGACCGCTTACTGTATGAAAAACAATTGAAATTGTATTTTTCCGTCATTACTCGCCATTCCATACCACTTTCAGCGATTTTATACCAATTGCCCGCGATTTTAGCCGTTTTTACTGATTTTTGACCCCCTTACAATTTTTGAAAATTGCTCATCTTTGAACTCATCCTTTTGTTTGGCAATACGAACATTCTGGCGAAATTTGGAATTTTATCGCATACCCAAGGGCAGACATCGTCTAGAGTGGCATATAAATAAATAAATATATATACAGGTATATAGTTGGGAGAGGTTGTTTCACCAAACTAGACTTGTTTTTGTTTTGGTTCTACTAGAACCAACTTTACTTCTACTAGACAGAAAAGAAAACTCAATATATCTAGAGACTTGACTTAACTTAAAATCTAGGGATGAATTCAGGATGCTCTGAAACGGATTTGTCTATTAACAAAAATTCATGTTTTGAACATTTTGGACCCATTGCGATAGCTTCATTTTCTTCGAAAATTCGCTAATAAAGTTATATGAATTTTGTGTTTCACCAGGTCCTAATTTCTTGTTTGGTGTGTCATAAAACTCAGGTTTCTGTGGGCTCTTGCAAACGCTGTGATGATCGCACCTAACGTCGGAATGAACATATCAACGACGGACCTACGGATCAATAACGTAAGTTCCCTAGCTTTTGCAGGATTTCCGGATTTCAACCAACTGGCGGTCACCCTGAGAGATTACTGATAGGAAAGCAGAGAGAAACAAGAGAGTAGTAACTAGGAATAGGAAGCCTGGTGCATTACTGCTGGATAAACTGTCAAATATTTCAAACACATGCTGTTCGAGCATTTTCCCTTCCTATTCATTTGCCGTGAGGAGGGAATTCTTCTCTTTTTTTTCTAAAATGACTGGAGGATCAACGCATCGCCTTTTTAAATTTTACAAGTGGAGTTGTGAGATGCAGCATGATTCGTCAGGAGCAGCACATAATGACCAGGCTTTCATCCAAAATCAGATATTTACACATCAAAAGACTGAAATCAATGACATACGACACACATATCATTTAAAATTATAACGGCGGACTGCTATTCTCAATACGTTTTCCCTTCACCAAAGCCAACTGATTTAATCCCAAATGTTTTCCACAATCCCTCAGAAAGTAATAAACAGTTAAAAGTCGCCAGAACGGAAAATAAAAACACGCAGTGTCGACACAGCTCCAGTGTTGTAATTAATATCACCATTTCCATACCATATAATATGATCTGTATTTACACAAGGATTGATGTGATAAGTTATGAAAAAACCAAAATAATGTTTTCTTTCTTAATGGGGGGTTTTAAATTGGAAGCTAGGCCGTAGTTGGTTGTAAAATCGGATTGGAAATACAATTTTACTCAATGATAATCAATAGCTCCCTCAAGTTAATACTGCCATAGGTGTTATGGGAGAAATTGTTTCAACGTTAAAAATCCCGATTTGCCTGTAGGAGTTCACAGACGAGGTCGACATGCATAAGCGTAGAGTGGCTTCCACTAACCTGGAGGTGGAGTAAGACGAGCGGGAAGAGTAGGACTTCTTCCTCGAGCGGGAAGTCGGCCTTCCCTTCCGCGTGGGAGATTTCGACCTCATCCAGGGATCGGACCATTCGTCTCCTCTCACCGGTCCAGTCCGTTCGGAACCCCGAGGCCGAGGCGAAGGGCTGAGAAAGTACGGAGGCCACAGTTAGAAACATACAACGATTAGAACAAACCAATGCGTGAGAGGCTGGGTTGCCAGCCAACCGTCCAAGATTTTATGGGACAGTCCCTGTTTTGCGCGCGAGTCCTGCTAATGCCCTTCCTGCAACGACATTTGTTCCGTATTTCATTACAGGTTGAAAGTCGAAATAGAAAAGGTAAAATTTGACAATATGTGCAAGGACTTGATGGAGCGGAACTAATGATTACCCTCAACATGTCCTGCTGTAAAACGAATTAGTGTGTCGATCACTGAATCATACTCAGCTAATGAAAGAGAAAGGCCAATGAGATTCATTCCATTTCATACCTTCAAATTTCGCTTTTTCGAACTGACATTATTTTTATGCTTTACCGAAGTTTTTCAATTCGAGCTAAAAATTTACAATAACCTGACATTGACAAGTTAACATAACAAACATTAATAGTTACCACCTACGCAAATAAATAATGTTGATGGAGGTCATGTTTTATTTACATGTAGTTGGCTTACAAGTAGTTGAGAGTGGTATTCTCACTACAGATCCCCCCCCCCCTCCCACCGACATGAATTATTTTGTGCCCCGTATATTTTTGGTTAGGAGATGGCAATCCAGGCGCGAGGACTAAAAATGATATCCATGTTATACAAATAGGATGAAAATTGACTATCGATCCGCATCAAATGGCTGAATCCCACAATGAGGTATAAAAAGCAATAAGTGGACCACCAGTAGCAACTAAAACGAATCGTTGTCGACTCACCTCGTGTCTTTCCAACTTCTGTCAGACTTCTCAGACCGCTGGACCGTCACCTCGCGGGATGAGTACTTCTTTCTACTACTCCTGTTGTCGTAGTAGTCATCAGGCGGGTTGCTATTGCCCCCCCGCCCACGATCGGTACGGGACCTGTCGTACTCCTATGGAAACCACGATTCAAAGTTTAGTTATATCTGAGATGTAGCCTGGAGATCTATTGAGCTGAATTTTGAGATTCATCACCTGAGGATGCCTGGAGGAGTGATGATGGTATCTTCCATCTCTAGGTGCCCTTTCGTCATACCACTGGTCACGGCCTCCTGGGGGGTAGTACTGTGGAGGAGGGTAATCGGCAAACCTATCTGATACGGAACGATAGCGTTTTTCAGCACCTTCTTTTGGCGGCCTGCAACACAAAACATTCAGGTCGTACTCCTAAAATAATCAAATAAGTAGATAAGAATCCATCATCTGGAAGTAGCACTGTACATCAATTCCGAAGTCAACATCGCCACCACGCAACAAGGGACACCACGAAATTGGCATCCAATCGAGGTGGCCCTTCATTTCTTTCACAAAATACATTTGATGAAGCCTGGAAGTTTACTCACGGATAACGTTCGTGATACACCTCATCTGCAAATACTGGACTCGACGGTCGCGGTGTGTAGTAGTCGTTTTCTTTGTCATATTCATCCGTCCCAGCTAAGCTCAGATTCATTTTCTTTTCTTCAAAATCAACATCAGTCTCTTTTCTCTTTGTGGATCTTCGCAACATCTAAAATACATGGCATAATGTCGTCATTAATGCAATACTAGTTATGCAAGACTATACGTAACTCTTGTGGTACAGGAAGATAATTACCAACTGGTTATAAGACAGTTGCAAATGCCATGATGGTTTCTTCATTTTAAAAAACCGCTGATGAAACACAAACGGTGGGTACAGCTTCCGTACAAGTACGCAACCACGAGGGACATTTTATGTCTTAGCGCCCCCTCCCGCACCCACACCAAGTACTTCGTACTTAATTGTTTTGGTCAAGATTTCCAACGAATGGTAAACTCTGTCCTTGGGCGGTCACAAATGACAAAGAATCACGTTTCAATTTAAAAACAAGTACTTCGTACTTAATTGTCGCAGAACTATCACCTAGTCCGAACAGCCTTCAGTCCCAATTAGTTCGGATTAGCCGGACTCCACTGTATTATGTACGTAAACATTCATTTAAACAATCACGCTCATACCGCAGCTTGTTGGCCACGCAGTCCGCAGTGGTTAACGTAGTATGGTTAGGTAAATCGAGAGCTATCCAACGAGTGGTGAACGATTTTTGTACGATGATAACTGGCGAAGATAAAGTTCCGTAGCAACGAATCGGTTGTAAGCGAAAATCATCAGAAATATTTTCGTGACGTTGTTTCCGTTGCATGTCCCGCGTTTCATTTTCGAGTTTATGTAGCAAAGTAAAGACATAAAATGTCAAAAATCTCAATTCATCGATCTCAACAATTTACAGCAGTTATATACTTCTAGTCTTATCATAGGTTTGTTCACAGTGACCATCTGACGGTTACCTGACCGTCAGAAAGGCGTTTGGCTATTTGCAGTGATTCTCAGACTCTTTTAGGACTGTACAGTATCCATGACCAGCTGTTTAGTGTTTTCCTGACCATCCAACGCCAGTTTCCTAAACGTCATTCTAGTACACAGAAGATAGGGCGGACGAGACACTGACCATGCACTGCCTTCCCGAATCCCAACCGTTATCAAACTCAAACCCTTCTCAAATGCTTATCAAGATGGTAGTGGATCATGGGTGGGTTTTTAATGGTTTTCTAAGGGTCAGCTAACCGCCGTAATACGCTTGTGCGAACAAAGCTATTACTATGTACAGGCAGAGAGAACTCACTTCTTTCGCTTGACGAAGTCCTCTCTCCCAAGCTGATTCACCAGGTGGTTCATCACGTCTCATGACGGGCTGCTGATAAGGAGGTCCACCAGGTCCCATCTGAAGAGTATACGAAACACTGAATGAAATCAAGAATTGCAGGTATGTATACTATACTATCGGTAAAACATTCACAGGACTGTGACAACTACAAGCCTCTCTGCACGGTGTCGCCTGCCTTCTACGTGATCTGAAAACAGCACAGGGCGACGTGAAGTATGCAGTATCCAATTGCAGGAATACAGCATTTGAGAGAAAAAGAAAACGGGCAAAATGACTGTCAGCAGAAAGCTCTACCATACCTCTCAACCATAAGCTACACAATATTTTTTCGCAACAGATCAGCCGTAAGCCTCAGATCAGTTGTAAGCCTCAACCTCTTTGTTATATTCCTGATGAATCATGTTCCCATTATTGTAGCACCACGTCAATCACAAGGAACATTCTCAAGTTTTGTAAAACAAGTAATCATTCAATATAACGGTGAATGTAAGTGTGGATACATATTGTACAAACCATAGGGCGTTCCATCGGCCGAGGGCCGTACATGGGGTCCATCGGTCCACCAGGGAACATGTGCATGGGAGGAGGTGGTCCGCTGTTCATGGCCACCAGAGGTCTCACCATGTCAAACATTGTGTAGTTGCCTTTGTCTGTAACTCCCGGATGGACAAACCTGCGAACAGTAACACGATTAAATAACTTCAAATTTGATTTTGAAAAGAAGATTCACCGACTGTAGGAGAAAACAACAGCTGATCCTAGGTTATGTGTGAATGGGAGTGCTCAATTACTCCATGGAGTTCAGAACACAGGCCACCAGGTTAGACAGCAGCACCAGCACCAGCACCAAAGCCTTCATTGTTGTTACTTCGTTTTTAGTAAAAGAAACAATACTTTGTAATCCCATAGATACAAACCAGAAGTTTTCACCACCGATCACTTCTGATTTAAGCTCAGTTTTATGAGGTTAGTTTGCATTGGCTTTTCTGACTGTTAGCTGACTCCTAGAAACTATTCCCGAAGAAACCATCCACGATCCAACGCCATCTTGATAAGCGTCTGACAATGGTAGGGAATTGGGAAGGCAGTGTTATAGCCAGTTCTTTTCCGCCGAATTTTCTGTGGACTGGAATGACAATCAGAAAACTGGCTTGGGATAGTCAGGAAAACACTGCAAGCCCAGTTGTGGGTACTATACAGTCAGAAAAGAGTCAGAGAATCACTATGCACTGCCCAATGCTTTTCTGACAGTCAGATAACCGTCAGATGGTCGCTGCGAACAAACCTTAGCATAAACACCTTCCGCAGGTATAGAACTGCAACCCCTTATGACCACTGTGCAATGGATGCTTCGAGTTCGGTCACAGCAAAATTGACACCAGCAACTCAGGTAGTACTTCACACTGATGCTGCAGTAGACAATCAGCCTTGATTTCATTTATATAAGCTTCCAAGGCGTTGGGGGGAAAGTGAAGATATTCGGTTCAAATCTCACAGCGAAACTGACATCAGCGACTCTAGTAGTAATCAAGTGCATTAGAGGCTGCAGTGGACAACCAGCCTTCACTTCACTTGCATAAGCTTCCAAGGCGTTGAGGGGAATGTGAAGATATTCTGTTCCAATCTCACAGAATTCTCTCTTTTAAATACCATCAAGTTTATAATAATCTTTTTAGTTGAAGGTAGAGTGGCTAGATTGCCAAGGTTACGCCAGAGTTGCTGATGACAATAGCGGCATCAAGTACCTCGGTCTCTACCACCCCACCAAAATTCTTCATTTGTCCCACAAAACAAATTTAAACTGGTCTTTTGGCTTCTATATTAGAAGCCATTAGGATTATTTCAATGATCTTGGTACAGCAAGTTCATAGTAGCACTGGACCTTGTGACACAATGTCAATTAATGTGCAGTGATATATATATAATATATATACAAAGGGTGGTCCACCTCTTAGTATCGACTCAGTTGCTCTCCAAATTAAGAAGTATTTCGAAAACCAAAAAATACGTACCTATCTATTGATTTTTTAAAAATCAGGATTCCAAAAATCATGCTCACGCATTTTTGCACACCTGCATAGTGTGTGCAATCCGCACCAACTTCCTCATTTCAAATGAGAACCCTAATTTTTTATTTGATATTCAGATTCTACGTGAAACTAAGAACACGTAGAATCTGGATCGGAAATAAAAAATGGGTGTTCTCATTTGAAATAAGGAAGTTGCTGTGGGGCACGCAGACTACACACGTGCGCAAAAAACGCGTGAGCATAATTTTTGGAATTCTGATAAAAAAATGATCAGGCACGTATTTTTTGATTTTCGAAATACTTCTTAATTTGGAGAACAACAGTGAGGTGGACCATCACACTGAAGATCATGTGTCAGCCGAGATTTCCTACTTAACGAAAATGTAACAAACGCAGTAAATGGGCTGCTTCTGTATTACTACAAAAATATAAAAAGGGGAGTACCTAGGACCAAAAAATCTCACACCAATTCCGCGCCCGCCCCTGAACCAGGGCCGGAAGAAGCGCGGGTGTCCTCTCATCCCGAAATTCGGGACAAAGCCGCCACCACCGGGCGCCATAACCGGAGGCATAAGGAGTCCAGGTGGGGGCGAGGGAAGGATCGGCCCGGAAGGTTGAGGTTGGGATTGGTTCAAATCTTCGTGGCTTGAGGTCCCTGCCATACCATCTTCTAAGTGCTCAACGTGACTGTGTCTGTGAAGCATGCAAAGCAACCTAAAGCGTATGCGGATACATGCGGAGAAGCCCAGAAATCACAACGTTCAAAAACAGTAGGCACAAAAATGAACACACACAATATCAACACAACTACTGACAACATTTTACCCATGTTTATTATCTACCAGCTAAACAACAACAATGCATCTCCAACAAGGATACACTACTTAAAAACCACAAGCTCTAGATGACATCCAACAAGTTAGTCTTTCCGGCATCACCAAGGATTACGTATTATCACGGTACTTAAGTATTGTAAATTCTGGTGACAATTCATGGCCTCCAGTAGGTATAATTTGGTCTACAACGCGTTTTGTATGAATAGAATTCATTATGTATACTTCCAAAAGTGCGCATTTTCCAACAAACTTAAGGGCACCTGCTGGGGAAAATTTTCTGAGTACAGTAGAGCCCCGATCATCCGAGCTAATGTGGACCAGAGGACCCTCGGATAACCAGAAACTCGGATAACACGGGCAGACAGAGCGGCGAACGAGAGCGTCCCGTGCCGCCATTGAAATCAATGATAGCGTGTGCGTTTTGGGCCGCTGGTCTGTGTTACGGGCGTTACAAAGACATTTTGGGGTTGATACAGTAATAAATAAAGACGTAAAATTGAATTAACATATTACTATTACATATGTACGGTACTGTACAGAGTACAAACACTGTCGCCGGGCGCCCGGCATCCATACGCGCCGTCTTAAATATTTTTTTTTGCGCCTCGGTTAAACCGGAACTCGGTTGGTCGGGGCTCGGATAACCGGGGCCCTACTGTAAATGAATTTTGAGTAAAACCTTTTTTTAAAAAAACTACATTAAATTCAGAAGAATTTGGTTTATTTTTTGCAGGGTTGAAGTGGAAGCAGTCGAAATAAATCGTTATAACTTATAACGTGCACCTGCAGAATAGGGAAGGATTCCTTGGGAACCCATAATTTAAAAAATTATGAACCTTAGATTAAGTACGTGAAACCTAGATGGGAAGGTTATAACAACGAATTATCTCACTGAGAAGAGACATAAAGCTACACATGAAAGAAAGAAGCAGAATTCAGAAGTAAGAGAGCCCTATCACCAAAATGGCGTTTTCACAAAACCACGATTTCTAAATATATTATGTATGGTCAGTATTGATAGTATTGGATTACTTTCTTTTTTTTAAAATATGTTCGGCGACAGTAGAGGAAGAATTGGACCGAGCCGTTTTTGAACATTTCAGTTAGAACAGGTAGGTGATCAGCCCCGCAAAGCTGGAAGAAATAATGCAAATTTTTGATTTGCTGCCAAGAAGTTTCTGTTTCAGTTTTTCAAAAAATATCAGGGGTAAATGTTCGCCATGATAAATACTTACCAAAAAAATTAAAGAAATATGTTGAAAACCAAGAGACAGGTTTTTGGGTAGGTTCCGAAAGATGACCCTTGTGCACCAGGAATACCGTATAGCGGGGAGAGGCCTACAAGTGCCCTTAACGTATCTATGCGCTTTGGAGAGCAAACATGGATGATAACACCCAATCCCAGGATTTGCAAGCATTCCTATACAGATATACGTGGTTGACATGCAAATAACTGTGGTTACTAGGCCGACAGTGCCCTGTGCTCAGACAGACAGAGTAAGTGATCACTTGACCAGTAAGAAATGTTCCAGGTTGAAAGTCATAGTTGAAATTCCGCTGGTAGATAGCAGGCTAGTTGAAAATATATAAATAAAAACTTGAAATTGTTTGAATACTCCTCAGTTTTGACCCACCCTCACTTCCACATGCCTGCATTTCAATTTCGGAAGTAAGCATGTGTGTTTAGATAGGATGTCTACTGAAATAGACCATTTGTCAGGCCATGACTCCCTGTAATCTATATTTGTCCAAAAGGATTGACAGGCGTTTTTTTTGCTTCTTCCAAGTAGATGACAGCAATCAGACCACTCGTCTACGCAGAAGGGTGACCCATACACACCACCAATTTATTTGCCTAAAAGTTATGATGATTAGGTATAGATGCGAAGAAGTGATCTAGGTAACTTAAAATTAGTGGCGATTACGAATTTACAACGCACAAGACAGGGTTTTGGCTAGTGGGAGCATCATCATATAGCAGAAAAGCATAAGTGCACAAGCGTTAAGGTTAAACAGTTGTTACGTGAGCGAAATCAAATGTTGAATCAAGTCGCTGAACCCAATATTAATTACAAGAATTTTTTCGTAGGACAAACTGTTTTGAAAAGCAAAATGAATGCATCTCATTGGAGCCAATTGTAACTGATTTTTGAAATTGTCTGCAGTGTCAATCTTAACAAACCTTTCTGTTGCCATTTTGAGATTTTTTTAAACAGCATACGCTAATATGATGAAACTTCATACGATATCCAATAATACAACAATGAAAATATGTTTTCTCATGTGGGCTAAGTTCAGTTTTATATGAATGGTTTTCAACTAGAGGACGGATTTGAGGTGTGAGTGCAATAAGCAAGAAGCCGATGCCAAGAATTTACAATGCACACATTTTTAATCAAAAGGCAAGCTATCATTCAAAAACCCAATCCAAATCCAGAGATCATACCTGCAGCTGGAACCCCAAGTGCACTGCCCTCTGCTGAAGAACCTACAGACAGGCCTAGGCTCTGTCTCTTCGGGACGGTTCTCGCCCTCATCTGTGATTTCACCGTCTTCGAGTTCTTTGACTTCACCTTCCTCTTCTTCGTCGTTTGTTTCCTTGTCGCTGGTGGTGCTGGCCTTCTTCGAGCCATTCGCCTGACTCTCACTCACTTCCTCGGGAGGTTTCAGGTCTTCAATAGGCTTTGGTTCCTCTTCAGCTTCAAAATCCAGTTGCTCCGCTTCCTCAAGGGGGTTGAGCCCACTGACGGATCCTTTGTCTTTCTTGTCATCTTCCTCATTCTGCAGGTCAATTACAATCAGTGAGACTACATTACTAGCTTCAAATTGAAAGTAAATACCATATTTTTTTAGGATCTCATAAAATAACAAGATTTCAATTTTTTTAAATAGAATTTTAGTCCTACATATGTATAGATGAAACAGAAACAATCAAACTTTGCGAGGGGGTTAACAAAAATTGTTCCAGGGTTGTACCACGGTTTATAATTGAAATTGACGAACCAACATGGAAAATTCAATTAAAATTAGTAGGCAAAATATTCAAGAGAAGGATGGTACATACCGAAAGTGGAGAACTGACCTTCTTCTCTTGTTCTGTTTCATGGTCAATTTCTGATCCAATGCTTTCAATATCTGATACGTCGGAGAGATCTTCGCCATGACTTTTGATTTCAATCTTTGACTGTGGCGGTGATTTTTTAGGCGAGCCAAACTTGTGAGACCCGAGAGAGGAGTTTGAGGAAATGTTGGAGCGCCCATCATCAGAGGATGCTGGTGAATCTGGAATGAGGCGCGACAGTGGTGAGCGAGGGCGTCTGCGGGTTGGACTAGAAGGCGGCGTGAATTTAGTTCTTTCAAGACGCTCAAACCGAGAACTCCCAGAGTGCCTTTCTGGGCTCCGACTCATGGATTTGCGTCCAGGGCTGGACAGCGGAGATTTAGGATGGTCAGGGCTTGACCTGGGACTCTCCCTCTGCCGGCTTCCTTCAGGGCTGGACTGGGGAGTTTTAGGTCTCCCTCGCCTGCCTGGAAACGACCCTGGGCTTTCTGGAGGCGTTCGGGGACACATCCTCTCAGGACTGGACCTTGGGCTGTCCATGTTTGGAGGGGATCGTATGGGTGACGATGCTGGGGTGTCATTATCTTGCTGGGGCGACTCTGGGGATCGGTTATTCCTGGGAGGACTCTGTGGTGTCTCAGGACGGGCTGGTGACGACCCGCGGCTGCCCTGTGATGATCTGCTGGAACCTGAGTATGCCGAATGTGGAGACTCTACCCCCTGAGCGGGGGATGCTGGAGGGCTGTCTAGGTTGCCCCCACCCCTAGGAGGCGACTCAGGCGGAGAATCAATGCTTTTGGCACCTCTGGAGAAGTTTTCATCATCTGACACATCGCTGTTAGCTCTGTTCTCCCACTTTTTGAAACTGCCATCACGCCTTTCCTCACCATCATTTGAACTCTCTGAATCCATATTTGCTATAAAAAAAGAAATAAAAAGAAAAACAAGCGTTAAAATGCTGATAATAGGTGAATAAACAGAAATCCTAATGACATGAGCACAATAGAACCATACATAACATAGTGAAGCAATTTTAACACACAATCGCCCAACCCGAAATTTCAAGCTGCATGGAATGGTGGCATGGGGGATTGTCAAAACTTGGCCGATTAAGCTACGAGGTTTGGAATAAGTAAAATAAATTATGTACATAGAATCCAATGTTTCTTCTAGATTTATGAAAATTTCGAATGTTGACGACATACTGCACAATTTTCAACTTTCCATTAAATTATTAAAAATACTAGTTTGATGATGAAGCAGGTCAACTGGACGAGACATCTCAGAAGAGGATTTAAATATTCCCAAAAGTAGATTAACTAGATTTAAAAAAAAAAAAAAAATCGAAACTCGCCTGAATCAAGCCAACATCAGTACTTTTAGGAAAAATACTTTTTACTACTGAACTGGTCTTTATCTGCCCCTGAGTCACAATGCTATACCACTTCATGTGATTTTATATCAGTTAAAATACACAACTAAATGAAAAAATAATCGAGAAAATGTTACAGGGACTTGGAATTTTGATCACGACTTCGCAACACTCAAGTAGGAACATTACGGGGGTGAACAACTGACGGTTTATTTTTTGGTAAGGAAAGAAGAAAATATTACGGAAGGAATACGTATGCGTGCCTACAAGATGTTCTGGTTTCGAGTAAACCGCCTTCCTTGTTTATATTATGGAAGACACAAGGCAAAACAAGGCTGGTTGTTACAAGAACCTAACAAACTACTGCACCACCTCTTGGGGAGGTAGGTAATTACGGGATCTTTTTGATCGGGGAAGCGGGCTTTTACGAAATAGACGTCATAAACTAAAGTGAATTGGACGTGTTGTTCTCATCGTAGAAGTCGCAAGGAAAAAGATCGATCTAGATAAAGATCGATACAAAACGTGGAATGTTGATGGAATTCACAAGCGGAAAGCAGCTGGCGAACATTGAACAATCGACGACTGCAACAGACTCAATCAAATCCATGGAGCATCGAAGGACAAAAATATGAATGTTTCCCGGATTTTTCTAAAATGGTCGCCATGGTAATCGAAACACTTGATGATGCAAATCCTATGATGGTTAAGGTAATCTCCGGATGATAAGCGGGAACCAAAATAATATATCATAATCAGCGGTCTCACCAATTCCATAGCCCCAATTCAACTTGTTCGGAAACGGAGGTTTCATTCAAAAAGCGTACTGTGTTCCTCTTTCACAGATGCGAGGAGAAATAGGGGACAAATATTAACTTCAGTCAGAAATGAAGTTAACTAGATAAAATTAATTAAGATTTCAGTACTGATTTACATTCGCGATAAGTAGTATTGGAAATGTATACAGTAAACTGTAAAACGAAAGATGCTTGTACCTACTGGATCAAGCGTCCAACGATACGTGGGCTCCACAGACGCCTTTTGGTTTACTATTCCGTGAATAATATCCACCTATGTATTCGCTCAGCAACTAATGGTTCCCCCCCCCCACAATTTTTTCTTTTACGTTTCAAGATGAGCAGATTCTGAAATGCAATGTCCGTCCGCCTTATCATCGATACCTACTTTACTTTCGGTCTAAAAAATTCGATCTTTCTCACACAGGCTCGACTTGGGCCCTTTGTGTCCCGAAACTTTGCAGCCCGATCGGAATATAACCAAGGGTGTTATGGGTGAAAAATGGGTGCAAAAATAGGGTTTTTCGATGTTATAGCAACATGAGCTTATAAGGTATCGTTTTCCACGTTTTTAGAGGGAGGAGACCAAATGTGAAGTTGATTTCAAAGACTGGAAAACTGAGGTTCTAACGAAGTTTCAGCTCCCAAAAGTCATTTTTTATTACTCAAAAACCTGGGAAATTGTCTGAAATCACCATAAATTTGTATAACAACACTAGAAGTAGTATTAACAAGAGAATCAAGGCAATTTGGCACTATCAATGATCAAAGATAATTCATCAAAAATAGGAGCCTAATTCGAGATTTTGGGGGGGCCAAAATTGTTGGAAACCAGCAAAAATAGCTATTACAAGTACTGCACAAGAAAGAAACAATAAATGAACGGCCAACATTTGTGTATGTGTGTTCAACAGAATAATAAATCCATGTGATAAGGACTTTGCAGCTTTGAAACTATTACCTCCAATAGTTTCATCTTGAATTTAAAGATTGATTACTTCTAAAACCGCCTTTGAATTCAGGATCTTGATGAGGGACTAATTTCACCAAAAGGCAACAGTGGCGGCGTATTTGGCTAGTCATTTCTAATCGGAAAGATAGGCGATATGACTCCGGTTTACTTGATTATACTCGAAGGCAATCAATGCACAAGTCGCGTTTCGGAGGGTTAGCATACGCCTTTGCACTGTTTTATGGTGCACCTTTATGAACCTCTTGAAAAATCAATTTAGAAAAATAATAAGTGACCTTGCGAACGCCGCACTGAGAAGAAGAAAAATCACTAATCACTTTGTAACTAGCAACCCTAACCAACAGTATTACAAGGAACCTGGAAGGCTCTGAACCTTTAAGCCAACTCGCCGTGCCCAAGAATCGGAAAATATATGAGGAAAATGGAAGCTACTTTCGAACCAACTAGAAACCCACGGGTTAACCCAGGAACAAAAACAAAATACTCTATGGATTCACCATATAAAACACTCACGGAAACCAAAGGCTCGAAAAGCGATGGAAGGACAGTAATAATACAAAACGTGCGGGAGGGTTTACAATCAATACTAATGATGAAAATAAGAGACAGGAAATCGATTGCATCGCTCAGCAAAGCCAAGAGCTTGTTGGCCCACATAATATTAACAGACAATCGTAAAATTGCAACGGTTCCGACAAGCTGTAGTATAATGAAATAGAAATGGCAGAATATCAAATTGAGAACCCGAGTTGAATCATCTATCGGCAGCCTTTTGAATATCCTCAGCTGTTTGCAATTAATAGGAATGTTAGTATTAGAAATTAACTACAATTACTTGTAGAAAAGGAGTCGATTATAATTTCAGAGTGCGTTTGGAGTATAAGTTGCACCTCGAAAAAAAAACACCTTCTGCTGAGTGGGTGGGCAGTATGGCTACCTCCCTTGTTACTTTGAATCTTGTAATAATTCGATGACGTAACCCCAATGGAAAATGTTCTTGGGTTTTAATTTACATTGTTTTTGCGAAACTGTTCAATAACGGACACTGAAACTTATTTATCACATAAAGAAGCGTTTATATTGGAAAGTATAGGCAGAAAACGAGTGGGTGAAATTTGAATTTTTGGGTTCCCACTAGAAACGACGTATTAAGTAAGCCAAGTATTTCAACCCAACTCCCACTTGAAGCGCTAGTGCATCACTTTAAATTATGTACGGAACATAATGGACGAACTGCAAATTTATAAATACATTTAAAAAACTGTCCTCACAATCCAACCAAGGGGAAGTTCACGAGAAGTCATATCAGATGTTCTTGAAGGTTGCCAGAAAAGGTTTGCCATTTCTAATGTTGGGATGCTGACAGCACTGAACCTCCGAAGCTTCGCTCCGCCTCCTTGGAGCCAATAACCGATCAGATGTTGACGAAAATTCCCCATTCATACTATACAGTTCTACAGCCCCTACCACATTCGGCTTGCCACATTCCAGGGGCAAGCAAGCTACCTACCAAACTTCAAGCAACATATCAAACTACCACGAAGAGTTGGAAGTTTAAATACAAGACCAAATCTGAGCATGCACAGATGTGCATGTGTGTGAATGTGAGTGTTACAATGATATCAAATGAAGGAGGCACTGCTGACGATCCAACCACCACAGGTTTTCTGGTATACCATCAGGGATTTCCATGACTCCTCAAAATACGACCAGCACCAACTGAATAAGACCAGAGATTCGCTAAAAGGTTTTCGTTGTTCACAAACACCATAATTCTGATAGCAATGAAACGCATAGCCATCAGAGACCCAATCAGCAAAAAAAATCCGTCAAAAACATATAACTAACGATTTTGGATCTATGGCAATAGATCCAAATGCGAACATTTAATCCTGTTTTAATGCAATGTGGCAACTAGTAACACGAGACGTTCGGGATCACGTGTGAGCACTCCCGTTTTGGTTTATTATTCTGTGAATAATACACCTATGTATTCGCTCAGCAAAAAATTTTTATAACACCCCCTCAAAATTTTTTCTTTTCCGTTTCAAGGTGCGTAGATTCCAAAAATGCAATGTCCGTCCGCCGTATCACGTGTACAGGCTTCATTTTCGGTCTAAAAAAGTCGTTCTTTCGCACACATGCTCCATTTGGGCCCTAGTTGTGTCCCGAAACTTTTCAGCCCGATCGGAATATACCCAGGGGTGTTATGAGTGAAAATGTGTATAAAAATAGGTACTTTTTGCGCTTTAACAACATGTTAGAAACATGAGCTTTTGAGGTATCTTTTTCCATGTTTTTGAGGACGAGAAGACCGAATATGAAGTCGATTTTGACCAAAGACGCGGAAATTGAGGTTTTACCAAAGGTTCAGCTCCCAAAATTGGTTTTTTATGAGTCAAAAACCTGGAAAACTGTCTGAAATCACCATCAATGTGTACAATAACATTGGAAAAAGTGTAAACAGGTGAATCAAGACCATTAAATGCCACTACCAATGATCAAAGATGATCTTTAAAAAAAAAAAAAAAAAAAAAAAAAAAAAAAAAAAGCGTAGGTACCTATTTCATGTTTTTGGGGCCAAAATTGGTGGAAATCATCAGAAATAGCTATTTCAATCATTCCACATGAAAGAAACAATACATTTAACATCCAACAAAAATCTCTAGAACTCCAATAGAATAATAAACCCATGTGACAAGGACTTTGCAGCGTTTTCCTTCTCCAATACCCACCATCTAGGCATACCCGTTCACAGCCAACTCCGCTTTTTGCTTGCCCACACCCCTCATCTTTTACCGCCGCACTTCAACTTTTCGCCCCTTCCCAACAAGGCCTATTGTCTCTTAGTTCACTGCCAACAATTATAGTCCGATCTAAGGGTGCGTGTCGAAAATTAGGCTCGCGATGATTTGAAGATCCTGAAGATTTGAACATTTTTTAAGCTCATAACGAAGGGTAGATGCGGTGAGTTAGTGGAAATCCATCTTCAAAAACGACATGTATCAGAAGAAATAGTTTTTATTTCCACGAGAATTACTTACACTTGTAGACCGGTTTCGGATGTTAAACCATTATCAATACAACATACATCATTCTGTGTCAGTATGTTGTATTGATTGTATTGTTTAACATCCGAAACCGGTCTACAAGTGTAAGTAATTCTCGTGGAAATAAAGACTAGTTCTTCTGATACATCTCGTTTTTTTAAGCTCCCTTCAAATATCGCGGTAATTTACAAAAAAATCCTTCTCAAATCTAACTCATCCTCTAAAGATCTTGCATGAACCCTTTTCCAAATCAAATTAATCGTTTTCCAAAACAAATGAATCCTTTTGCCAAATTAAGCCAAATGCGAGGAAACTAAAAAAATTATCAGTTCCAGTCTTGAGAAACAATGCAACAGTTAGAGGAAAACTCACTATATTATAATATACAAAATAAATTCAAAATAGAATCGATGTTTTGAAAGATAAACTATCACAATAACAATATTGACACATAAATCCAGTATTGGTATTTGACTCGAAAATATTGTAAAAACTATATTTCGCCTACCTTCCAAAAAACTTTTCAGTGTAAACAACGCTATGAATGATTAACAAACTGGAGTGCGGGTGGAAAACGGGAGTGCTCACACGTGATCCCGAACGTCTCGTACTAGTAACAGCCTTTCTACCAGGCAAGTGGGAAGTCAACAGCAGAAATTACCAAGGAATCTAAACAAAACTACTCACACTCCTTAAACTTTTCAAAAATACTCAAACTATATTTTCCAGTTATATCAAATACAAAGTAAAATGCGCAGAGAAATCCAGATTTACAAGTTATGTAGCGGTATAATTGACAGATTCGCATATCAACGACCATTACGAGCAAGTTTCCATAGGAAAATGCTCCCGACAGGCATTCTTCCATGTAGTCACAGAGCAGCATCATGTTAACAAATCAGCTTTATAAATTTGATTGATTTAAAAACCAATTTTCATCAATCTGTGCCTACGCTTCAAAACTGATGGCGAACGAACGAGAACAGCTTTTATTGAACTTCTTTCCAGGTAGAATTTGTTAGTATTAATTTTTATTTCATCGGCTCTTTTTATTTCGACGGCTGTAGCGTTATAGTCGGACATTTTTATAGGAAAGTAGGTATTGCCCAAATGAGTAGGGATTCTTAAAGGTCAACTTAGTACCCTTTTAGAGAATAAATATTCAAGGATGTCGTTTGTCCGTGACATCTTTGGGAGTTTACGTCCGGGAACATAATATATATAATCTTGGGCTTTGACTTCAAATTTTGGGGTTCTCATTGATGAACCTAGTATTTTTGGTTGAATAGGTTTTAATAGTGCCACGAATACGGCTGAAGCGCCCCCATGGCGCTGGTAACGGTGTTGGGAAGAGAGAGAACAACCAATGACGCGTCTTACGATTTAAAATTTGAGCGTCTCCTCATCACCATGATGTCAGACTTTCATTATAACTTAAGATGAAAGAATTTATAATTCTACAATAGAAACAAGTTAACAACGGCCCCACTAGTAATATGATGTTCAAAAACAGTCCTCAACTGTTGTAGAAGTCGTAGAACGTCGAAACGTCTCCAAAAAAAGAAGAGAATGAGGAATACTGACTAATACGAAATTTGCAGTACGTTGATCGGTACTTGAAAAGAAACAAACAGAAACAGAGCGAATGGACTCAACCACAGGGTCTCTAAAGAACAGGTAACAGGAACAGGTATTCGAAACTGCAATGCCCATGTAGACTAATGCAGAGACGCAGCAGGCCCCTTTCATGAATAAACAAATAATACAATAATAATAAATTCAACATAGAACTCAGTGTAATATAACTTATGTACCTATAACTTATACATGTATACTAAAATGATTAAATGACTTGTGTTTGTTTCAGCAATAAACAGGTAGGTATGTAGAGTTAGATTGGTTATATTGGCATTAAATCATGACAATGAAGATTTTCCTTTAAATAATTCATACTGATGCGCATAAAATATGGGGCATCCCTACTAATGATGCTTTTTCAGGATAAAAAAATCTGAAAAAATGGCACAAGGGCACTGAACTGGAATAGGAAAAAAAATATGCCCAAGGAACATACTACTAACAAATTTGTTGTAGATTGAAGATTATGGTACTTTCATTAACTTTGGTTCGTAGTTTCAATTTCAATTCTTACCTTACGTTCCAAGAAAAAGGTGCAAACACTACTAACGCGAACGCCACATTCCACATTCGGAATTTTACACTTGACTTTAGAACTTTCGCGATTAAACATAACTCATAAACATCTACTGTGTACTGAACTCACGGTACTAAACTTTTGTAAAACAATGAGCATGAAACTAATTCACAACACAAATTTGACTTTAAACCATGAAGTCTTCCCCTGAAAAACCTGCAAAAAAAACTTAACAAAGAACATCATGAGACAGTTCCTAACCCACACTGAAATCCAGATCAACTAACATCGTAGAACTTGAGAAAATCACTGAAAACATTGTCCAAAACTTTCCACGTTTGTTCTTACCTTCTTAATTGAACAATTGAAGCGGAAAAAGTGCCAAAAATTAGCACAAATCTATCCACAAAGCACGGGAACAGATTCCCATGAAAATAAAATGGACGCACCTCAAACGATCGCTAGAAGTTGCATATGGTGACTTGATCGGGAAACGAGAGCATCACGCCGGCTCGCCGGAGGGCAGTCTTGAAGTCAAAGCCTCCATTCAAAAAGGTATTTATCCTAGAGAAAAGAAGCTATGTGCGATTGAATTGAAATTTGTGAAAAGTATTAAAAAGATTATTGAGAAAAGTTAAAAACGCTTGAATAAGGGTTAAATTGTAAGAAGGATGTAAGGATAACAAATATTAAAAGCTATTGATTTGTTGGTTTATTGGGTGAACAAGTGTTCCTACAACTGTGCATTCAGCTTTGAAAACATGTTTTCTAATAAAAACAAAAATTAAAATTACAATAATTAAATGCATAATCATAATGTTCAATGGTAGAATTATGAGTTTTTAATCCTCGGAAATTCCTTCTCAATGATGAATGACCTTGAGCGGTCACCGCCCTGCGTCACAAGTTGCTAGGGACAGGGCCTGTTGAGGTACAAGGCCGTTCCTGCTCCAGAAGGGCGGCATGAGTCGTTCATCATACTACTGCTCTTCCAAGTCTTGGCAGTTTTGTGATTGTGATGGAATGGTTCCATGGATGATGACTAAGACCGGATTTATATGCAGCATAAATGCCCCGAATATGCCATAGAATATGCAGTAAAAACTAATGAAATATGCAACAAAAAATATTGTGAAATTAAGTTCAATACTTGGAAAAACCACTCTACCAGTAAGTTTCAATAAGGAATGATCTGAATGAAATTCTCATTTCATAAATATTTTGTAATAAAATCGATGCTTTCACGGAACATTATTTATAGGGCATAATTCCATGGAGGTGGGAAATTTTTTTGGCAAAATTCGGTTCATTTGGACTATAAGTGATGATTTTGGTCATTTTCAATCCCTGGTAATTTTCAATGGTGGAGAAATTAGGGTGGTACACCCGTATGTACCAGTGAGCGTCAGGGGCCACCATACCCTACCAAAGTTCACTGGTACCTATGTTGTACCACTTACGGAAATGAGGGTTTTTAGCATCGAAAAATAGGCAAGAAAATATAAAAGTTGCTGAAAACGTTTATTTTTGAAAAATAAATGACTACTTAGGTACTCAAAAGTGGTAACCAACACTGGTAGCTAAAAAGTTATAAGACTAGGAAAAAAATTACGAACTGTTCACGTGAAATCATTTAGGCATGGAAAGGCACGAAACAATTCAGGCAAAGAGCCACATTGCATTTTACGCACTTGGTCTTGGTGCGGATCTGACTTTCTTTTGTGCTGCAGTAAGCACATCTTCGCCTTGTGCACGTTGCAGCAAAATGGTCCTTTCCGTCAAGGCGGATTGAGTTCTCCACAGAAGTTGCCCTGTGTTGATTTCTGTTCTTTTTCTTCGCTTTTCCACTCAAAGCAGCTGGTACTCCGGGTTTTTTCCTCGATGAAAAATGTCCGAAGAGCTCGTCGACGAGAGTGGATCGATACAAGAGTTGGGTCATTGGTTTCTTTTTGGGAAAAGCTTGGGAAAACGTTTTCTTGTACAAAATGTAGCTGTTCAGCAGCTGTTCATCAGAGAACTCTGCCATGTCATCGGTAATCTCCAGCATGGCATGGAGTTGAGCCACCTGCTCCGGATCTTCAAAATTGAAGAATTTACTTTTGTCCATCTGCGAAACACAAGAGAAAATAATAAAAGGCAGAATGTACGAGAACAAGAGATAATACTAACTTACACATCAGCACATTACTGTTTGCAGCACTACCCGCCCAACGTCTGATTGAATAACATCTTAGCGAGTTGATTCAGGTTCGAAACAATTGTCAAGATTCATTCATCAATACCAATAGAAAAATTACATACCTTTTCCAACTCGTTTTTCCGTCTCCTCCTGCCGGCACATTCAAACAAACTGATAACAGACACCTGTCAGACAGCGATAGCCAGTTGGGGCGAAGTCCTCAGACGGTTAGGCTTGTTTCACACGTATACGGTTTCATTCGGTTCGGTCCGTATTCGATTCGTTTTCGGCAGTGCCGACTGCGTGTGAACCGATTCATTCGGTGCGTATTCTGACCGAACAGCAACCTAATAGAAACCTCATAGTAAGGATGGGATATCGATATCGATATTATCGAAACATCGATATTTTACTTCCGGTATCCGATATTTTTATATCGATATTTTCATTTCGATAATATCGGAATATCGATATTTACCTACGATATTATCGGGTTTTTTTAATAACGAGAAAAATCCTCAAATTTGGTTTTAAACTTTTGAAGACGTAAGGAATGAACCCAAATGTGAAGATATTTTATTTTCACAACATGAACTAGGTATGTACAAAACAAACTGAATATTATTTGAACAAAACTTCAAAACTACTTTATTTTCATATGATTGTATGTACCTACTAGGTAGGTAAAAAACAAATTGAATACCTACCACAATTTGAAAAAAATTCGAAAATTATTTTATTTTATATTATGTATATAGGTACAAAACAAATTGAATACAATCTGAACAAAGCCCACAAATAACTTCAATAAGAAAGAAAATTTTTTATAAAAGTTAAAAAAGAATTCTTCTCCCAGTGAACGAAGGAACAGAAGTTTATTCATTGTCTCACCAGTAAGTCTGTTTCTGCTTGGTTTCTCCGTTTACTGGCTTCGGCTTACCAAATGTCAACCTAATTTTAATATAACAATGTGTGGCTTGCATTTTTTAAATTATTTAATTTGGTGTTTCTATTTTTTTCGATATTTCTTTCGATAATATCAGATATCGATATTTTTCATCCGATATTATATCGATATCGATTTTTTCATTTGATATATCAATTGATGTCAATATCGATATTTTCTTTCGATATCCCATCCCTACCTCATAGCACCGAACGCCCCCTCGACATGAATCGGTTCCGCTCGGTTTCAATTCGGAGCGTATTCGAGTCCAAGGTACACAAAGTCCACCGCGCGTTCACACTTGCAAGGTTCAGGTAAGGTTTAGTTTCGGTTTCCAGCCAACATCTGAATTGGTTGAATACAATC
The DNA here is from genome assembly GCA_954871275.1 of Leptopterna dolabrata. NCBI lineage: Eukaryota > Metazoa > Arthropoda > Insecta > Hemiptera > Miridae > Leptopterna > Leptopterna dolabrata. Next base: position 12,695,746 of record OX940984.1, on the reverse strand, counting down.
CCTCATAACTGTATTTTGGTGTTGTAGATGATACTTCAGCTTCACGTGCAGCTCATCGAATGATCTTGTTGACATCCTGAAGTAGCAGAAAAATTTATCTTCATTTTCCCTCAACTTAGGGAAAATTGTGTAAAACACTCCAAACTCCATTCGTCTGGTGATTATAGGATGCTCCCAATGAATTCTGGTATTCCTTCTTTTTTTCTTCATTCTTCTGTGGAGAAACAACATGGCAATAAACCTACTTCTCTCCATTGTGGACTGAACTTTCGGAAATCAAATCCCTGAACGAATACAAACCTGATAGGAACCTCATGCATGTGAACGAACGAACGGCGGCAGGAATCGAATCGAAAACGAATCGAATACGGACCGAACCGAATGAAACCCACAGAAAACCCTACTATACTACGTGTGAAACACCCTACGATGAAACCGTATACGTGTGAAACAAGCCTTACTGGTACCAATGCTGTACCACTTATTTGAGAGATGAGCCTCCCAGCGGAATCTAGCGGTGACATTGGCCAACCAAGATTTTTCTGACATTCTAGGACTCTGTTGGAGCAATTAGGAACCAGAGACGCGCAAATTCAAATGTTCCTTCCCAAGTGGTACAACAGTTGTACCACAGAAAGTTTCAATAAGGAATGATCTGAATGAAATTCTCATTTCATAAATATTTTGTAATAAAATCGATGCTTTCACGGAACATTATTTTTTACTATGGAACATTATTGTTTTATTTTCTAAACGTGCGCCAATTCGGGTAGGCAGTATAGCTTTCTCACTTGAATCACATGAACGTATAGAACAGTTGGGTAGGTTCATTTTGAAACAGGACCATCTGTGATCCAACCCACATGTACCCTCAAAATTTCAGCTCTCTACGTCTATTTTTCGCGCAGTTAGAAGCGTTACAAGGAAACTGTCAACATTTCATGTTCGCGCATGCGCAGACGAATTTAATTCATATGGACCCATCAAGGTCATGGAAGACCTTTTCTTCCATGCATCAAGGTATGACCCCTGATCGACCCTACAAATCTGAACTCATTTTAAGGATATTTAAGGTAGTTATTGGCGTTTCAAGTAGTTCACGTTTGCGCATGCGTAGACAAATCTATTTCCATGATTTTGAAATGGAACCATCTGCGATCAAACCCACATGTACCTACCCTCAAAATTTCAGCTATTTTTCGCGCAGTCAGAAGCGTTACATGGAAACGGTCAACATTTCATGTTCGCGCGTGCGCAGACGAATGAAATGCATATGGACTTATCAAGGTATACTCCTGATCGACCCTACAAATCTGAACTCATTTTAAGGATATTTAAGGCAGTTATTGGCGTTTCAAGTAGTTCATGTTTGCGCATCCGCAGACGGAAGTTACGGCACTTTTCCAATGATCTTCGTATGGGAGCTTGGGAGCATCTGTGACGCTACCCGCATCTACCCTCAAAATTTCAGCCCATTTCGACCATTATTTCGGGTAGTTATGGGCGTTACTAGGAATTACCACAGACAGGCAGACAGGGAACCTAAAATGTTCCTCGATGTCTGAAACGCAAAATGGTTGTGGGAATTTACATTTTGGAGGACATAGGTTATATTATATATTATTTTTTTTTTTACTCAATCACAAATAAGTACAAGGCTTCCCAACCTTCCATAGTGAGGAAGCAAAATCGTTAAAAGTTATTGATTTTATCTACAAAATATGCACCATTACGATTTTCTCCACGGGTATGCAATAATATGCCGCAACAGTTCGAATTATGCAAAAATATGCAGAATAAAATTCAAATCAGGGCATCTACAGAAGGCAGCTCGGATAAAGGAAGAATTTGTGCTAGCATTAGATGAAGCGAAATGGATATGCAAATAATGCATAGAAATCCGTCTCTAATGGACTCCATGGAATACGGAATGTTTGTAGATGAGGCAGTAGAAACGGCGGTGGAATAGAAGACATATCCATATCCATACAAAGATATTGGAACTTTTTTGGGTTGAATTGGTGATGGGTCATGTTGATAGTAACCTTTGAGTATAATTAGGATGGTGGGTGGAGGGATTGTTTCATTTTTTGGTTCAATGTTCGAACGATATTTATTTTTGTTTGTGAGGTTAATTGGAGATTTCAAGCCCCATGGAAGCCAACCTAGCAAATTTGCCCGTAGACCGTAGACCTACGGACTTTATTTTTGAAATAACATCAGATATTACGGATTTCTCCCCTATTTTGCCGAGCCGTTCTCCGGTGGAACAGGTACGGCTAGTAGTTCAACAAGCCCTGTCCCTAGCCGATGGTCCCCGCGCGTCACTACCCCACACCCCACTTCTTTCTTTCGGTCCTTCTTGGCCGAGGTCGTCGCCATTTTGCCTAGTATTCATCTATAATAATTAGTTTTGTTAAGGTATAATAGAAGTTCTTTCTGTTTTCCTACGACTCAGGTGCTCTTAATAATCATACAAATCTTATGGATAGAGAATAGTCCTTAGATCTTCCAAGTGTCAAGTGTTTCCTATACAGCGTGAACCGTCCCGGTCTCTTGACTGCGTGTTCCAGACCATTCATCAAATCAATAAAAGGAAGCTATGTAAGTGGTTGCTCTCAGTTCGATCACAGTACCGCATTTCTCAAGTGTACCGCACTAGATATTTTAGTGTTATTTTATGGTGGTGGTGTTTTCTCTTACCTTCGAGATAGTTGGTTGCTGGTTGGCTACCTAAAAAACCGTCCAATGATTACTCGCAGGTTGAGCCTTGATAGCGTTCGTGTGCTATTTCATGCATAATATAGTACATATACGCTACTAGTAGAACCATTCAGTGCACCCACACATACACAACAAGATTGTTGGCACAACTTGATTGAACTGCTCAGATGGCAGCTGTACGAGCCTAATAATTAGCGCAAGAGTTTCCCATTATATTCAAGTAAGTAGATGGGTGCGTAGGTAGTTGCTCAACTCATCCTGATTTCTTGCACGGGTTTTATGATTGCGTCTTGCCCTGACACTGACGGTTGACCGAAAATTGGTCCCTTCTAGCCTCAACGACGTCTTGTATAGGGCTATATATAGGGTGACCAGACGTCCTTTGAGGAGGAAGGTACAGCTTCTCAACCCGTGGTCCTTCAGACCCCGTGGAAGGACGCCTTAAGGTACTTCTTTCTAAAACGGTATCAAAGGAGCATTCTGACATGAAAATGAAGAAGAAACGAAAAGAACATTCGGTAAAGAGTAACAGCCGTTTTACTTTGTTTAATACAAAACTTCAGGGAACGTCCTTTTTGGGGAATAGAAAGCTAACTTCAACCGGTAGTTAAATTAGCAGGGGATGATTACTATGTCGAAAGTTTTGTATTCATTTACGTTTTCTTGAATTTATATCAAATTGGGTTGTGTTAAACCTTTTTTCCCTTTCTTCAAGTTGTATAATATACCTACATGGTTTTGTGCAATGAAATGTCTTTTTCATTGCACAAAACCATGTAGGTATATTAAAAACGAGAGGTGTGGTCACCTTGAACGAGGTTGTCAGACAATGCTCATGAAGAAGTCAAAACTTAATGTTGGATAAAAAAGATTAAAAAAAGCTGCAAAGTCCTTGTCACATGGGTTCATTATTGTATTGGACATGCCTACAGAAATATTGGCTGTTCATTTATTGTTTCTCCCATGCGCAATAATTGAAATAGCTATTTTTTATGATTCTCACAAATTTTGGCCGTCAAAAACACGAATTAGGCTCCTATTTTTTACAAATTATCTTTCACCGTTGATAATGCCATCTAATTGCCGTGGTTCACCTGTATAATACTTCTAGTGTATTATAAAAATTCATGGTGATTTGAGACAAGTTCCCATGTTTTTGCCTCTTAAAAAATGAATTTTGTTAGCTGAACCTTCGTTACGACCTCAGTTTTTCCCTCTTTGGTCAAAAGCAACTTCATATTCGGTCTTCTTACCCTAAAAAACATGGAAAACGATACCTTACAAGCTCATGTTCACTAAAACTTCAAACTAAACTTCGAAACCGCCTATTTTCACACCCATTTTTCGCCCATAACACCCGTGGGTGTATTCCGATCGGGCTGCCGAGCTTCGGAGCACAACTAGGACTCGTGGAGCCTGTGCGAAAGCAAGACGATTTTAGACCAAAATTCAAGGTAAATAGAACCTCAGTTCTTCGCTCCTTGGTCAAAATCGACTTCATTATTCGGTCTCCTCGCCCTAAAAAACATGGAAAACGGTACGTCACAGGCTCACGTTACTAAAACACCATAAAACCCTATTTTTACACCCATAACACCCTTGGGTATATTCCGATCGTGCTGCATAGTTCAGGGCCCAGATGGAGCCTGTGTACGAAAGAAAGAATTTTTTAGACCGAAAATAAAGTAGATACGGATGATACGGCGGACGGACATACAGAATTTTTGGAATCGACGCACCTTGAAAGAAACGTAAAAAAAAAAAAAATTCTGAGGAGGGGTGTTCGAATTTTTTTGCTGAGCGAATACGGGTGCAATATTCTGAGATAATAAACCAAAACTTGTATGGCAAAAATGCAGGCAAACGAACAGAATCACTCGCCATGAAATCGTGGAACACCATTTCAAATGAAAACTGAGTTATTGAAACGTTTTCTATTACCACTGGTACACGAAAAATACTCTGCTATACCGGTTTCGGTGATCAAACCATCGTCAATAACAAACAATAGGTTTGTTCCATCCGCGTCAGTGCGAGTTCATCAGTGCGACACCCGCCAGTACGTAACCGAATGGAGTGGGGGTAGGTGCAGATGTGAGTGCGAGTTCGAAAATATGACGGTAGGAACGCAAATTTGGTTCTCAGTCTTCTTTGGCTCTCAGAATTGAATTGGAGCACAAGTCACGGTAACGGCGGTCAAGACACGGCACCAACAGAACAAATGAATTTTGGGGAGGTTACAGACTGTTACCTCTTGGGTTCACTTCAAAAACTCGATCGCCGTGAGTGCGGAAAAGTGCCGCACTCGGTACGGGACTGTTCTGCACTTGACGCGGAAGGAACACGGTTCGGTACAGTCGATGTAGAAAGTAGAAGTTTGGGTTCATGGAACCGACACGGTAGGAACACAGTTTTATGCGCGGATCGATCTGCGCATAATACGTTCTACTGAACTCGCTCGGATGGAACAAACCTAATAACTTGATAATCGTTGTTTATTACTGACGGTGGTTTGATCACTGAAACAGGTATAACAGTGTATTTTTCGTGTATTAGTGGAAATCGACAACTTTGCAATAACTCCGTTTCTATTTGCAGCAGGTAAATTTTGAAGGTGACCCATAAAGCTAGGTTCACATGGAGATGCAATTCCGGACGACAGTCTGGTACGGCAAGTGGTTCTGCAATGCTATTGGCCATCGAAAAATGGATTATTGCGACGCAGTGTCATGAATTTTCTTCCTTTAGTGCCGTCTCCGTTAACGATGGTTGGCGATGATCTCCTTGAGTATATCCACGGTGTTTTGCGAGGTGGAAAAGTTCAGCTGCACCATTCATCCCAGTCCACTTTCTTGCATTTGATAGCCAGGACGCGCGTTTTCTTCCCACTCCTGTTCTTCCTGGGATCCTTCTCATCGTAATGATTTGAAGGAGGGCAGAACTTGGCCAAGGTAAGCCACCTTGCGCCTCTTCACCACTGTCAGCAGCTCCCGTGCAAGGTCGTTGTGCTGCAGCCTGCAGGATGAAATCATTCCTTAGCCGGGCTTCCATGGTATTTAGGGATGGGCGTTTCTGTTCTTTTTGAGAAATGAAACGAAACAGTTTCGGGAAAGCTGTTTCAAAATAACAGCTTCAGCAACAATAACGCTTCAAGAAATGTTGGCTGTCGGCCAAAACAACAAAAACACGAAACTGTTTCTTCGTTTTTCCGGCTTTGAAGCTGTATCTCGCAACAGAAACGGTTTCTCAACCGCCGTTTTTTCGTTTTTCCCCCTTAAAACGAAACTGTTTCTTCGTTTTTCCTGCTGTGAAGCTGTCGCCAATGGCAGCGGTTAATCACCCGTCTTTTTTTTCCTACAACAGAATTTTTTTTTTGGTTTAATAGAGAGTTTTTGCAACACACTCACGACGAAACGAAAGCAGTGCTGCGCATGCGCACTTAAGACACCGAAAAGTTTGACGAACCGTGACGACGAAAAATACCAGGATCTCACGGTGTCAGCTTTCGTCGTGTTGAGATGACGAAAAAACGTAATTTAACCTTACATCTTATAACGCTACCTACCTTCATCTGTTTTCCTTGGAAAATAAAAATGTCGAGCGTCGTAATCACAGCTGCTTCTTGGCGTCTTGGCAGACTTGACGCCATGTGTGGACATAGATTTGTATTAACCATGGAGTGAAATGGATGAAAGAGAGGTTGACATAACGTTAGCGTGACTCCACCAGCCGGTAGATGCCAAAGCTGAACGAAAACTGAACCGAAAAAAGTTAGCATCTGACTTCGGTCGCCCTATCCGCCATTTCCGTTTCGTTTCGGTGCGAGGGTGTTGCAAAAACTCTCTATTATTTTCAGTAGTGAACCTTTTGGAATGGAACAGACCATGACAATTGGCCTGTTGGACTATTGGCAACCTTGGGACCCGAAATTGAATCAAGACCTTAATACTTCGTTTCATCTGTGGCCGTTCTTTTGAAACAGTTGTTTCAGGTTTTGAGAAACTGTTTAGTCGTTTCTTTTCAAGAAACTGTTTCCTCGAAACAGTTTCACGTTCTTTTCACATCGCTATTGGTATTTTAGCATTCGTTGTATACATCACATTTCAAAGGCTTCCAACCGGTCCATGTGAGCTAACTTCAATGTCCATGACTCAACTCCGTAAAGGAGGATGGATAGAACGTAACACTTTACTACTCTCCAGCGCAGTACGCGCAGGAAAAAATGTCATGAATACTATATGAAAATCTCCAGATATTTTCCGCTGTCGGATCCATTGACATATCTGTGCAGAGGTTAATGCGCAGACCTGTCCTGTTCGGTTGTTCAGCCATATTGGAATATGCCGGTTAGATTTCTGGTTATGATTCCACTGCCATGTGAACGCCTCTGTGGCAAAAATTATGGCGAATGTGTTGCCGTACCGGATTGCCGTCTGGAATTGCATCTTCATGTGAACCAAGCTTAATAAATGTCATGTGCTTATTTTTCGTCAATCCCGTTTTGCAACACCTGTTTTTATGACTTCGCCCATGAAAATCCGAAATTTTTTCCAATTACCCTCTCATCAAAATTGTATGGTCTCTTGAACTGATATTTCGGTGTGTTTCAATTTGGAATTCGTCTTCTTTTCAGGGCTTTTGGCGACAGGATGGGCGGTAGAGATCGTCGCGGCGGCGGACCCCGTGGCGGACCTCGCGGCGGAGGCGGCAGAGGGGGCGGCCGAGGCGGAGGCGGTCGGGACTTCGGCGGCCGAGGAGGCGGTGGCGGTTTCGGGGGGCGAGACGGACCCCCGTACGTCAACAGCCTGAAAGGAAAGCAGCCCGGCGGAAGGCTGCGCAAGCCATTTTGGGATATGGCGAGTTTGGAACCGTTCAAGAAAGATTTCTATGTTCCAAGCGCCGCTGTTGTCAACAGGTTTGTGTTTTCTTTTATTCTGTATAATTAATTCTGTTTAAAATTCTGAATGGCCTATCAGGAAGGAAATGTGGGCTACATTGAAGGAAGAGAGAGGGAAACTTTACCAGTCGTAAACAAACATTCAATTAATCCCAAATTTAAAAAAACCGTTGCAAGTCCAAGTTTCATGTGAGTTTACTATTATATTGGTCATACCTATAGAAATGTTGGCTGTTCATATATGTTTCATTCATGTGCAATTGAAATAGTCATTGTTGATGGTTTCCGCCAATTTTGGCCCCCAAAAACACGAAATAAGCTCCTATTTTTGACAAATTATCTTTGGTCATTGATAGTGCCATTTAATTTTCTTGATTCACATTTTGATACTGCTAGTGTTATTATACAAGTTGTGATTTCAGACAATTTCCTAGGGTTTTGCCTAATAAAAAATGAATTTTGGTAGGTGAACCTTCGTTACAACCTCAGTTTTTCCCTCTTTGGTCAAAAGCAACTTCATATTCGGTCTTCTTACCCTAAAAAACATGGAAAACGATACCTCACAAGCTCATGTTTACTGAAAACTCAAGAAAAAACCTCGAAAACTCTATTTTTATACAAATTTTTCGCCCGTAACACCTCTGGGTGCATTTTGATCGGGCTGCCGAGCCTCAGAGCACAACTAGGAGCCAAATGTGTCCCCAAATGGGAACCCAAACTGTGTGCGGAAGAACGACGATTTTTGCCCAAATTCTAACATAAATATTAGGCTGAAACTTCGTTAGAACCTCAATTTTTCCACTCTTTGGTCAAAATTGACTTCATATTCGGTCTCCTCGTCCTGAATACCATGGGAAACAATACCTCACAAGCCAATGAAACCTTTAAAAAAAAAATTTCACACAAGTATATTCCGATCGGGCTGCAAAGCTGCGGGACACAACTAGGGCCCAAATGGCGCCGTTGTGCGAAAGAACGAATTTTTTAGACCGAACTTGAATTAGATATGCATGGTAGGGTGGACGGGCATCGTATTTTTGGAGTCCGCACCTTGAAACGTGAAAGAAAAAAATTTTGAGAGGTTGTTATAAAAACTTTTGCTGAGGAGTACATAGATGTTTCCACCAATTTTGGCAAAAAACTCGAATTAGGCTCCTATTATTGACAAATTATCTTTGATCATTGATAGTGCCATTTAATGTCTTGTGAGGTATCGTTTTCCATGTTTTTTAGGGCGAGAAGACCGAATATGAAGTTGATTTTGACCAAAGAGTGAAACATTTGAGGTTGTCACGAAATTCATTTTTTATGAGTCAAAAACCTGGAAAATTATTTGAAATCATCGTAAATTTGTATATTAACACTAGGCGTAGAACCAACAGGTGAATCAAGACAATTAAATGGCACCATCAATGATCGAAGATAATTTGTCGAAAGTACCTACCTTACTCGTGTTTTTGGGGCCAAAATTGGTGGAAACCATAAAAAATTGCTATTTCAGTTATTGCCAACGAAAATATATCCAATAGAATAATAAACCCATATGACAAGTACTTTGCAGCGTTTTGTAAAATGTTTTTCCCAAAGTATATTGCTTGGGCTTGCAAAATCGGAATGACTTTCGTCTGCACAATATATAATATATTATGTTCTAATAGTTAAAATTGGAAAATTAGAAAAATTATTTTGCTTCTGGTACTGCTACAGCTCCTGTATCTTGTTTAGATGAAGCTTTTAGAAGTCTTCGAATTCTGCCCTAACATAATCCAATTTGGTGGTTGGTAAACTAGCAGTCTTTTGGAACTGGAACTGTATTCAACAATTACACGATTCTGAATCATAATTCACAAGATAATTTTTCATACAGCACAGCGTCCAAGAAACAAACTTGGATACATACCTATTAGCCCACGATCATACGTGGCAACACCTTGTCACCAGTTGAGACAGTTTCATCAATGTTCTACCTGGTGTGGTTGGGATTTTTTTCGATAAATCGGTATAGTAGTGTAGTTCGTACGAAGATCCTGTTGTTCAGTGCCTACTTCGCGATTATTAGAGAGTTCCTAGTAGTGCTAAATGTTGCTATTGGCGATCATATCGTGAGCTATTCGAAAGAAGAAGAAACAGCATGGGGAGTTTTCGTCAAAAAAATTTCTCGGGAAAAAATATTCAACTCTTGGAAAAATGGTAGTTTGAAGCCCTTTTTCAAAAATAAGCTATGTTTTTTAAATTAGGGTGATTAAAAGTTGAAAAATGTAGCCAGAAATAACTTACCAGGTCTGTTGACATCTGATAGAATGTGGGCCCAAGGAGGCGGAGCGAAGCCAGAGGTGAAGGTTCGCCTATGCTGTCAACAACCCAACATTAGAAATGGCAAACCTTAGTGGCAACCTTCGCGAATCTTTGCTATGAGTTTCCGTGAACCTCCCCTTGGTTCGGTTTTGAGGATGTTTTTTAAATTTATTTATAAATTTGTGGTTCCATCCATCCATTGCGGTTCTGTGCATTCTTTGAAGTGATGCAAAAGCGCTCCAAGTGGGATTTGAGTTGAACTACTCTGCGATTTACCTGATACCTCATTTCTTCAGATTTCGCACTCGTTTTGTGCCTATACTTTCTGAAATAACGCCTCTTTCTGTGGCAAATATGTGTTAATTTCCATTTTGAACAGAATTTGGTCAAAAAAAGTTTTCACGTACGAAAATTGCCCATTGTAGGTATCTCATTGCATCATTTCTTAAATCCGCGTATGCACTTGAACATTCGCTTCAAATGAGCGTGCGTGTGAAGAGGGAGGGGACCACGCCCTGCATGAGCAATGTTTCACTGTGTCTGAGGTCGTTCATACCAAACAGGAAACTCAGTCTGTTGGTTTTTTAATTTTTGCTTTTTCCGTTTGGTAGGAGGCTTTCAATTTTTGCGCGGCACTCATCTTTTGGAATCTTCGTAAGGGTGGCTCTTCTTTTCTCAAATGATTATAGTACCACTTGTCTTCGTGGGTTCCAGGAGACAGCGAATTGGATAAAAATAAAAACCCAGAAGGGTAAGCGACCCTTCTGAAGGGTAACCCATGAAAGGAAATAAGGAAAATGATGAAGCAAAATAATTTCACTGCACTGACAGGTACCTATGCCAGGGGAGGATAGGTGCGGCCAGCCCCCCCCCCCCCCCCCGATCCCCCTCCCATGTACACACTGAGCACGAACGAGCACTGGCTCACTTTTGAGTACAGACAACACTCGGATCCGGTCCATTCAGACCGCCCTATACACATTTGAGCAAAACAGGGGTGAATGGATGCTCATTCAGGCCGAATGCTCAGGTGTAGACGCGGCTTAGGAATCCATATAGAGGCCACACCTTATCTCAAGCAACCTGCCATGCCGTTAACACATTGACCCACAATAAGGCTAGGTTCACATGGATGCGGAAAGTGCGGAACACCACCTAATTGGCTGCCAGCTGTTTGGAGCAAAGGCTCCAGCCAATCAGGTGGCGTTGCGTACTTTCCGCATCCATGTGAACTCAGCGTAACAGTTATTGTGTGTTACTGACGATGGTTTGATCACCGAAACCGGTATAACAGTGTTTTTTGCGTTTTTCGTGTATTAGTGGAAATAGACTATTTTTTCAATAACTCCGTGTTTCTTTGACATGAGTCTCACCATAATGCATTGATTTATGGTTTGGTTTTCCCTGTGAATTGCATCCTATTTTCCAGAAATATGATGTACCCAGATAGTTTTTCTTTGCTAAAGAATTGAATATTGTTAATTTGAAACAGATTTGTTACAAAATTACAGATTTGTTAGAAACATGAGTTTCGTCGTCTTTAATTTCGTGTTTTCAGCGATATTCGATTCATTTTAAAAACGAAATCGTTCCGAATAGTTTAGCATGGAACATGCTTTAGCCTCACCTAACTGCCGAAAAGCGTTATAAAATTGTGTTACGAAAATTTGACACCAAAGTAACGCATATTTTCGATGAATTTTCCACTACAACCGAATCGTTGTTAGGGAAATGTAACTTTCAGTTTTCATCCCACGGGTTAGGGAAATGTAACTTTCAGTTTTCATCCCATGGATATCGTTCTCCACTCGTTGTTAAGCTCTTAATTTATGCCAAAATGTTATGCTGCACAGACCGCTATAAGAACGAAGGAAGCTGAGTTATACGCCAGGTTGTTAATGAACTGTAAACAACTCTCGTTAAACCTTCTAATATGACCACTTGTTGGCGAGATCGTAGTAGGTATACCGGTTACTACAGTTTGGAGAAGCTTCTAAGGGACCAGGTGGCTAAATTGTGTTCCGTGTATTCATAATTTTAGCTGCCAGGATTTACCACCTCTCTTGCAAGGCGCACAGCGCCGAGTTTTGTGTCGATTTTTGCTTCTTCGTTTACGTCAGAGATTACGTCAAAAATTTACCTAGTTTATGTTAAAAAAACGCTGCAAAGTCCTTGTCACATGGGTTTATTATTCTATTGGACATACCTACAGAGATGCTGGCTGATCATTTATCGTTGCTTTCATGTAAAATAATTGAAATAGCTATTTCTGATGGTTTCCACCAATTTTGGCCCCCAAAACTTGAATAGGTACGCTCCTTTTTTTTCAAATTATCTTTGATCACTGTTAGTGCCATTTAATCGTCTTGATCCACGTGTTGACACTTTTTTTACTGTTATTCTACAAACTGATGGTGATTTCAGACGATTTCGGAGGTTTTTGACTCATAAAAAATCAATTTTGGGAGCTGAACATTTGGTAGAACCTCAATTTTCAACTCCTTGGTCCAAATCGACTTCATATTCTGTCTTCTCGTCTCCCAAAACATGGAAAACGATACCTCAAAAGCTCATTTTACTAACATGTTACTAAAACACAAAAACGCCGCAGTCCTTGTCACATGGGTTCATTATTCTATTGGACATACCTACAGAAATGTTGGCTGTTCATTTATTGTTTCTTTCATGCGTAATAATCGAAATAGCTATTTCTGATGGTTTCCATTAATTTTGACCCCTAAAACACAAATTAGGTACGCTCCTTTTTTTTTAAATTTATATTAAACTATCTTTGATCACTGGTAGTGCCATTTAATCGTCTTGATCCACGTGTTGACACTTTTTCCAGTGTTATTATACAAACTGATGGTGATTTCAGACGATTTCCCAGGTTTTGGTTTATTATTCTGTGAATAATACACCTATGTACCTATTCGCTCAGCAAAAAATATTTATAACACCCCCCTCAAAATTTTTTCTTTTCCGTTTCAAGGCGAAGTCCTTGTCACATGGGTTTATTATTCTATTGGACTTACCTAAAGAAATGTTGGCTGTTAAGCTATTGTTTATTTCATGTGAAATAATTGAAATAGCTATTTCTGACTGCTTCCACCGTTTTTGGCCCCTAAAACACGAATTAGGTACGCTCCTTTTTTTCAAATCATCTTCGATCATCAAACCTGGGAAATCGTCTGAAATCACCATCAGTTTGTAGAATAACACTGGAAAAAGTGTCAACAGGTGGATCAAGACGATTAAATGGTACTATCAATGATCCGAGATAATTTATTATTAAAAAAAAGGAACGTACCTTATTCGTGTTTTGCAAAATTGGTGGAAACCACCAGAAATAGCTATTTCAATTATTTCATATGAAAGAAACAATAAATAAACAGCCAACATCTCTGTAGGTATGTCCAATAGAATAATAAACCCATGTGACAAGGACTTCGCAGCGTTTTTTACTCATAAAAAATCAATTTTGGGAGCTGAACATTTGCTAGAACTCAATTTTCCACTCTGGTCAAAATCGACTTCATAATCGGTCTTCTCGTCCCCAAAAACATGGAAAAAGATATCTCAGAAGCTCATGTTACCAACATGTTGCTAACACGCAAAAAGTAGGTACCTATTTTTACACACATTTCAGCCGATCGGGCTGAAAAGTTTCGGGACACAACTAGGGCCCAAATGGAGCATGTGTGCGAAAGAACGACTTTTTTAGACCTAAAATGAAGCCGGTACACGTGATACGGCGGACGGACATTGCATTTTTGGAATCTACGCACCTTGAAACGGAAAAGAAAAAAGTTTGGGGGGGTGTTATAAAAATGTTTTGCTGAGCGAATACATATTATTACGTATACGTATTAATCACAGAATAATAAACCAAAATTACTTACCTAGTTTACGTCAAAAATTACCTAGTTGAGAGTTTACGTCAAAATTTACCTAGTTGAGAGTACGTCAAAAATTTACCTAGCTGAGGAATTAGGTAGGTCGTAGGTACATACCAAAGCGTCATTTCTGGATACAGGGAATTTTGAAGAGCATCAACTCCAGTGTTTACGAGGAGCCCATGGTTACTAATTTACACCTGCTAGTTGCTATGACCACAGCTGACTTGTATAACTTATGTCTGTTCCCAGCTCGGCAACTCCCCAGACTGTTCCTTTCCTTACTTCTTAAGTTCTTAGTCTAAGCTTTCAAACATGAGTGACTTTCATTCGTATTTCATGAAGCACTGGATTGAACAACCCGTGAAGTGAGTGGATAGTTCGGCATCAAATTATATTTCGCCCACCTATATCTTCAAGTTCTCTTAATGCTGTCTGTAAAAACGAATTCATCGAGAAGTTGTGTTTCTGTTGGAATGGAATTTATTCTTCAAGTTGAGTAGAATAATGCATTCTGTTTTTACTTTCCATGCCAATCATATTATATGGTTTTTTTCACATTTTGTTCCAGGAGTGAACAAGAGATTGAGGAGTACAGAGCAGCCAAGTCCATCACTCTGAAAGGAGATAGGATACCCCCTCCGATCATTCATTTTGAAGAAATCAATTTTCCCGACTACGTCATGGCTGAGATTAAGTGAGTTGGTTTTCTTGGACAAGGATTTGGACTGGTACTTCTTTTGTTTCTCTTAGTTTCCTGGTTACTCATGATAGGAGGTGTGGGTGGTGCCCAAATGGCTCCTTACCTGCCGTGGGTCGATAATGTGAGTGCCCAACTAGCTCCCCTGGTTCAGATGTTTACCTGAACTGTATACATAAGTGGCTACCGATGGCTTATCTTTCGCCGTTTACTTCGGCAGTACGACCTTGTTGGTGAAAGTCGAGTGACCTAGTCATAACTGAAGGTGTGGGGTCCGAAATTTCCTAACAACATCGACAAAGCTCACGCATCTGTCGATAGCCTTAAACCCAGTATCAGTCGAAAGGAGGATTTGGTCATTTGCAACAATTCTTCTGAAAACCTAGTTATTTTTTCATGTACCTCCAACGTGCATCATCCGAGAAAAGATAATTTGTCGGTTACACACTTGCCGAGTGCTAAGAGAACGCGCTGACTGCAATCGATTTTGTTAGAACTGTGTCCCAACAATCACCAGTTTCTTGGTTGATTTTATTTTCTTCACTATTTACTTGTGACGATGTAGGTACCTACTCGGTTTGTGAGATTCTATTATTGAGAAGTGCGATTTAGTTATTTATTGACTATGTAAGTAATAAATTCCTAACTAACTGGGTGCCTGTCAATATTAACAACCCACATTGGCTGGCCCTACATTGACTCAGGAGCCACTTGGGCAGTCAGCCCAACGTAACCACGGGATAACGGTTACCAGTCTTTGAAAAAAGGGATTAGTGGGAGCCCGCCATATGTGTCGGACGGTTGCTTGTCATTTCATGTATTTTCATTACTATCCAGGAAACAAGGCTATGACAACCCGACCCCCATCCAAGCTCAGGGTTGGCCCATCGCTTTGAGTGGAAGAGATATGGTTGGCATTGCACAAACCGGCTCTGGAAAAACTTTGGCTGTGAGTAAATTTGCTTGCTTTACTTGAAAATTGAGTTCTTCTCTAACTCGAAGTTTGTATGAATCATCTTGATACAATATTTCAGTACATCCTGCCAGCCGTCCTGCATATCAACAACCAACCGCGACTCCGTCCCAGGGATGGACCTATCGCTCTCATCTTGGCCCCCACCAGAGAGTTGGCACAACAGATTCAACAAGTTGCCACGGATTTCGGTAGTCACACGGACGTTCGCAATACTTGCGTTTTTGGCGGAGCACCCAAAGGATCTCAGGTACATACTCGAACTAATCACTTGCAAAACCCATTTCATATGAAAACGGATTTAATGAAACGTTATATATGTACCAAATACATTTCCTTGGAAGAATAAAGCACACTGTTAACCTAGTTTTCTGTGATCAGTCTTCATAAAAAGTTGTAGGGATTAAACTTATAAGTATTCATTTCATTTATGGGCAACGTTTCAGCCAAAGATTTTAGCCCGTCATCATGCCTATGGTTGGGGAAGGAAAAAATAGGTTGAAGATAGCTTAGAAAATACCTTAATTGGACCTAAAAAAGAGAGATGTATACATGCAGTTAGAACGTGACTTAGAACTTGACAGTTAACAATGTGGAGAGCGAAGTTGATACCTTGGAGGTTTACAGCATTTTGGGACTTGTTTCTTTCTTTTGGGATTGATAACTGATGGTAGGGAAATTGATTACCCATGACTTCCGTTTATACTACTTGCCCATTTTTAAAAGAAAGTAGGTTCCTTTCTAAGAATTTTGAGACCACTCTCCTACGGTGAGTAGTTATTTTTCTATGAACTTTCTATGTTTTGGCAACAAGTGACGTCATTGCGCCCCTCCTGCCTGGGCGAGACCCGCTTCCCCAGTGTGGCGCCACCTACGTCCCATAAAGTAATCTCGAATCTCTCGAACTTGGTAGATTTTTGTGACCACCCGGAGCATTGTACTTCGAGCTGTTTGTTCACAGTAAGGCCCTGAAGTTTGCGCCGACAGGCTTCGTCACCAGAAGGGAGAATCAAATTGTCTACATTCAGCCCAGATACCATTTCTAGGGACGCCGCAACAATCTGGTACCCAATATTGGGAATATGAGTTTAACTAACCCAATTTTGGGGGGTTTTCATCGTTTCCAATATTAAATGGTTTTCAACGGTTATTTCAATTGGAATTCCATTTCAGTCTATCTTTCATTTTATTGGAATTCAGTGGTTTCCTATTGATTGCATGCAATTCAATGCAATAAATTGGCATACGATCATTGGAAGAAGATGGTCCACAATGAATTTCTATCAATCAATTTATTCACAAAGTTCCCTTAGGGATTGTTATGGGGAATATTAGACTTGTCTGTGTGCCTGCTGTGATGTGCAGAGGAATGTTGTAAATAATGGTGGAGGTGGTGAAGGGCAAAGTGCTGTGAATTTCAAAACGCTTGGATCATTCTATGACTACTGCACATTAGCAAACTCGAAATTTTGATTGGCCTTTCTAATACCTCAGATTCCGCATTGAGGCGCCGGCTTTTGTTTCTCAACGGCATTTCTTTTATCCAATTCCCAACGTCATCCGCCATTCCACTGTAGGGCTTCATTTTCTAAGTGGTTACTGGATTTTAGGGCTTTCCTGGGGGGGGGGGGGGGGGGGGGGGGCACGATGGTAGGTATTGACCACAGAAAACAGTGATCTATGCACAAGGGGAATCAATCAAAAATAATAAACCCTTCTGTAATAATTTGCAGAGGGGGTTCCTCCCTTCTCAAATAAGTTTCGAAATTCTGGCGACGTAGGTCAGAACTAGACATTTTATGCACCAAAGAAAAAAAGAACCACGTAAATCGGATGAAATCGGTCAGCGCACACAAGATTCTGTCACATACACACACATGCAACCCCCCTCCCCTCCCATGGGTTTTTCAAGGATTAGGTTGAAGGATTCAGGATGGTCTGAAACGGATTTGAATGTGGTTCTTTACATTCTCGGCTGGGTGTTGTCCTGTTCTGACCAGATCAAATTCATAAGGACGTCTCTTACTTCTGAGGGAGGTCCTAAAAGTGAGCATATTGAAGCTTGTCTGGTCCCACTGGAAAAGACTTTCATTGAAGTAAGTAGGCAAAGAATTTGACTGGTTCTGAATAGCTCTTCATGTAGCTACAGTCATCCCATGTGCAACGGGATCACGTCTTCAGTTAGATGTAGAACAAAAATCATTCAAGAATAGGTCTGGTTTATTCCTGTGACCGAGTGCCATGGGTCTGGGCTATGCAAGAACCGAGAGAGAGAGTGAACCCATGAGGGGGAGGGTGCGTTTCCAATGAAGATTGTGTTCCCACTGACTGATGGGTGAATATTACTTCAGCCATTCGCTACTGAGGATGGTGGAAGGATTTTTTTCCCCTCTCTTTGTGTGGGTCGAAGGGTGGCCTAGCTGCACCTTTACAGAATGAAAACTAGTAGGGAGCTCCAGATTGTCCATGGACCAGGGAAGTCGAGTAGGGAGCTCCATATTGTCCCTGGACCAGGGAAGACGAGTGCCCTGGGTGCAGGCGCGTCAGATTTCTCCTGCTTGCAGCGTCGACAACAGGGTGCGCGTTTGTTGGGACCTCCACCAGATCACGTTGCCAATCATCACCCTTGCTAATTGGTGATGGATGGAAATCACACATCGTAATACATACCCTACTTTATGAGTCTGATTTATTCCAGTCTTTCAGATACTTGAGAAAATATTTCATGTTTCTGAAACCTACTGCTGTTGGAAATTCACACCGGCTCTGCTCATCCTACATTGCAATCAATCGTTTACAGGCTCGCGACCTCGAGAGGGGCGTCGAAATAGTCATTGCAACGCCAGGTCGTCTGATCGACTTTCTGGAAAAAGGGACGACCAACTTGAAGCGGTGCACGTACCTGGTCTTGGATGAAGCTGACCGCATGTTGGATATGGGTTTCGAACCCCAAATCCGAAAAATTATCGAACAAATCCGAGTAAGTGGGGCAACAACTCAGTTAGGTACATGGGTACAATCCGCATTGTCCTACTTAGTTCGTTTCTTTTCCCTATGTCGTTCCATCTTCATTATTATTAATTATGATAAATTCTAACAGCCAGACAGGCAGGTGCTTATGTGGTCTGCCACGTGGCCCAAAGAAGTAAGAAACCTCGCCGAAGAATTCCTGGACGAATACGCTCAGCTGAACATCGGGTCCTTGGAGTTGGCTGCCAACCACAACATCCAGCAGATCGTCGACATTTGCGACGAATATGAAAAACCTGGAAAGTGAGTGTTTATTCTTCTGTTATTACATATTATTGTTTGTAGTATGTAGGTAAATAAAGGCCGTGGCTGAAAAACCGTCTGTTACATTCTGAAATTTTACAGGAGAGCTAAAAAACGTTTGCAAAACCATATGATCGGAGAACCAGTGTTACCGATGTTTTTTCACCATTTAAATTCATAGCAACGGTAAATGGCAGGGCGGCGCTTGGAGCGCTTGTGTTGTATCTGTAACAGACTGTTTTTCTGCCAGGGTTTAAGCCTCATCAGATTGGCCGAATATTTATCAGTTTGTGAGCACGAGACCTGGCCACACATTCGGTTTTCTGCTTGGGTTGAAAACTGAGAATCCGTCTCATCCATGCATTTTCTCCCCCCTCCTCCCCCCCCCTTTTGATACTGTTATTCACAGCCAAGGGCCAAATGGGGAATACCCACGTATTTCTTCATATGAAAGTATACATTAAGGTGAGATCTTACATATTTCTCATTTGGACAAGACATAAATAGTTAATTTTTTTACTGAATGTAGAAGTTTTGATGACGTCATTGCCACCTTTATATGGACACAGCTTGTTTTATATAATCCGCGATGTTGAGGTGAGTGGTGGCGTCGATACTAGAGCTCGAGAAGTCGCAGTGTCTGTTCTGCTATGGCATGGAGGAAGACTCGGTGACACTGATGTCATTGCCCCACTCCACGTAATCTTGGAAACTAAACAAGTATATGCTATTCCGGCAACTGTTTTGATTTCTCTCATCAGCAAACAGCTAAAAATGTGGAAACTTGAAGAAGAAAAAGAGCAG
This sequence comes from Leptopterna dolabrata, assembly GCA_954871275.1. NCBI lineage: Eukaryota > Metazoa > Arthropoda > Insecta > Hemiptera > Miridae > Leptopterna > Leptopterna dolabrata. The sequence goes on along the minus strand of OX940984.1, from coordinate 12,676,184 downwards.
TTCCAGAACCTTGGCAGTATTGCCATGTGTTCAATAATTATTGTTTTTGGTTTATTATTCTGTGAATAATACACCTATGTATTCGCTCAGTAAAAAATTTTTATAACACCCCCTCAAACTTTTTTCTTTTCCGTTTCAAGGTGCGTAGATTCCAAAAATGCAATGTCCGTCCGCCGTACGCCGTCCGCCTTATCACGTCTACAGGCTTCATTTTCGGTCTAAAAAAGTCGTTCTTTCGCACACATGCTCCATTTGGGCCCTAGTTGTGTCCCGAAACTTTTCAGCCCGATCGGAATACACCCAGGGGTGTTATGAGTGTAAATGTGTGTAAAAATAGGTACTTTTGCGTTTTAGCAACATGTCATTAATATGAGCTTCTGAGATATCTTTTTCCATGTATTTGGGGGACGAGAAGACCGAATATGGAGTAAATTTTGACCAAAGAGTGGAAAATTGAGTTCTACCAAATGTTCAGCTCCCAAAATTGATTTTTTATGAGTGAAAAATCTGGGAAATCATCTGAAATCACCATCAGTTTGTATAATAACACTGGAAAAAGTGTCAACACGTGGTTCAAGACGATTAAATGGCACTACCAATGATTTAAAAAAAAAAGGAGCGTACCTACCTAATTTGTGTTTTAGGGGCCAAAATTAATGGAAACCATCAGAAATAGCTATTTTACGCATGAAAGAAACAATAATTGAACAGCCAACATTTCTATAGGTTTGTCCAATAGAATAATAAACCCATGTGACAAGGACTTTGCAGCGTTTTTTACTATAACTTAGAGGTCTGAGAGCTGGTTCAATTATGCTCGACACAACACTGGATAATCTGTCGGTGTTACTGTTCCTATTTTCACAACATTGTTACTGACATAAACCTGGTTTGTAAGATACAGGCTAAGCCGACAACTCATTTTTGATCAAAAGGTGTGTGTGTTGTTGTTTGTTTGTATGGTACACTTTACTTTGTTCGTTACCTACTTTCCAGACTCGTGGATTTGCTGACAGATATCCTGCGAGAAGAAGAAAACAAGACGATCATCTTTGTTGAAACGAAGCGAAGTGTTGATGAGATTACTAGGACAATCAATCGCAACGGGTGAGTTGGTTTTTCTCTGATTCATACGGTTAATTTTATCCATTGAAAACATTCCTTTACACATTTATGTAAACAAATCTATGGATATTCTTCCACTTAGCCATTGATTTAAAAACTATCAGAAATAATTTGAATTTGTGCCGTATAATATTTATGTTGGCACGGCTGTGTTCTTATTCGTAGTTGTTCCATTTTTGAATCTCACAGCGAGTCTAGAATCCCTGCTTGCTGTTTTCACAGGAATTGTTAGTTAAGCTTTTTCCCAATCAGATTCTCCGTCAGCTGAATTTAAATATTTTCGATTCGTAGAACCCGTTCAACGTTGCTATTCTTACTATGTTTTCTTAACGAGATCAATTATTAATACACATGCTTTCGCAAGTAGTTGGAGAGCTAACGGCATCCACGGAGACAAATCCCAGCAGGATCGGGACGCAGTTTTGCAAGGTAATTACTGTTATTACTTCTTAATAACACAATTCTTTATTCTTCTATTAATACTTCTTAAATCATTTCACGTGAGTACGAATGGAAACTGTACGTTATGCGCTGATTATGGTTATACTTGAATTGAATAATTAACTGCTGCTTGCATAGAAGAGGCTTTAGAATTCCTGAAAAAAGTCGAAAATTCCCCGCTGTGCTGTGATGGCTTCACTCAAGTTTCAAACTCTTGGGACTCGGCAAATGGGAACTTCGTTAAAAATTAGGAATTTGGTTTTTGATGGTACTGAATCTATTTGAGCTAAGAAATATAACTTTCGTACACGCTTCGGTTCCGTTTGAGCATTTCATTTATTTGGAAAATGGAACCACGTGTTTGATGTCCAGCAAGCATAGGTTTTAACCTTGATTGTTCTTTCATAGATTTTCGTTCCGGACGGGTTAGCATTTTGGTCGCCACTGATGTAGCCGCCCGTGGGTTGGGTAAGTACCGAATTATTTTTCTATCCAGAGAGCGATTCTCTGACGGAAAATTACGTACCGAGGAGCTACTTGCTTAGTTTGACGACCGCAATGTCAGATGGAGGATAAAATTTTGGAAAAACAAAAACAACGGGGAAAATTCCTGTCGAGCCATTGCCAAATAGAGACTATACTAGGGAGGCATGCCGTCCACACTGCTGATCCAATATTATACCCCCACCCTCACTGTTCTTCAGTTCACGCATACCAGTGTTGTGGACTCAGTTATGGTTTCAAAGGAGTTACCTTACAGTGACTGATTTACTTCCAGAAAGGTGTTCTGTTTATTTTATGGATTTTCAAACTTTGTAATTGTATTTTGGATTCAAATGTTTTCAGCATCCGTCTCTGCTGAAGTCTTTAGAAGGCTCACAAAAATTACCTTCTCAATATATCAGCTCACCTCTTCAAATAATAAATTCGTTTTGAACTTCGTAAGCGTATACCTAGTAACTTTGAGCCCAACATTTGAGCACGACACTGCTGGAATGAATTCATGGTCTTTTTTACCCATTTGTTTTCTTTTAGTTTTGGAATGTAGGGGTAAAAAATTAGGAAGTTAAATATTAACCAATCGCGGCCAATTCTTGGTCACGATCCTTAGTAATTCCCTAAACAGTGTCCGAGCCACAGTTATCAAAACTTTGAGATTCACAGAAAGAAACGAGTAAATATGGTGGACATAGTAGAAAGCCAGAAGAAAACCAGATGCTGGTTGGCTGGCTGCCTGAGGGTTGGCCTATACCTTTCACAATACCAGCACCAAGCGGCACATGGATGGTCATTTCTGAAAGGTGCTGTTAGGCTTTTCGTATCGTCAACGAGGATCGGGAATGGGGTCCACTGAAAAAACTTCACCTTTTTCGCCGAGCTTTCGATATATTATAATATCTTCATCAGGGCCTATAACAACATCAAAATAATCCCTAAAGCAGTGTTTCATCTAATGTAAACGTCAAAATTCAACCAAACTGCATAAGTAAACATTATTATATTATGTATATTATTCAGACTAGATAGGTACTCACTCAAAGGCTAGGTTACAGTGCAAACATTACACCTCCGTCACAATAAATTAATACCATCAGCAGGTAGTTGGAGCTCACTTAATAAATATGATAAAATTGAAATTATAACATCAACAGCTTTAACAAATCAGCAACAAGCAGGAAAAACTAAAATTACAAACATAACTGATAACAATGATAACAAAACAAACTTCCTCTTCTTCCCACTCAACAGCAACAACGGACCAAACCACACCACAAAAACCCCATGGATGAATCCTACTAGCAGGTGGATGGGTAATCTTAATGGCCAGATCGACCTCTCTGAACCTCAGCCAAAATTCCAGCATACACCGAACTGAGGCCAGAAGTGTCTGTTCTTCTATTACATGCCCTTGGATTCATGTGGATGTAGGCCATCTCCTTAAACAATCTACGGCCCAAAACTGATTCCCGATCCAAGATTCTTGTTGCACTGAAATCAAATTCGTGGTCCTCGTCAATAGCATGTCGTGCCAGCGCACATAGATCTGGGCAATCCCCACCACCACGGCACTCATACGCATGCTTACTGTTGCGATCCTTCACGTATTGTTTCGTTTGTCCTATATAATCCGTAGGGCAGTCCTTACACGGTATTTGGTATATTACATTCAACTGTAGTGTTAATGGATCCCTCGCCTTCAGAGATGTGTGGATACGAGATACCTTGTTACCATACCTGTAAACAATCTTTACATCTGGAGACTCTCTCTCAATTAGTGCTTTCATTTTGGGAGAAATACCCTTTTTTCAGTGGACCCCATTCCCGATCCTCGTTGACGTTCCGTGATATCTGGGTCGATCTTCATAAACTGCAGGCTTTTCGTATCTCCTCTATTCTCTCAAATTGATTTGTTGTTGAGAGTTGATATGTTAACGATCATGACGAACTAGAAAAGGACGATGAAGAAGTTTTGGAAGAGTACGTAATTCAGAATAGGGAACTTCCTTGTAGTACAATACCTAAGATGACCTTAGCACATGTCGCATCATTTCAGACAAATGCGTGTTTTGACAGGAGTATGCTTGTGTGTTTATTTTTGAATTGCCAAATACAGCTGGTGATTGTACCTAGTTTGAGTTGTACCTAGTTAATGTACGTGGAAGTTGTTCATGGAAGATCTTGAGCCTCATAACTTCAGTGGGGAACAATAAATAAAAGCGGATAACCTGAGAATTTCATGAAACTCACTAGGTCTGGGACTTCAAATTCATTTGCAAGTCGAACACGTCACGGTTTTTTCGGGGTCCTTGGTCCCTCCCATTAGCTCGAAGCCTGATCAAAATCGTCCACGCCTGATGTTTACCGTGGTTATTTTTGTGCCTCTAATCATTGTGTTTGCGAACGTTTTTTGCTTTGAACTTTTTTCTTAATAATAATTTTATGGTTTTTTATGGTACAGAAAACCTGAAGTACTGATCTTCAAATCATCAATATCTCGTACAGTTTTGCCCCGTCAAACGGGTGTTTGAGTTGCGAGCAGAGCTATTTCTGTTTTCTAATACTAAAGAAAGTACTTGTACGTTAGTATGGATTTTTAATTAGGTGCAAAATCCTCTTTAGGTAGGTACAAAATCCATATGCAAAAGTTGCTCTATTCACCAGTAAACATGATTTCATTTGTAGAGTAAAAGAAGTGGGAAAACAATAGGTATGGCTGCTTGAGATTTTTCGCTATTTCTGCGAAGAGTAGGGTGTGATTTGAAGTGCATTCTAATAGTAAAGGTTATGGGTATTGTATAATTATTTTCAGTTACTGACGTTTGAGTGTATGTAAACTGCACTAGAATTCTGTGGCGTTTCAAACGTTGCCTTTGCATTCTTTCTCTCGAGAGATGCTTCCTACTAATGAAACCTCAGGAGTCTGATATAGCGGATCCCTCGAAAGGGATAACCCAAGCGTGAATCGTAGTGCTTATGCTTAGCATAGTCTAACCTCATCCAGGACGGGTGAGTGTTAGAGTGGTTGGGAACCACCGAAGATTCCTTTATTGTTTGTTTTGTGTGTTGGCATTGTGGTTGTTATCATCTGGAGCGTCGACAGCAGTAAGTCACCACAGCCCTACATGGGAGGAAACGGTAATTCCGCTTTTGGTAGTTCCTCTCGAGAAAACTGGTGATGAATACACCAATTTTGGAATGTGGCTATCTGAATGACTTGGAAAATACAAAACAGAAAATATATTCGAAACCAGGCATCAATGGAAGGCGGATTTCAAAGTCGTTGTGATAAACTCGCAAACATTATTTGTGTTTCCTGGACAGTTATTAGTCGCCATGGACGCTACACATTGGTTACTTAATTCTCATATTCATTTCATTATACGCCTGAATTTTGTTCAATAAAGCCTTAAATATCGAGGTCAGCTTTATCTCAGTCATAGACGTCAGCTTGAGCCTGCTGACCTTTATCTGGTGAAGTGTGCTACATATTATCTGTCATCAGTTGGTAACTGTCCCAACATTTTTGAGAGCTGACAATCCCGTTATCGGAACCTTATTTCGGAAAGAAGATCTTGCCAGTGTCACCGATTCACGCTTGGACACTGGCTGTCGGAGTCAGTACACGATTCTATAACGTCTTTCAGTAAACTTCCTTACTATTGGCTACAGATATTTCTACATTTCATTAGATTTAACGACCAAGTGAGGTGAAGGGTATATACAACTGGAAGTCTGTTTCTTTCAAAAGACTGTTTCTTTCAAGTGCGGCGTCATATGTCTCCCAAATTCCTTCCGTATAGTCTCTATCAATAAAACCCAAATGAAGCCCATCCCAAACCAAAACATCTTGCTCTTTTTCAGCCCGAATGTTGAATGGATTGCAGATTTCTAGCCTCAGATTCAGCCTTATAGTCTATTGGAACACTAACGTGCTGGCTTATACTGTTACATTATATTTGAACTCATATTTTATAATCATGTTACCTGTAGTTGTAAAGCGAATACTCAGATATTTGGTACTCTCATGGAGAGTGCCTTATTCATTCTAGCTGTTAAGATAGTGTTGCAACGTGTACGATTTGGAACGAGTGGATTTTTCAAGTTAAATGCTTATATTGTTGATCAATTGATGCAAAATTGGTCACGTCAATCTTGGATGGTTCATGCTGATGAACATCGATACATCTTTGGATTGGGCACTTTTATTCTGGTTGAGCCAAACTATGTTTTAACTATACGCAATAATATGGTGTATTGTAATATTGTCACTTGGTAGTCGATTTTTTCATGAATGGTCGCTGACATGTATTACATAATATTTTGGTTTGGACAACTAAATCTGTCTGATTATTTCTTGAGTGATCATGAACAGACAGACACTTTCATGAAGTACCTACAGTATTGTACTTTGTCTTAGCATTTACTGGTTCAGCAACAAAATGTGCCACTTGACGTAGGTATATACGTATAGGGTTCATTCTGCCTGCGATGAAGACGTGGTACCGTCAGGCCTGCAACAGGTGTTCCCTGATGGTACAAGCTCCAAATCAACGTCCCTCAGTAATTTGCCAGGAGTGCAGAGAATTGATGGAAATGTCAGTCCGACTGAGACTGGTCGGGCGTGGATGAAACCAGCGCTGTTAGCTGCCTGCCTGTGCTGGCAGTGGCTCGATCTTCCATCTTGATCGTTATGGTGATCTCTAATGCCGTAGAGTTGTCCTACTTATAGTACAGCTAGCACATATCTTAGAAGCCACAAACCATTAATATCATTGATCAAGTTTGTACTCAACTCCAGATCGATCCAGATCTTGAACTGACAGGTTCAGTGAGCTCTAGACCACGCCCTGGTGGTGGACATTGGTGATCAAGTTGTTCTTGTTCATCAGGATGATGTATAACAGGGTGGCCGCCAGTCATGGAAAGCCTGGAAATCAGGGAATTCAATTTTCTAATATTAAATTGTTAATGTTGTAATAATTCTTCAATAATAGAAACATATTTTTAAACAATAAATAACGAACTTAAAACTAATAATTTATGGCCACCCGAGGCTTTCCCCACGGCCTTAATAACATTAGTCTTGAATTTTCCTCCAGTATATTGATACCAAATTGACAGAGGCTGTTTTTAAATTACTAAATTGTAAATCTTATGGTTCTTTATTACCATTAATAATCATTAATTATTTACAATAAAGAATAATGTAAAGTAATATTGTAGCTTTTATTCTGAAAAATGGAGACTTGGAGGGAAGAAATTAATCAATGCAGACGGCGCACTGATGAGGAATCTAATTCAGATAAATCACATTTTTGTTGGTTGTAAAGGTTTTGTACATTCGCATTGAAAGCACGGTTTTTGTTTGGGAAATCTCTGGAAAATTCAGGGAGTTTTGAAATATTGATCTGGCGGCCAACCACCAATTTTCGACTTGGGTGTGCTGTCACCCAAATTTTACATCCATGTTCCAGTACACCAACCTGTCTCTTTGTTTCGTCTGTGCTGTGGGCTAGCTGTGTTCAGCTAATGAAAAGCGTCAAAGGCGGCACCGTAATTAGCTGGAAGTTACGGAAACCAAAAGCTTCTAGCTTTGTGCGCATTTTTCCCCCTTTCTTTATTTTTGTATTCAAGATTTATAACTGTGCTTCTGTATTGTACTTGTTGACACTTACTACTATCTATACAAGGTCGACATAATTTTCTTGTAGTTTATGAGCTATGTAGGTATTAATCCAGTTGATTGTTTTTCTAATCATTTGGTATGAAGATATCATGGCTGTCCGTTGTTCATGATTATTTGAAGACAAGAAGGAAGGCTAGACGGAGTCGAACTATCAAATTGCCAATGAATGTTGTTCTGTTGAAGCAACGAATGTTGTTCTGTTGAACAGAACGCAGTTCTTTTACTAGTCTGTTCAAGTTCATTATGAACAAAATAATGCCAGTGCAAGACCTAGGAAAAACATTTATTAGTCTATCAAGGCCTGTTCTTCGAATATCTAAAGTGTAATAAGTGAAATGGAAAAAGTTCTCCTACCCCGAAGCAACAACAGTGTTGTGAATACTGAAGGGGAAGTACTGAGTGCCAGGTTTGGCACACCGTATATTTAGCGGATTAGGGAATGTCAAAAATGGGGTTGACTGGGGCATGGTTCCAAAAATATCCTGTTCGTTATTCAGGTTACCTGTTAATTAATTTAAACGCCATTCCATGTCGTTGGGAATACTCCAGATTTTGGAAACAAGCTCCGCTTTGCTTTAATATGATGAATCGGATATCGGCAGCACTCGTTTTCAGCTTATATTATACAATATTGGCATCAAGCAGAACAGCTATGGAAGTCATTGGGATCTATTTGAGATGCATCTACTCCTGTGAGAAGCTCGTCGTTGGAACCTAGCGATCTCTTCATGGTACCCAAGGAAAAATCAGCCAAGGACAAATGAAGAAAGAAAGAAATTAGCGAGAAGTCCTCAAGGCGTAAGAGGAGCTGTGGACTGGGGGATGTGGTTACAGATACTACCACGGCCAGTCAGCAGCTGTTCTGTTTGATGTCTAGTTTTAGTCATGGTCCAGTTTTGAATTTCAGTTTCAACTACCCTGCCGCCTAAATTTAATTTCTTGGGGAAACCAGCAGATTTATACAGGAGGCGCATTGGTGAATATTTATGTGGAGGTCTTGTTCAGTCAAATCCTAGCCAAATCAACCAATCCCCCCTCGATGAACTTCATTTGTATTGTGAAGTACCTGGCGTAAAGGGGTGGTTATCACTATTCGAGGAAATTTAAAAGTTTCCTTCTGTCTCCAACTTTGCGTTGGGTACACAGTTTGGTTTTTTCCTTGGAACGAACCTGCAACCGGATTGTTGTAGAACACAGTTATACAACGGAGCATGTCAAAAAGCTATGCGATGAATGCATACAGATCCATCAGAAAGTGCAGATATATATTCAAGTCTGCGGTACTGTGTCATGCTTTTCGAAAATCATACCAGTACCATTTTTTAATCAGTAGGAACATCGATTCTGCTTTGTCATTACAACCTCCCCTTTTCCTTCTTGAAATTACCGTTTGTTTTCTGTTTGCATTGTGTAATATTGAAGAGTATAATATTTGGTATCCGTAGGCCATACGTTTCTTGTTAACCTTTAAGTCTCTTGTGTAGCTTGATTGTGTATTCCTCGTGCCGGATTGGCGTGAGAGCTTCATAATGTCACAGTGACTCGTCACACTGACGGGACCAAGTCAGCACTTTTGTACCAAAAAAGTATAAGGCAATGTTATTTATTACGTAAAGGCTGAAACATTCAACTGGATAAATCACAGTGAATTCTCATGCTGTGTCAACCTGCCAGATCCCCCGACTCGAAACTAGGGCTTCCAAAAAATACTCCCTGTTTTGTTGACTTTCAAAAACTAACTTCTGGCTCTGATTTTTCTTTTTGTTTGCAGAGGCACCGATTGGGATGGATTATTTACTGATTTTGTCTGTTTGGTGCCTCGAATTTCCACCGTTGACGGTGAGAGCCGGTCATACAATTTCAATTTGTTTTTAATGGGTTGGGGTTTATTTTTCTTTTTATATTTCGTGTAAATCTTGACAGTTTTTAAAGAATAGACGTTTTCTTAACCTTCTCTGACAGTTCTCAAACTCTGTATGCTTCTCTATTTTTTTAAAACTACAACAGTTTTTTGTGTGATATTGTGGTGAAATTTTTGTATGAAACTAGTATGTTTGCTTTCATTGAAGGTAAGTATCATGATTATTATACGAGTTATATCCACTGAAATGTATTCATTTCGATAATGTCCAAATTTCGACTGTTTTTGAAAGGCATTAATAATTGGAAACAACTTCTGTACCTACAAAACAATTATGTATTCAATCCAAATTCGTCTGTTCATCTTTATTCTTTTTCAAATTTGAAAGTAATATAATGTACCAATCCACTTCTTATTTTAGTACAAGACCACAAAGTTTCAACTAAAATTTCACTTGACTTGATTTTGAATGAAAAATTGAATAGAAGAGAGAAGAAAACTCATGTTAGATTTTCCGTGTTTTATGTTTGCATTTGAATTTGATCAATAATGATACTTTGATAATATTGCATGATCATTTTGTTGAAATTCGAGCTTTTTCCTTGTGTTTTTAATAGGTAAATTGGGGTTTCTTGAGAATCGGAGCATCAGTAGTTCTTGAGTTATTGATCAAATTCGGAAGGACTCAAACTAATTTAATAGTTCACAAAGCATCTCATATTTCCCGTTAGATGTGGAAGATGTCAAGTTCGTGATCAACTATGATTACCCTTCGAGCTCTGAAGACTACGTCCACAGGATTGGACGAACAGGGCGATCCAAGAGGACGGGAACCTCCTATACGTTCTTCACAACCGGTAACGCTCGTCAGGCCAAAGATTTGATCTCTGTTCTAGAAGAGGCCAAACAAGAAATGAACCCAAAACTTTTGGAACTTTCTGAAATGGCAAAAGCCGGCGTATTTGGAAAACGTGAGTATTTATTGAATGGTTTGGCTCTTGGCAACTACCATCCAACCGCACAAACGCCTGGCACAGCCCTTGCATCCGTTTCTAACTACATGTTTTCCTCTGTAGCGAGAACTTCCAGGTTTGTCGGAAAGGACCGCGGACCTAGAGGACCTCCTGAGCGACGGGGAGGGCGGTCCAGCGATCGCCGCGGGCGTGACAGGAGTCGGGATAGGTTTGGAAGGGACAGTCGAGGAAGTAGCAGCCGAGATCGGCGAAGCAGAGACAGGAGTGAGCGTCGTGGTGGTGATAGAGGTTAGTCGTCTTTAACCGTATCATTCCACAACGTTAGGCCAAGTTTTACTTTCTTCTCAATTTGTAAAGTTAATTGATTTTTAGTTATGTAGTTGGTTAGCGTAACTTAAGAAGTGGTTGTGCTGACCCTTGTTGTCTCTGCTTGGAGGGACCATTTTGATATCGTAATGTAGCTCACGGCTTGTTTTCAGTGGTAAGATAGATGGATAGTGTTCTGGAATGGTTCGTCATCTTAACAGGATATTTTCTTGACCAAAATCAAACTCATCCTCGAGGCTCTTGATGGTTGTTGACGATCCGACTCCTATCGTCTTTCTTGCAGGTCCCCCAATGAGGAGAGAGGAAGGACCTAGGCGAGATGGCGGAGGTTTTGGAGGTGGACGTGGGGCCAGGGATGGTCCTCCAGGAGGCCGTGGGGGCTTCAATGCTGGGCCCCCTCGCGGGGGACCCGCAGGAGCTGCTAGTGGGTTCGATGGACCCCCAGGCACCCGCGGAGGGTTTGGAAATGATGCATCAGCTAGGGGAGGCTTCCAAGGTGATCTGTATTTCAGAAATGTTCATAAGCCCTTGAGTGATGCATGCATAACAGATGTGGTCGATCTCCTGTAATACTGCTTTGCGAAATACAGTTACAGTCATGCAGCATGGATATAAGAGCGAGTTATCGAAGAAATATCGTGCTGTTGTGATATGGAGAGAAATCCCATTGTTCGTAAAATTATTTCATTTTTTCGTGATTCTAGTCATTTTATCTTATTTTTGGCCCTTAGAAAGTCAAATTTGACCCATTCTTTTGTGGAGAAAAATATTTTTATAACCGAAATAGTTCCTCTTTCTCTTGTGAATAACAACTCACACAACGTCAGGTGAATTAAATTGATTTTAGCCCTTAATGCAAATTTGTGACCCCCCAAAAGTCCAAATTTGACACCTATTCTGTGTGAAAAACAACTGAAATGGTATTTTTCATCTTTGCTCACCCTTCCGTACCACTTTCAGTGATTTTATTTAATTTAACGCTGGATTTATCAAATGCAAAACTGTTGAATACAGATTGTGGGGCTTTTGAGGTTCTGCTGTACCTCAAAAGCCCCTTACTGTGTAGTTATATCAATGGTTCGCGGTTTTAGCCGTTTTTACCGATTTTTGACCCCTATAGACTCATATTTGACCCTCTTAGAATTGTTTAAAATTGCTCATCTTCACTCATCGTTTTGTTTGGCAATACAAACATTTTTGCGAAATTTGGAATTTTTTATCATGTACAGATATGGTCTGGTATTGTCTGGAGTGACACATAAATAAATAAATATATACATTCATATAAATTTTTATTGAAGTCTGGATGAATTCTGGATGCTGTGAAACGGATTTGCCCCCCCCCCCCCCCCCAAAGTTTCAAATATGTTCTGAAATTTTTGGACCCATTTCCGTAGCTACATTTTCTTTGAAAATTCGCTGTAAGAGTAGGTAACCATCGCTTTTTGAAGGGCGTGTTAGACGTCATAGATGCAGTTTTTGAGCTCAGAATTAGGGTTTAAGTTTGTAGGAGCTCTAGGAAGTGTCAAATCTGAGGCAAGATGATGGTATCCTCAAGAGGATACCATCCTGGTTATGGATCCTGTTTCTACTCGTTTTTGCAGCGATATCTCCTGATACTTCCTGCTGAAGAGCCCCAAGTGTACAAACTCATATGTGAGGTTATACAACTTATATCATTGTGCGAAGAAATACATCGAGCTGTGGCAGCGTTAGGAGAACCGGTTTTCTTGTTGTTGCTTCCATGTTTTCCCATGAAGATTTAAATAAATGCATGTTAAATAACAACGGTTTCTGTAGTGCTTGCAGGTCACCTGCTTGTATATATTATAACCTTGCAAGATAATTCCAATGCCTCTTTGTTACGTTTCAAGTTTTCAATTGGAATATTGACTTGTGGAATCCTGCCAAGTTGTACTTGATGACGTTAGGAAAAAAGGAATGCGTTGGAAGAACCCATTTAACAATTAGCTAAAATTGAAAGAAAAAGTGCATGAAGATTATAGTTATCGTGCGTTCTCAGTATCACGTCTGGTTTGACGAATTTCCTTCAATTTCATTTCACCCTGCATCTGTTTGTTTGAAATCACTCCTCCACTTTTCTCTTACTGAACCTGCCTTTCTAGAACCTATCCATCTTCTTTCCATTGATGTTTTAAATGCTCCTATAATTTTATTATATCTGAATTGTTTGATTCAATTCTCATTTTTCAAACACTTGCACCGGATATCCGTGATAGAACAGAGATAGTATCAAGTAACCCTCTTCATTCTGCAGATGGTGGCGGTAGAGGCGGCCGAGGAGGTGGACCTAACCCAGGTCGTGGTGGCGGCAGGGGAGGTTTCGGCGGCCCTGGCGGTCCCGACAGGGGTCAAGGTCAGAAAAATATATCCCAGAATCGACACCATCTCACTAACTTGAAATATTACGTAGCTTTGGACCACTTTTATATGCCTGTTCTCTATGAAATTGGCCAACATTGGGGGAAGGGCCCAGGACTTCATGGCAAATTAGACCAAAAAAGGCCATGTTCAAAAATTTGTAAAGCTGGAAATTATTTTAAACCCCTTAGGGCATCTCAGAGAAGAGTAATATGAGTTTGTGATGGTTTCTGAGTGAGCTAAACTTGCGGGAGCAAAAACGGCGAAATGGCGCTTTCTTCAGTTTTTGGCGTATAACATCTACTCCGTGCATGTACAGAAAATTTTAGTCAGCCCAGAATTAAAGAGCATTTAATTCTGCGGCAATTACTTCGTCAAACGTTAAATTTGGTTCAGCGGTTTGGTAGGAATCGGCAGTCAAAAGTAGGCAATTTATTCTTTCATTTTTGACTGAGAAGTGTGTTATGCTCAGATTTATGCGCCTGGAACTAAAAAACTGTTGTTCCAAACGAAAAGTGCCATAACTCAAGCTGTAGTCCATAATAAATTCTGCATACCCCTATTTTTATTGAAATATTTAATTTAAAATTTCAAGTTTTAATTAGTATGTTTTAATTTAAAAAAGAGGATGCTCTGAACGCAGAATTTGATGCTCCGCAACTTGAGTTAGATATGACATTTTTCATCGGGAATAACAGTTGTTTAGTTACAGGCGCGTAAAAGGGAGCATAGCGCACGTTCAGTCAAAACAGAAAAATGTGCCTATTATTGACTGAACATTCCTACCAAACTGCTGAACCAAATTTAATGTTTGAAGAAGTCATTTGCGCAGAATTTAATGCTCTAGTGAAATTTTCTGTAATACATGAAATTTTGACTGCTAGTCCTTAGGCCTCCAGAACTTACTGCATAGTTTTTGGTGCAACCATGGTGCCAGGGAACGGCGCCAGGCTGGTACCATGGTGACATCTGTCAGGAAAGTGAGTTTGATATTGTTTTTCATCACGCTGAATCGAATGGAATAACTTTCAAAGCTCTATCAATCATCCTTGCAGCAATTGATAAATATTTAGCCATAAAACGCTACGAAAAATAGCTGTTATTGAGCACTGTTTTCAGAATGGCGTGAGGCAACTGGGGACCCGCTAGTTGTGAACTTCTTGTGGTGAAAATTTTCCATAGAACATAAAAACCACTAATACCTACTTATTGTATAATGCATTATCGTTCGAATTTGTCAAGGTTTTTGTGATATACCTACTGAAGAATAGCTCCCGTTTCAGGTGCAGACCGGGGTGGACCCGGTAACAACGGTCCAGGTGGTTACGGTGGCCAAGGGGGATTCGGCGGTGGTCCAGGGGGTTATGGTGGCCCACCTCGTGGCGGAGACGGCGGCTTTGGTGGTCCAGGAGGCGGCCCAGGAGGGTTCGGCGGCGGTCCGCCCAACAGCTTTGACGGTCAAGGTGGTCGTGGCGGGAAGCCCGACGGTTTTGGCAACCAGTCGGGTCGAGGAGGATATGGCGGCGATGCCAGGGGTGGATACGGAGGAGGGCCCGGTGGCCGGGGAGGTACGTAGTTCTCAGTTTCATTTGAGCAATGTAATTTTATTGTTGGATCAATTTACAGTCTGTCCTCGATTCAGCAAACTCCTGTCGATTCAGCCAAATGTTCATTAAGGGTCGGTTTCACCAAAGGTTTTAATCAACGTTCATGTGTCAAGTTCATTGCATGAAAAATTATGGTACTTGTCATAATTCGTTAAATGGCGATCTTGCTAACTGAAAAATAACTCATTGATTATTTAGGTACATTCGAAATTCTGTGGAAAACCCTTAGAGACCTGGACTTCCGTTCGTTAAATCGAGGTCCGATTTTATATATCTTATTTACACTTATTTTTCCATCATAGGATTTGATTCTGGCCCTGGACGTGGCGGGGGATACGGCGGCGATCAGGGCGGGCGAGGTGGTTTTGATCAAAACCGCGGTGGTCCACCTATGGGTGGCCCTGGTGGCTATGGTGGTAACCAAGGACGCGGAGGTTTCAATCAAGGGTTCGACCAACGTGGAGCAGATGGACAGCAAGGAATGGGCCGAGGAGGATGGAATGCTGCAGGACCAGGAGGACGTGCCAATGGTTCGTTGTGGTTATTTATTTTCTCCATTAACTTTTCTGAAAACAATATAATTATATAGGTATGTGTGGAATATGTTCTCTGTTGCACATATCATCTCCGAACTGTGTATTATAATCTGCTGTATGTAACCACACATTATATTATCGAACAAAACTGAATTTTTTTCCCAAGAGATAGTTTGAGGACCAATTATAATAGTAGGTGCGTGGGGGGAATGAGTATCGAATCAAAAGAATTGGAATTTGAGCGAGTTTTACTGTTATAAATAACATTAACTTCATTAAAATGGCCAAGAGAATGAGATTTTTTTTCAAAAATTTAGTGTTTTCTGGAAATATTGAGACTAAAAATGCCGTTTTATAGGCAGTCTAGATCAGGCAGGTTAGTGATTTTATGGCATCAGAACTGCGCCTTTTTTCTGCTTTATGCAATTGCACACTATATCATCGAACAAAACTGAACTTGTTTCCCAGGAGATAATACGAGGACCAGTAATTATAATAGTAGGTATGTGGGGGATGAGTATCAAATCAGAAGAATTGGAATTTGATTGTTTTACTGTTGTAAATAACATAGACTTTTTATAATGGCTAAACATGACAAAAATAATTAATAAACAATAAACCCTTATTGTTAATTACCCACAGGACACCAGATTAATAAACATGGCAAAAAGAATTAATAAACAATAAACCCTTATTTCTTTATATATCTTTGTAATTCATTGATATAATTATTATTACGTGCCTACCTGCATATATAATAAATTAATCCAGGGTTGAATTTGGAATGCTTTGATGCGGATTCGCATTACAGAAAATTTCGATCCCGGATAGTCCTCGATAGGATGCCCTATCCTTGACGTGATACGACCATTTATTGTGGTTTTGAGCACACGTTTGAATAACAGCCCAGTTAAATAAGACCTTTTTTGGGACCGCCGGTGGAAAAAATTGTAGGAATGCTGGGAATATTTTTAATTGAGTTATTTGACATCTAATTGGAGTGTCCTAGGTGTGCACTATCTTCTGCTGCTAGCTTCAAAGGTCTAAAAAACCACGAAACTCTCAGGACTCTTCAAAATTTTGCTTATTGCTCCTAAACGTGCATCCTACAGAAACATTTACTGAAAGTAAAGAGCATTACATTCTGCATCGATTGACTACCCACAATTTGTAATTCGACCCGGCAGTATGGTCAAAATCAGTGGTCAAAAAATGACCGTTTTTACCATCATCGCTGATAAAGTTGATGTAGTGACTTTAAACAGTACCATCGAAACGGCTGTTCTAATTGAAAAAAATGTATGGAGTGAAAGGTGCAGATAGTCAGATTCTGCGTTCAGCTTGCACCTTACAAATTCGCAGATAACAGAAAATCGAAAATCTTAATTTTTTATTTGTAGAGTTGACTGAATTTAGCAGTTAAGGTTGCTGATTATACATCCCGTACGTCAGTGCCCACTTCCAACAAAGCAGCAATCATTTTATCGTGCTGGCATCGCATTTTACATCTCTACTTTTTTGAAACAGTACCTCTGATGTGAATAAGGCTTCACACGTTCCCAAAACATTGAGGGAACCGAAATGAGAGCTCATGGTGGCCTCAAATTTTGCAGAAGTCCGACCATTAATATTCAAGGAACAGTTATAGGACATGACTCATTAAGCTAGTCGTTCGAAAGTCACTACACGACTTGGGCCTAGGCTTCTTTGATAGTATTACAAAGGTGGATGTCAACTGTTCTTGTGGGATTAACCCACTAGAATAGATTGAATTAAAGAACAATGTAAGAGTAACGAGACGTTCGCCTTGCATGACCTTGAGCAACTCTCGTGGGATATCATCAGGAACAGGTGCCTAGCAGTCGTTCATCCCTTTAATGGCCCTCTGAGAGCGTGATTGGCGGATCTTCTGTTCCCTGAAAACTGGCTTTTAATGAGCGTTGAGAATATTCAAACAATCTTTCAGTATACTCCTGCCACAGCTTCAGCTTATCTTCAATATCAAGTGCAAGCCTAGGATACAAAATAGAGGATTAAAACGATTTCCAGCTTTCCTACAATTTTTTCCACCACCAGGTCTTATATAACTGGCCTATAAAGCAGTTCAATACACATGATTATATCCTTTCAGGTGTCCCTGAGAAGAAGTCGAGGTTCTCAGACGCCAATCCCACTCCGGGCGCGAATCCTGGCATCCCATCTCTCATGTCCCAGCCTCCGCCACCGGCCCCAGTCCCCAAACCTCTCATGTCTCAAGTCACCGGCATGCCTCCGATGGGCGGCAAGCCCGCTGGTGCTGGAGGAGCCCCAAAGAACATGATGGACTTTTCCCAGCCACCTCCCAACATGGCATCCAAGCCGCCTATGCAACAGGCGGCTCAGGCCGGGCCTCCCATGAACCCCCAGCAGCAGCAGCAGACGCAGCAGCAGCAGATGACCCCTCAGCAGCAGCAACAGCAGGCGCTCTATCAACAGCAAATGTATCAGCAGTACCAGCAGGTGAGATAAAACTTTTTAATAATGCTCTTCCACTTTGTGCTGCCTTTGATTGTCTTGGCACTTCTACTGCACCCCTCTCTTCATTCAACTAGATACTGTTGTTTAGGTTTAAAACGTGACACACCACAATTTGTATAGGTACACTATAATACAAATCAGTCACTAACGAACTTATCTACCAACTTTGACTGGAACGTGTTTCTATAGGTCTGGGAGGCTTTAAAAGTGTCGCCAGTCTATTCAGCGTCAAAAATACCATAAGAAATCTCAGGTTTATGACATTTAACATACATTCCTCACAAACTAAGGTGAAATATAGGTAATTAATTATACCGTTGGAAAGCTGAGATCACAAGGAAGTTAGATTTAGCCTGAGTTGAGGTGGACCTACAGCTAGTTGAAAATGTTGAAGAATTTTACATTTTCACCTAGTTTTTCAACTAGAAATTCCACCTGCCTACCTTTTACTAATGAATTCCAGGCTGGTAGATAGCAAATTAAACGCTGTTCCCAACGATGCCTTAAATGTCGGCAAAGCTCTAAGCAAATGATAGTCATTTCAGTGACATAAAGTCGAAAACAAGAAAAATAATCTTGGAAGTCAAAAACTAAACATAATAATATTGGTTTTGAGAAAATTGCAATAGGAGGTTTTCTGTTGCAAACCAGTTGTTCAATCTATCCCCGAAGTTACAAAGTCCGGACTACATCTAGCTTTGTGTTTTCTTTCTTTTAAATGGCTTCTGATTCTAGCAAATTGATTAAAGTTCAGCTTTGGTAATTTGGCATGGAAATATACGTTTCTGTAGGTATGCATGAAAATCTTTAGTGAATTTTCGTTGATAATGCGCTATCGCAATGGGCCTCAAAATTTTAGCACAAGTTTTTGGGGAAAAAAGAAGTTGCTTTATTTTTTTATTATAAACAGGTTGGCCCACTTCCCCTTATTTTTTGCGTAGATTTCAAAAACTATATTTTCTTCCTAGGGCAGAAGAACGTCCGCTACGTGCGCTAACTTCGTTTCTTCAAATGGTAACCCTCAACTTTTATTTCAGATTCGAATTCTACAGGAATTTCATGTAAAAATGACTCGTCCCTCGAACTTTTGAGTTGGCCTGTGTGTGGGTGTGTGTATTATTCTGTTACTGCACATAATACACTTTTCACGCTGAATCACGTGGTGAAGTCTGTATTCCAATAAAGACGAGATATTCCAATGTAACCTACGTACCTGGGTTTTCATGCGCATAATTAGCGCCTGTTTTGGCCATCTCAAAAATTCGGTTGATGGATTTTTTCATGAAGTTTCACGTAGAACTCAAATCTGAAATAAAAATTGGGGGTTATCATGTGAAAAACCAGTTAGCGCACGTTTAGCGCATGCGCCCGAGCACGAAAATGTCGTGTTTGGAAATCTGCAAAAAATAAGGGGGAGGGGGGTTCACATCGGTATCTTCCATCTCGTTGTCCACGATGGAGGATGTAATAGTGGGCGTGTGTAAAGTGGGCCACCCTGTACATACGTATTCCACCAGTCCTTCAGGCGGAAATAAGATATCTAATTGAAATTGGTAAAACGTACAGAAGGAGGTATTAGAGAGTTTTTGCAGCACACTCACGACGAAACGAACGAAACGAAAGGAGTGCTGCGCATGCGCACTTAAGACACCGAAAAGTTTGATGAACCGTGACGACGAAAAATACCGGGATCTCGCGGTGTCAGCTTTCGTCGTGTTGAGATGACGAAACGTAATTTAACCTTACATCTGTATAACGCTACCTACCTTTTTCTGTTTTCCTTGGAAAATAAAAATGTCGAGCGTCGTATTCACAGCTGCTTCTTGGCGTCTTGGCAGACTTGACGCCATGTGTGGACATAGATTTGTATTGTCATGGAGTAAAATGGATGAAAGAGAGGTTGACATAACGTTAGCGTGACTCCACCAGCCGGTAGACGCCAAAGCTGAACGAAAACTGAACCGAAAAAGGTTAGCATCTGACTTCGGTCGCCCTATCCGCCATTTCCGTTTCGGTGTCGTTTTCCGTTTCGTTTCGTCACGAGTGTGTTGCAAAAACTCTCTAATGTGACAGAGAATGAATAAGAAGTAGAAAACATTTTTATTGCTAATCTGAGTTGAACGAAGGCGTAAGAAAATTAACAAAGTAGTAGGTAGGTATATCCCTAATCTCATAACAGCACTGATACTGAGCACTTCGCAATAAATCCTGTGGGTATTCCGTTCAGTCGTTTGAGCGTGATGATATCGTTATGATTATATTATCATCAAACGATAATGTAGGTATGTGTTCGTGTCTCTCCAGGCGATATTTCACCTTGGCTACAAGATATACATTTCCTAATTGCGCCAAAAAGGATGAGTTCGAAGGCGAGCAATTTGTGAAAATGATCTCTAGATCAAAAGTTGGGTTTTGTCCGTCAAAAATCGATAGAAATCGGTAAAAATGGCTACCGATATTTGAGGTGAAGGCACCGGAATTGGTGGTTTGAGAGTAAAAAATACTCTGCCAGGGTGATGGCACAGGAGCTTCCTCGTCACAATCAGAGTGACCCATTATAAAATAGAACAGACTCGGAAGCAAAATAACATAACATTACATTACATTACATAACATTACATAACGTTAAATATACATATTACATAACATTACATTACATAACATAACATTACATAACATAACATTACATAACATTACATGAAATATACATATTATACATAACATGACTTCCATAATACATTACGTCCATTATACATAACTAGCCTGACCGCTCGCTTCGCTCGCTATCCGAGATTCGCTGTACGCAGTATCGTGGAACCAACAAACGACGGAAAAATCCCATACCCTACCGGGTATTTGTGCCCAATTTTATCAAAATCCGTCAAGCCATTCAGGAGTTGACCATGGTCGACCATATTTCCGCTATGGTCAGGGAATTAAAAATGCGCCTACGTTCAACTTGGGAGGCTACCGGATATTGGTGCCAAATTTGGTCGATATCCGTTGAGCAATTCGGGATTCGACCATGGAGGGGCCCATGGATGCGCTAAGGTCGACCGCGGGGGTAGTCCGAAGGGTCGATCGTAGATAGAATTTCACGTAGATTACGAATACGCGATAAAAAATAGGGGTTACCATTTCAATTAACGAAGTTGACCATGGTCGACCATAGTTCCGCTATGGTCAGGGAATTAAAAATGCGACGTTGCACAACTTGGGAGCCTACTGGATACTCGTGCCAAATTTGGTCGATATCCGTCAAGCCATTCAGGAGTTGACCATGGTCGACCATAGTTCTGCTATGGTCAGGGAATTAAAATTGCGACGTTGCACAACTTGGGAGCCTACTGGATATTCGTGCCAAAATTTGGTCGATATCCGTTGAGCAATTCGGGATTCGACCATGGAGGGGCCCATGGATGCGCTATGGTCGACCGCGGGGGTAGTCCAAAGGGTCGATCGTAGATAGAATTTCACGTAGATTACGAATACGCGATAAAAAATAGGGGTTACCATTTCAATTAACGAAGTTGACCATGGTCGACCATCGTTCCGCTATGGTCAGGGAATTAAAAATGCGACGTTGCACAACTTGGGAGCCTACTGGATATTCGTGCCAAATTTGGTCGATATCCATCAAGCCATTCAGGAGTTGACCATGGTCGACCATAGTTCCGCTATGGTCAGGGAATTAAAAATGCGACGTTGCACAACTTGGGAGCCTACTGGATATTCGTGCCAAATTTGGTCGATATCCGTCGAGCCGTTTGGCCGTGCATAGAAGGACAGACAGACAGACAGAGCGCATGCGCAGGGCGAACCGCTGGCTCTATCATGTTGAAATTTATATGGGACCTCAATGGGCCCTACCCGCTTAATCCCTGAGAATTACATTGAAATTGGGTGAAATCTTTGGTTACTACGGCTGTAACAAGGCAATTGAATCTATTTCACGCCAGCGCATGCGCAGAGCGCACCGAGGGTCCGATCATGCTGAAATTCATACTGGAACTCACTAGGCCTTGTCCAAACAACCGTTGAAAATTTGAGCGAAATTGAATCAAAATTGTGAAAGTTATGCGTGTTTGTTGAATTTAACGTTAGCGCATGCGCAGGGCGTACCGCTGGATCAATCATGTTGAAATTTGTATGGGACCTCAAGGGGCCTTATCCGCACCATCCCTCAAAATTTGAGCTGAATCAATTCAAAATCGTGGAAGTTATGGCTGTAACAAGGAAATGCGGACAGACTCACAGACTCACAGACTCACAGACTTACAGACTCACAGACCGACAGACACGGAACCAAATTTGTTCAGTAGGCTTTGAAACGCAAAATGCAAGTGGAAATTTTGATTTCTGAAGACAAAAATTTTTTGGCTCTCGAAAGTGAACACAAGGCTTCCGCTGCTTCGCAGACTCGGAAGCAATACTATTTTAATAATGAAAGTAGCTAAATATAATTTTTTAAAAACCAGCTTCAATTCACGAACTTGGAACATTCGCTTATATGGTTATGCTGCATGACAAACTTCTTGTTTTTGCTCCTTGGGCATTTTGGATTCTTGCAATTTTGTAGGGCTTCTTTACCCGTTTTGGTTCCTCTTATAGAGATGGGGTGACAGAGGGAGTTATATCACCACATTAAAGGACAATAGGTAGGTTTTCCCTGTTATTGCACTTGCTTGATATTTTGTCCCGTTTGGCACTTCACCCGTCATTTCAAAACATCACAGTAAAGGACATACATACAGCAGTCAGAATTGGAAATTCGCTGTTTCAAACGTCAAAAATCTTATTCAGCACAACAGTCAGAACTTGAAATTCGCTATTTTAAACGTCACAGTGTTATTCAGCGCGCTGGACTGTTGAAAAATATATTCTTAATATTCTCATAAATTCTTGTACATACCAGACCTTGAGTTACCTAAGCACAACGATGTTGTGAGTCCGTAATAGTACTAAACCTTCATGTATCAACTCTTATCAAAATACCATACCTACTAGTAAAGGTTGACCAGTATCTATCCAAGTATAGGTATATTGGGTGGTTCACGGGAATACGGCCAAAAACTGATAGAAACAACTCAGGATATTTTAGATGTACATCCATTTTGTTGACATTGTCTGGTAGGGAAATCAAGCTTCATGTTTTATAAATTACGTCGAATATGTAGTGTCCATCTTGTTTGTAGTACGAAGTTAGTCGGTCCAGGAAGTTTGGGTGAACACTGTGCAGCAAATTGAGGCAATTTCCGCTCTTATTGTATCCTTAAGTTCGTCCAGAGTGCGGGTTTTGTTGCACAAACACGTGACTTGAGGTATCTATCCCCCAAAGGAAAAAGTTACCTAGGCCAGGTGACCTCAGCCCCAAAACGCGAAACAAGGCGTTCAGGAAACACCTGGTGCACGTGTTCGACAGCCCGTTACATCGTCATGCTAAATACCTAACTTCTTCAGACCTTGCGCAGAAGTAGGCGAACCATCAACCCTTTGTTTCTTTGGTTTCAACATGAAGGGGCAGCTCTTCACACTGCCACTGCCACAACGAACGTTACATGCGAGATGCTTCCCGTCGCCTTGTGTCACGTTTTGGGGTGTACACTGGCCTCCTAGGTCAACTTGACAGTGTGACGAATTTTTCCTTCGGGATGACTTGAATACCTAAAGGCCGGTGCTCCTCTGGAAGCGATGCCGAGCGACTGATCCCATTGTGGTAAAGTACATTAGGGGGCGCTGTATGCGTATTTGAGCGATAGACTTTGGGCGATACCGTGCAACGAGTGATGGATCGTGCTCGGTTAGGATTGGTCGAGCGAAGGATCCTGTTAGATGGGATTGGTCCCGTTTTCAAGCGACCTCGGCTCCCCATCCCCTCATCCTTTCCCCATCACCAAAATCCCACACTTCATTTCCACTGAACTCCACGGGTAGACTACACCTGTTTGGGCGCCCCTAATGAAGGACCCCAGTCCCCTCAGGTCGCTTCCTCTAATCGCATGGACACACGGAATCGCTTCCAGTGGAGGAATGAAGCTTAAGGATGCAGTAGAAGCGGATATTGCATCACTTGACGGAACTTTGGTGCAGCACGTTCACGACAGTTTGCGTGAAGTGCTGCAGCAAAGTTGCCAACTAACTTTTTACTACAAACAAGATGGACGCCAGCTCGATGTTATTTATAAAACTTTGAAATGGCCCCCAACTTAGATTTCCCTACCAGAAAATGTCAGTGAAATGGTTTGTACATCTAAAATATCCTGAAATGTCCTAGAATGTCCAATTTCACAAAAATCGATGACGGGCAGTACCTTCTGTCTGACTCAGTTGTGCATGGGTTTTGGTATATTCGATGATTGACTGGCAAGAGTTAGGTACGCTAGACGATGCTTCAGCTGTGTTATGTCAATATCATTTGAAAACTGAGAAGTATGAATTTGTTGATTTTTGCTCATCTCAAGAGGAACTTTTATCGTTGATAAGTAAGTACAGCACATTTCATGTGTATTGTTCTGCTCGGCAGTAAACGCTGTTGGTTTTTATTGTGGTCTCGTTAATATGTTTTGAATTTCTGCTTGAATATTATTGATCTTTTGAGTCAACGGAATAATTTCTACCTTACTTCACAAAAAAAGTAATACCCGTCGTACAAACTCTCAGCTTCAGTTAAGGAAGTTGTTCAGAAACGTCGTTCCCGTAATGTCTTTGTTGGTTGAAGTCGATGAAATTTGAAAAAGGATTCCGGTTGCAATCCCAATATTGGTACACAAATGTTTCTAAAATATGCGAGTTGACAAAGCCTTTTCTATGTCATTGTATGTTCCAAACCGGCAACATACTATCTTGTAGTTACGACCATTACGCGCATTGAAACATCGATATCAATCAATCGTTTTTGTACCTGCCTCCTGTATTACCTACTTATATTGGGATCGAGCCAAGATTTCTATTGAAATATTCTAAAAACTTCTATACATATGCTGTAGCAGACTGACAAATCAGGTGTATAAAGCAACCAAATGTTGATCAGGGTCGGAGTAATGGTCTAAAGGATTTAGAAAAAGCTTAAAACACCGAATTCTAACTAGGTATTTTGGGTGAGAAAACGGTAATTTGTTGTTCATTTGGAATTATAAAAATTACATATTTTGCTGACATTTATCAAGTAATGGTAAATCCAACAATATTCATACCAGTTGCTGTTCCGATCTTATTCTCTTCAACCGGGATAATCAATGTTTGCGTTCAGTACGGAAGAGTTCCATTTCTTAAATACAAAGCTAGTTGTGTAAGTTGTTTTGGGGCAGTATTCTGCAAGAAATGAAATATTTATGCCGTATTGTTTAGCGTTCGTTCAAAATTGTCAGTTATACTGGAACAGTGGGTTGTTCGTTCAAAATCGAACTGACTTCTCAAGGTTTTGACCTGACCGTTTGAGGTTGTTGATAATTTCGATTGAATTTTCACTAAATGAGGAAGTCTGTTCGAGATTTTTTAAATTAAAAAATATTTCAAAGTGGTGGTGTAATAATTGTACCTACTCTAGTAAAATGTAGCAATGTAGATAGGTATATTTTGGGCTTGCTGGACTACCCGTGTTCCTACAGGATAGAATTAGTTTTGGTAAGTAAATGAAATGTGTTGATAACATGCCAAACCCCAAACCTGAGGCTGGGTACTTTGGGAAGTGTGCAAGTTCCCTATTTTATAACAAAAACCGCTGAGATATTCTTAGTGGTTTTCCAACCTCAGCATTGTCAAACTGGTTCTCTAATACTCGTAATTATTAGAGTATCCAAGGTGGAATGCCAGTGCTAACCCACGTTCTTGTATTGAATCCATACGGCTAGTGGGAATAATTAACGCTCCTTTCAAAGGAATCCGTCGTCTCTAGCAAGTCGAGTACTGGAGCGCTTTCATTGTAAGGACATCATCTTCAGGCCGTAGAGGATCAATGTATTGGTCCCTATTTTCATGTCGAGAGGGGAGAAGTGATAGTGAAGTGAGATGAAAAGTGAATTGGAGATAACGGGAGTGAAGGGAAATGATCGGTCGTTTGTCCTGTCTTTTGGAAAGGTGCTCATATCATGACTGACCTATTATAATTCAACGGCGTTATACAAATACCTTCTCTAAGGGACAGAATTTTCAAAATCGAGTTATAGGTACCGTTGGAATCATCGCCTTGTGTGGAATCGTTTTCTTAAGGCTGAAGGGGACGACAGTTGTGTGAGAGAGAAGATTCCCGCAATATGTCTAGATTATCTCCACAGCCGATCAGTCAGTTTTCAACTCTAAATACGTTTTTGAGTTCCTCTCCTTCTGTATATTCAGGATATGAGAAATTTTAGTTTTTCTCATCATTTTAAGATAGGTACCATTATTTCCATAATTCAGTATGACCTAACCCCCCTCTGAAAAAAGCCCCTATCCCCCATTTGTACAGATGTTAGGTAGCTTTTAGATCCATATGCAAAAAATATCGAGGTACTCCGTTGGAAAGAGAATTTTGTGGTGAAAACGCACAGCGCTAAATTGGAGTTGAGAAGGCAGGGTTGCCAGTGAGTCACTATGATAACTTTTTTCATTATTTTAAAATCGTCTCACTTTTTTTTTACTATTTCCGAAAATCGGTCACTTGTCACTATTCCACAGCTCATGAGCTTCAAGACTCGTGTTTTATCGCGTTTCACGGGATCATTCTTCGATTCATTTCCGAATTCTGCGCCGCGTCACCCAGGAGCCCTTGCCTAAATAATTTCAACAACTACGGCCACACGAAGACCTTCTTCAGGGCCACTGAAGAGAAGAAGATGATTAGTTTTACCCTGTGTTTCGATGAGCTGTGGTTTACCCTGTGTTTCGAACAAAAATATGAAAGAGCTTCAATCCGAGATTAGAATTTGGTTAGAAAATAAAGTGGTGTACCACCACTTGAAACAATTTTTATAGGATCTGCAACAGGTGCTATTGTGTTAGGTCACATAATATCAGTGCTAGAACGAGCTTCTTTGTCTCTTCGAAGGTTTCTAATGATATCATGTGGTGGACCAAATGCGAATAAGACTGTATTTAGATTAGTAAATGGTGGTTAAGGAGTGTCGCAGAAAGGGTTTGTTGGACCCGGGTACCTGCCACCTTCATATTTGACACAATTCGTTTCTAGCTGGGTTGGAGGAGTTCGGCGTGGAGCTGTCAAGATTTCTTTATTTCTGTTTATTTCCATACGGGTTTCCTAGTGGGTCAGAAGAGTATGAGAAGTTTCAAGTTTTGAAGGCTTTTCCTCTTCATGATTTTGTAAAGCATGTCCCGAGTTAGATGGCTTTATCTAATTCTGCTGAGCATATTCTTGAGCAATGGCCGGCCTTGGAGCTTTATTTTCTTCTTGTGATCCCTAAGAGTTCTTCTGACAGTCACAAAAAAATTAGAGAAACTCAAGAGATACACTGCTATCCGAACAGCCGTTAAGGAAGCCCTCAAGGCATGTTGGAGGGTGCCATGGCGATGGGGCAGAAAGCTGAAACCATAAAGTGCGAAGCTGACCCCCTCCAGAAAAAGGTTCAAAAGAGAACCCTGTCCCTGAAAGATCATTCCAAAATCACGCCAGGAAGCCAAAGGAATCTAACGATGATCGAGATCCGGATGGTTGAGATCCCTGTGTTGGGCACAAAGGGCAAAAAGTTACTATAACGCTACTATTTTTGAGAAAAATTCACTGTATTGCCACTATTTCTCTTCATTAAAAGTCACTAATCTACTTTGTTGCTTGGTGTGAAGGGCTGGCAACCCTGAGAAGGAATACTGTGGGGGACAAGTGGCGGTGAGGGGTAAGACGGAGGGGGCCGAACTGTCCGGATGATGGTGTGTGTGTGCATGCGCGCGCGCGAGTGAGAGGAGGGTGGGGGGAGGGGTTGTGTGCGTGTCTTTTGTTTTTCGCCATCTCCACCTACCTAATTCGCGCTAATACCTTCTCATGGGGTTAATCGTGAACAACCCTGTCCTCCCAAATTCCTGCTAATATTCTGATTGATATTTTCTGTTACTTTGTACATCA
This sequence comes from Leptopterna dolabrata, assembly GCA_954871275.1. Taxonomy (NCBI): domain Eukaryota; kingdom Metazoa; phylum Arthropoda; class Insecta; order Hemiptera; family Miridae; genus Leptopterna; species Leptopterna dolabrata. The sequence continues at coordinate 12,648,173 of OX940984.1, read as the reverse complement.
GCCTTTTCCATAGGCTGTTGTACCTATAATTGAGCATTAAATTGTTCATGCCCCTCCACTGTAGTTGTGTAATTATTGATCTTACACAAATCATACTACTCTTGCTTCCTCACTACCGAATGTAGGGAAGCTTTATATTTCTGCAAGTGTAGAAAAAAAGATGTCCCTAAATGAAAATGTCCACTTGCCTTTTACGTTTGCACGTCATCAAGGAACATATTATTTGGTTCTGTTTCTGTCTAGTCAATTCCTTGTCCCAGGCAAAACTACGAAATAATGGTCGTAATGAGTTGAAATTCGGAGGGTAGGTGCGAGCTTGGCTACAGATGGTCTCATGTCAAATTCATTTTATAAAATACTGTAACTTTCGTCAGTAAGTGCATGCGCAAACGTGAAATACTTGTAAAGTTCCTAACTACCCTAGAAATCGTCGAAAAGAGCTGAAAGTAGGAGGGTAGATGCAGAGTGGTACCCTGATGGTTCCACATCGATTACATCAAAGTTGGACAACATTCTTCAACTTCAACTACACGAAAAAAATAGTAGTCATAGTGAGAGATTTGGGGGGTAGGCGCGAGTTGGAGCATAGGTGGTCCCATATAAAATTCATTGAAAAAGTACTGTAACTTCCCTCTGCGTATGCGCCAACGTGGAATCCCTCTAAGGCGCACTACTACTCTAAAAACCGTCGTGAAGCGATGAGATCTGGAAGGTAGGTGGGGGTTAGGTGTCGGATGGTCCCATATGAATTCCATCAAGATTGGACCGTAACTTTCGTCTGCGCATGTCCAAACACAATGAATGCAGGAACATTGACATCTTTCCATTGGTGTTACATAGGTGACCCTTTCAGATAGAACCTTTGCTTAGGAGGTATTTCCTTAACGCCGTCCAATTGGATTCTGTGAAAGGTAAACAGTAAGGACTAGAATGATATGGGGAATCTAAAATATTAGACCCCCATAATATTAGACGTTTCTGGACTTGGATACCCTTCATCCCAGCCCAGTTGTGTTTGTTATATGTATTTGTTTACACCCTTATAGTCTCGTCTCTCTCGCTCACGACATTTTTATCTATTCCACGCAGAATTACATGCAGATGTACCAACAAATGTACCAGCAGCAGATGTCTCAGATGAACGGCTACCAGCAATACCAGCAAGCGGCCGCCACGCAGCCTGCCCAACAGCAGCCCCCTCTTCCCAAATGAAACTGACTCTTTTAGTGCGAAAAATTCGACCTCGAATCGTCCAGTCGATTCATCTTTTTACTAATTCGACCCTAACGGAAAAAACCTCCCCTGCCTCCATTTTGAATTTCAATATTGTAAAATAGAACAAGCGAAGATGATCCTGTGAATTTACTTTTTCCTATCAACAATGTCAATGACCTTATTTTTTTGAATTTAATAGTGTAGATAGTATCAGTTATAATTTATTGTGTTTCCTTATCACCTTCGCTCTTATTTATATTGGGAAATGTATTTTATTTGACAGTACATTCCTTTTACAGCAATTTTCTGCTTCAGTGTATTTTGTTTGTTAACTAGGTCCTAGATGTACGAATTTCTGTCGTATTATATGTGATTTAAATGATAAATACAATGGTATTAAAAGGATGTTTCATACCATAGTTTTTGGTGTTATTGCTTCATCCCCTTAACTCACTTGAACGTTTTATACCCAATTCAATAAATTTGCCATTGAAACAGGTAAGTGGATGATATTATTCTGATAGGAGTCATCTTGTGCATGATGAAGCTGGGATCTTGACGATATGAAAGAACCTACCTACTTGATACTGAACGACTGAAACAAAAGTTTTTCATGTCCTCCCGGACTGCTTTTCTTCGTAAAAAGTTCATTGCACAGTCAAAACGTTTGTCTAGTGTATTTATAGCCGACTGGAGGAAGAATCATTTTGATCCGAGTAGGTACCCAACAAAATCTGATACCCCGGAAGCAAGAATGTGTAAAGCTAGCTTCACATGGATGGAGGTTGTCCGGTAAGGCAACGCTTTTGCCACAGAGGTGTTCACATGGCAGCGGAATCATAACTGGCAAAATCAACCAGGAATGTCGAATTCTAAAGCTGGGCGTCCACTAGGTTGGTGAGGCGGAGCGGCGCCGAAAGCTCGAGGTCCGTCCACTATGGGTGGATCAGGTCGGCCGCCCCATCAGTGCCACACTGATTTTCGAGCTGTGTACATCTTGAACAAATGTTTTCTGAAGATGAAGAATGTTTTTATTTGCAGCAGCACTCGAATCTGAAGAGGAAGAAGATAGGGGCAGGAAGAGGAAGAGGAAATGGGTCCATGAGATCCTCACAAAACGTCAAAAATTTGGAGAATTTCCCCATCTTTTTGAAGACCAATATTAAAGACAGGAAATATTTCAGAATATCAGGAAAATTGTTTGTAAACTCAATTTAACCAAGTCACGAGTCGAGTGCCAAGGTTGGAACTTTTCCGCCCTGACCTCCGTTCATCAGGTCGGTGGGGCAGCACTGTGAGGCACTCAAGAAGTTCCCAGGGCGGTCGAGCGCTGACAACTTTCGACCGCCCTGGGCAGCGCCGCTCTACCGACCCAGTGGACGCCCAGCTTTATATGGCTTAAAAACCGAACAGGAGAGTGTGCACATAGTGCAACGGAAAGATAGTGATACAGTATCCATGGCATTGCGTTGTAATAATCCATCTTGCGCACCATAGAGCTTAAAGCTAGGTTCACATGAGACGCAATTCCGGACGGTAGCCCGGCACGGCTATGCGTTCTGCAATGCTATTGGCCAACGCAAAATGGATTATTTCAACGCAGTGCCTTGGATACTATATCAAAATCTCCAGATATTTTCCGCTGTCGGATGCGTTGCCGGATCTGCGCGGAGGTTACTGCACACACCTCTCTTGTTTGGTTGTTCAGCCATATTGAAATTCGACATTTATGTGGTTGATATTGCGGTTTCGAGTTCGAGCAATTGTTTGTTTTTTGCGATTGCATTTTGTTATGACTCCGCTGCCATGTGAACGCCTCTGCGGCAAAAATTCCGGCAAATGCGTTGCCGTGCCGGATTGCCATCCAGGAATTGCGTCTCCATGTGAACCTAGCTTAAGAGTATAGTATGTTGATAAAATAACGTGTCCTCAAGTACACAGTTGTAAAAATCACGATAACCGACCCTGTACCCATCATTTTTCATTGGAAAGGAATTTTACAGCATACCTATATGCATGTGATTAAATAATTCGTCAAGCAGTTAGCGTTGTGTTTGAAATCTGTTGACGTTTGCATCTGTTCTAAATGTCCATGGTAATGAAATTTAATAAACTAAAGTAGGCACCTAGTAACACGTTTATTGCAAGAATTCATAGGGCACCTCCTAGTTTATGTAGTACCTGCTGAGGTAACCTTCCCTCAGGTAAACATCTGCCTATGATAGGTAAGATGCCTAACGAAAAAAATAAGTTTTAAGCAATTTTAATTAAGTTAATTTTATTAATTCATAACTATTTTTATCGGACTTATTAATTCATAATAACTTTTATCGGAATTTTTCCAAAAAAATAAATTTCAAGGAATTTTATTCAAGCTAATTTTATTAATTCTAAATAACTTTTATCAGAATTTCAACAATTCGTGATCATTTGAGGAGGCGACTTCTATCTGGTAAGGATTCAGGAAACCACGGAAAATTCCTTCCCATATCAGCCCTACCCCCTTCATGCAAGCCTTATACACAAGCTTTGTTCGTGCTGTCCCCTTGGGGCTAGCTCCCAGCAAGTTAAGTTTTCGCTTGAACCGAACTGGCTTTGTGTAGGGTGATCTCTGAACACGCTTGCTTGGAGCAGGGAGAGCTTGGAGCTTGTTTGGAGCACGGGCAGCTCGAACTGGTCGAGGGTGCATGTGTGGAACAGCAGTGCTCAGCTGCCCCTGGTCTTCTCGTGGGGCACTGGAGGGCGTGCTCAGAGCAGCTCGGAGGGAAAATCTGCGTCTTGGAGGGAAAATGAATACTGAGCCGGAACCATATGCGCGCATGTGCGGCCAACACTCGGAACTGTTTGGCCTCCCACCTCCGTCACCGACACTCGGCGGTGATGCGGAGAGGGCTCGGTACGGATACGTGTGTCCCGGCCTCAAAACTACCTACCGATAAATTAATGAAGGCCCAAAACTACCTCCATGGGATCCCACTTTATAACCGGCCTCAGCCGGAGCGTGAAAGTGAAAAGAAGAACCTTCCGTGAAGTTACCCATGAAATTTCGCGTCACTGCAGGATTCCACAATCTTTCGAGTGTGCGAGGCTGATTGGGATCCGCTGATTTTTATTATAATCAGCTCTCGTACTATGGCTGTATCTATTCTAGGGAAGAAGCTTCTTTCCGGTAATATCCCTCGCATTTATCAACAAGTCAGGACCGGCTACATTGTTCTGTGAGTAATCATTATTTGTTCAGGAACCACTTAGAGCTTAGTTTGACAGGCAACGTTCAAATCTGACTCAATATTACCCAATTGGTGTTTGTGCCGGTATGAAAATGGTGATTCTGGGCATTTCATTCGAATCTTAAAAATGTTTAAGGGCTGGGTATAATATGCTATTTTACCGCACTTGCGAGCGTTGCCAGGGTGTGAGCCCATCTAGAGTACCTATACTTATACTGTGGAAGTATCTATTGTGTGCTGCTGGTTCTACACTCTACTTGTCACCTCCTTTCGTTGGTTTCATAAAAGTAAAGTTCTACCTTGTAACTGTTTTTATTTTCATAACTTCTGTCGACTTCGTAGGTTGCCGGAAGTCGATCCTGGTCAAATCGATAAGAACCCTCTGTACAGGGGCGGACTCCCCGATACCGAAAATCTCACTGGGGAAAAATGCATTTCGTCGTTAGGCCAAGCCGCTCTTGAGTTGGAAAGGTCTGTCCGAGACGTGGAAAACGACGTGATTGGTAACATACCTACTGTAGTACAGTGCAACATTATAGTGATATTGAATGCATCATATTATCTTACCTACCTACCCATGTAATTTTGATTTGAAAGTACATGTTGGGATGAAGTACTTACTTTTGGTTTCGGGGTTTGCCGGTTAAGTACCTACGATTACCCTTTCTTGCTGTAATATAATTGCTCAAGGAGTACAGGACTATTGAATCTTGGAAATCCAACAGCAAATTTTATATTGTTGCCGCGTGGTGTAGGTACAATATGTAGTTGTAGTAGTCTAATATTTACTCGATCATAACAGTAAGTTTATTCGATATTTCAGGCAATAAGGAAGATTTTGACGTCTTCGAACATGTCGTGGAACCCGTGGAAGAGAAAAGCGTTCAGATGGACTCGATGTGGGGTCTCGCTAAGGTCTTATATCTCACCGATAGCACCAAGATGCCACAAGAGAATTACCTATCCATTCATGAGAGAGCTAGGAAGGCCAGAAGCTCCAAATTCAACTCCAGGATCATTTATAATGCTTTCAAAGTAAGATTTCCTATCTGGGTGTACACGATGGGCGTCATACGGGTAGTTCAGGGGGCCTGTTGACTAAAAGAGATTATCTATTTTGAAAGTCCCACGGGAGACAATCACCCGGGTTCGTCTGTTATACTGAATAGCTCCGGTGGTCTACCTACTCCCGTACTTGGACGTTTTTACTCATGAATCAATAATATGTATATATTTTTAATGAAAAATCGACTTACCTTTTAAAGATGAAAACATACAAAAAGTAGTAGTGCAGACTGACCTCGTAACAAGCCACCGAAAAAGTGGGGCAACGAATTGAATTTGAAGCTTGTCGAAGCCTGAAGTGTACAAGGAATCTGACGGCACAAATGAAGTCTCATGAAGTCGCGGCACAAAATACGCAAAACGTTATTTAATTGAACACGGGACTGCCTGGTGACGCCCTCGCCTCCATGGTTTTTGCCCAACTAGCGCCAGTTAGCTGGCTACGTCTGAATGGTTACTGGCGCCTATCAGCTGGCTTCCAGTTCGCACCAGCTGGCTGGCCTCGTGTAATCGCAGCTTGACTGAATAACCCTGTCATGGATACTATAAACATCTCTTGCCAAAAAGAGGGAGTTGGACCGAAAAGAGATCTCTTTACTGCTTAGTGAATAGGCCCCCAGGCCTCCTTTGGGTAAGCGCACGATCACAGCAAACGGGTCGTTCAAGGTGCATACCAACCACTGCAAGCCATTTGTTGATTCAGGTTAATGTAGTGCTGACAGCTGTTGAATACATTTAGAGGAGTTGGTGATGATTGCGTCACTTCTTCGTCTAGATACTAAATTACTGGTTGTCTATGGTTGATGTGAATCATTACAGTCGGTATCATACAAAATTAACTGCATATAATGTTTTTGTCATTTCGCTGACATGGAACTCAGGTTTTTTTGGTTTTTTCTTAAGCCACTGGTAAAGAGGTATGTCCCATTGGAATAAGTCTGTCAATGGTACTACTGTCAATGGAATAAGTCTACTCAACTGTCCATGGTACCCACTCTCACCAGGTGATAGTGGTAGCTCCTATTATCCTATTATTTTATTTACATAGGATTTTCTCTTATACAATTGCTGTACTATTCGAAACATCCTGTACAGTAATGCAGTGGACGTCCCTTATGGTAGCGTATTATGGATCACTGTCACTCATTGCAGGTCGTCTGGATCTTTAACCAGATTCCCCCCCACCACCCGAGGTAGTGCGCCAACAGAACGATTTCTGAATCAAGCTATTAAACAACCACCCAAATCGGTTAAGATTGCGAGCAGTGGACACAAGATTTGCAGAAATTCACGCGTTCCCCCCCCCCCTCCCATAGATGTAAATTTCGAAATTTCAGCGATATAGTGCACAACTAGACAGTTTTCTGCGTCGAACAAAGCAAATTGTAGCCCGAAACCCAGAAAAATTTCAAATTTTTGGTGTAGGCATGTGAGGTACCGTTTACCATGATTTTTTGGTCTCTGATTGCGAGTAGTTTCAGCACGTTCAGACTGCATCGAGTGATCAAAATCACAATTTTTTGGTTCAGAACACCCAAGAATGATTTTTTGACAATTTTTCTGCACGACGTGCCACTCTGGTCTCAACAAGTGCCCAATCAGGCCGTAATGAGCACTCTGGCTGATCACAATTAATTTAAATTCTCAATTTCCAAAACTGTTTCTTTGACAATTTGCTCATCAAGCCATGCTGTATGACTGAATTTTTTCCCCCCCAGAAATGTGACACGAGCAAGTTTACTGAGGAAGAGCAGAGATTGGTAGCAAAATATATAGCAGAAGGCAGATTGAATGGTTTGGATCTCGGCAGCTCGCAGCGAGAAGCCTTCATTAACGCGTCAGTGGACTTGAATGCCGAAAGGGATCAATTTAGGAAACGAGTCAAGGTATATACAAATTACATTTTATTGTACCTGCCTGTTTCTTTTTCACGCTAAGTTGGCATCTTAATTCGCTCACACACGTTCAGTTGCCCTTTTGATATTATTTGTCTCGCTGTGTGTTCCACGTCAAATTAGTCTGAGGATAATAATATTTGTTTACCTTAAAAATACACTGGACTCTAGCCACTGCTGCTCCCTAGCGAGGAAAATGTCGTTGGTGACGTTCTTTTTGGATTTAAGAATTGATAACATATACGTTTTGGAATTGATAACATATACGTTTTTAACATATAACATACGTTTTTAACATATAACACACGTTTTTAACATATAACATACGTTTTTAACATATAACACACGTTTTTAACATATAACATATTCGTTTTTAACATATAACGTTTTTAACACGTACAGTTTTCAACATTATACGTTTTTAACATGTAACGTTTTTAACATCATGTGTTTAACATAATTATAACGGTTTTAACGTATCAACATATGCGTTTTTAACATATAACATATTTTTTAACACATAAGTTTTATCTACGTTTTTAACATAACATATACGTTTTTATCTACGTTTTTAACATACCTATTAAATTTTTGACAACGTTTTTAACATATAAACATACTTATGCGTTGATTGAATTGATAACGTATGTACGTTTTGGAATTGAAAACATACGTTTTTAAGAATTGATAACATTTAATATGTAACAAACAATACTTGTTTACCTTAAAAATACACTGGACTCTAGCCACTGCTGGTGCCTAGCAAAGAAAATGTCTTCGGTGACGTTCTTTTTTTATTTAAGAATAATTGATAACAGCTCCACCACTGGTATAGTTAAATTTAACTGTCGTCTTGGATAACAGATGGTTTCTGAATATTTTTGAAATTTCAACTACCAACTAGGATGGCCTGATGAATACTTCTTGACAGATTGAAGAGATAATTTTTCCAGAATGTGGTTATAATATTATATGTGGTTTCTCATGGTTGATTGATTTTTTTCGGTTTATAAGTTCGTACATTTTCGTACACAGTGGTTTGCTCTTCCAAAACGCGTGTTTTTTGTCAATAACCTGTCGAAGCTCGTTGTTCTTTGGTTTTCAGGTATCGTCAATGAAATTTAGGCATAGTATTTATGACCCTGCCATCACTAGAGAATTCCCTGAGGACTTGCTCAAATCAATGGCTCGAAGGTACGGAAAAACCACAATCATTTCTTTTTAGATTAGATTATTTCAATACGATGAGAGGTAATTATAATACCCTCTCAACATTCTTCTGCTTCTGGGTGCTAAATGAGAAAATTCTTCTTGAAACTGGTGAGCTTGGGACAATTCCTAACATGGCTGAGTTTTTCTGGGATGGTGCGGAACCAGCTCACAAATTATGAAAATAAATTTTAAATCCTGGTCCGTGTTCTGATTGAAGAGGTTTGGTAAATAAATACATAAGACTGCTTGAGGTCTAGAATAGATCTTTATTGTGGAGTACCAAACAGGTGGATTCCTTCCAGTATCTTGGGAATTTTTGTGACCCGCTGCCTGAGGGGAATCCTGCGGATCTGGTCACCAGAAATGATCTAATGATGAGCTGCTTAGTCAAACCCAGCAGAAGCCTATCTCGCTAGAGACAAAAAAGAGAAAATGGAGCTGGATCGGCCACACCTTGCGAAAAGCTGAAGAAGCTGTGGAGCGGAGAGCCTTGGACTGGAGTCCACAACGATTTAGACGACAGGGGCGATCCAAAGCAAACGATCTGTGGAGGCAGAGGCCTGCCGATGAGGGAAGACTTGGCAGGAGAGTACAGGCTCCTGCACAAGTGTATCAAATTGCTGTATCGTGTCACCGTTGTGTAGCAATGAGGAGTACCCGTGACTTCTGTTTATATTAGTTTCCCATTTTCAGATGAAAGTAGATTCCAATGTAAGGATTTTGAGACCAACCGCACTCTCCTACGATGAACAGTTCTTTTTCTGTGAGCTTTCCTAGTTTCGACGAGTGACGTCACTGCATCCCTCCCGCCTGGGCAAGACCCCCTTGCTCAGTATGACGTCACTTGTTACCAAAACTTTGAAAGCTCACAGAAAAAGAACTGTTCATCGTAGGAGAGTGCTGTTGGTCTCAAAATTCTTTGAATGGAACCTACTTTGATTTAAGAATATAAACGGAATCATGGATACGCCTCATTATGAGGAAATGATGCGGAACGGACCTGATAGCTCAAAAGGCTGTTTTCCCTGTCACGCCGAAGGAACGATTTTATACGCTTTGAAGGGCAGCGTAGCCGCACTTTGCTCTCCATTGAGTTGTCCCTTTGCTTATGATCACTCTTGAAGCAGCTGCAATACGGGAAATGTAGTTTGTAGTTACATACCAAGTTCATTAACTTGGATACAAATAGCTGGTAGCCCAAAACCGTAAAGTCACCATCAGCCTTTCTTGAGCAGGAATGGTGTGATGAATTTAGAATTTTGTTCATCACGGTGGCGTGAATGAGAAAAGTCGCAGGCGGCGGTAGTCCACCGATCATCTACGACTTTGGGAGGAGATAGAGGTGAGTGAGGGAATTTACCTAGGCGGCGGTAATCCACCGATCATCTAGGTGAGGAGAGGTGCTTGTCTAGGCGGCGGTAGTCCACCGATCATCTAGACAAGAGGTAGAAGGTAAATTCTCAGGCGGCGGTAATCCACCGATCATCTGAGAGGAGGAGCAAGGTAGAGGAGAGAAGAGAGAGCTAGTTAGAGGAAGTGTCGAATGAAGCTTGAGCTCCAGGATCCAGGGTTTTATAGTACTTGGGGGCCTCTCCCTCCAACTCCCTGTCGGGAGTTGGTAGTGGGGCCCCAGGTTGAGCACCCTGGGTTCTGTCGCCCGTATCCCCACTCATATCTTTATTTACGGAGCTTAAGTTTGGCGTTGGAATATTGGTGAGAACTAATATTAGAGGAGTGTTCCCGGGAGGGACTCACGACAGAGGTCCCCCCAGTTTGAACCAAGAGTCGTGGAGCTGAAGGCGCAAGGTGACAGAGGCTGAGGGCTACGGCAAACAAAAGTGGAGCTGAAGGCGCAAGGTGACAGAGGCTGAGGGCGACGGCAAACAAAAGTGGAGCTGAAGGCGCAAGGTGACAGAGGCTGAGGGCCGATGCAAACAAATGGTGGTGCTGAAGGCAAAAAAGGTGACAGAGGCTGACTTAATCCTAAAAATTAGTAATAGAAGTAGTAGTATAAGCATTGGAATGTACAAGTAGTATAAGTAGTATAAGTAGGATAAGTGTTGATAGGTAGCATTTACAAAGTTTGGAATTTACAAGTATGGATAAGTAGTATTTACAATAGTATAGTTGAATAGTATAGTGGAACAGTACAGTTGAATATTTACAATAGTATAGTTGAATAATATTTACAAAGTTTAGAAATTTACAATATATGTACAGGGTCGTGGGGGTACATTGTGCGGGTGCGGCAATCCGCCGTTCCCTGGGTTTGGATAGGATGTGTTGTGTGGGTGGGTGGAAGTGTGGGTTAGGTGTAGTGTGGGGGTGTCTCGGTGATGTGGTGTTGTTGAATCGGCGGCCGCGGTGGGGCCGTGAGGGGCGGTACAGTGCGTGTGGGTATATGAAACACAAGCACTGTCCCGCGATCTCAAGGCCCCGCCGCGATTGCTCGTAGCAGGGCGGGTCACTGGGCCGCCGGGACGCGTTGATTTCGGGGACGCTCCCTCCGTCCGTTTCGCCGCCCGGGCCGTTTTGTCCCGGCGGGAACTATTTTGGATATCCCCGGCGGTGTTGGGGGGGTAGGGGGTGTTGGGGAATTGATGATTATGGGGGGTGGTGGGGAAGACTGGGTGTCGGGGGGGTCGAAAATTGAAAATTGGGGTTTTGAAATTTGGGTTTGAAATTGGGGGGTGGGGGTTTGTTCTGGATGGGAGGTTTGATTTGAATGGGGGGTGGGGGTTTGATTTGGATGGGGGGTGGGGTTTTTGATTTGAATGGGGGGTGGGGGGGGGCATGAGTTCCGCGAGGCGGAACTCGTGTAGTATGGAGGACATTAGGGGGTCTGTTGGTATGTAGGGGGGGTGTACCCCGGTGGCTTTTGCTGCGCGAAATTCGCGCAGTATTAGCCACTGGGGGTACTTCCACCGCCGGGGCCGGGGAGGTAATCCGGTGATCCGTGGCGGAGAAAAATGAAGCGGTGATGGGGGCCCGGGCGAAGGGGGTAGGGGGGATAGCGGGTCCGGGACGAAAACGTCCCGGAGAATCGCCGCCATTTCCGGATCCGAATCGAAGTCCGGAAACGGCGACGGAGGTGACGGGCGTTGCGGGAACAGGGGTTGTTGCATTGCGAACGGACGGCGGGAGACTGATAGAGTGTGTAGGCTGGGAGAGCACAGGTGCGGGCTTACACCTGGCTAACGGGACTGTGTGGGGTTTCCCGTCAATTAACAGGGTCGCGGTGGTTTGTGTTGAGCGGATGACTTGAAAGGGCCCGGCATAAAGGGGTTGAAAAGTTTTATGCATGCCGGGCTCTTTCAGGTACATGTGTGTGGCGGTGAAAAAGCGTTTGGGGTAAGAGGTGTCGTTTGTCGGTGTTGTTGTGTGTAGCGGTTCCCTGTTAATTGACGGCGTGTGATGTGGAGTGAAAATATCAGCTGGTAAGCGGAGTGTGTCTTTGAATGCATTTTGCGCGGGACTGGTGTTGTCTGAAGGACGGGCGGAAGTGCGAAGGCTGAGCAAAATGTAGGGGAGGGTTTTAGTCCAAGAAGGGGAAGTAGCTGATGTTGAAATGGCTTGTTTAAGGACCGAGTGCCACCGCTCTATTTTCCCGTTGGATTGGGGGTGGTAAGGAGTAGTGCGGATTTTTTGGATCCCGAGGGAACGGAGGAGATCTGAGAAGTGGGCGGACTCAAACTGCCTCCCTTGATCGACCGTGATTGTCCGCGGACAACCGTAACGGCTAACCCATTGGTTGAGGAAAGCCGCTGCGACGGTGTCCGCGGTGATGTGGGCGAGTGGAATGCACTCGACCCAGTTTGTGGCACGGTCGATCATCGTGAGGCAGTATTTCTTCCCCCCGGATGGGGGAAGGGGTCGTACAAGATCGAGGTGGACGTGTTCCCACGGGAGGGAGTCTGGGATGGGTTGAGGTGGAACATGGGGGTGGGCCGAGACCTTAAATTGCTGGCACTTCTGGCACCCGAGAACCCAGTTACGGATATCTGTGTTCATGTGGGGCCAGAAGTACCGCGTTTTGATAAGGTCTCGGCTTGCCCGGATGCCGGGATGGTGGAGGGAGTGGTAGTGGAGGAACAACTGCCGCCTCAGCTCCGGTGGAACGTAAGGGCGCGGTGAATCGGCCGTTACGTCACACCAGAGGTCGAGGGGAGGCAGTTGTTCCAATTTGGAGGCGGAAATGAGATTGGAGAGGGCGGGGTCGGAATGTGGATTTTGTTTTGATTTTAGGATTTGTGGGGAAGGGAAAGGCAGTAGCTCCGCCACCGGCGCGGGGGTGGGGGTGGGGCGTGAGAGCGCGTCCGCCACGCAGTTGTCAGCCCCCGGCAAATATCGAATATCGGACGTGAATTGTCCGATAAACTCGAGTTGCCGGAGGCGACGGGGGGAGGCGGATTTGCGATTTTGGAGGAGGGCGTGCGTAAGGGGTTTATGATCAGTGATGACAGAGAACTGCCTGCCCTCCACGAAGTCACGAAAGTGTTTGATGGCTTCGTGGATGGCGAGGAGTTCTCTGTCGAAAGTTGAGTAATTCTTTTGGGTGGGGGATAGTGTTTTTGAAAAAAAGCCGAGAGGTTGGGGGGTGGCGCCGGTGTGCTGGTGGAGCACTGCCCCGATGGCCCAATCGGACGCATCGGTTGTGATGGAAAGGGGAGCGTGAGGGTTGGGATGGGCTAATAGAGCGGCGTCTACTAGGTCCTGTTTGCAAATTTTGAAGGAGGTGGTAAGTTCGGGGGTTCAGGTTATGGGGCGGTTATCGTTTTTTTTAGAGGGTTGGGGGATGGCGTGTATGAGTGGTTGTTGGTGTTGTGCTGCGTGTTTTATGTGTCTACGGTAAAAGTTCAACATACCCAGGAAACGGCTGAGTTCCGTCACGGTGCGGGGCTGGGGAAAATCCATGATGGCGTGGACCTTGTCTGGGAGGGGCGTGATCCCTGCGGAGGAGACCTGGTGGCCTAGGCAGCGGACGGAGGGTTGGCCGAGGACGCATTTCTCTTTGTTGATGTGGAGGCCTTCTGTGGAGAATATTTCGAGAATTTGCTGGAGGTGATTGAGGTGCTCTTGTGGGTTTTTGGAGGCGACCAGGATGTCATCCAAAAAGCAGAAGACGAACGGGAGGCCCCGGAGGATGCTATCCATGTAGCGTTGCCACGTTTGAGCTGCGTTACGGAGGCCGAAGCCCATCTTGATATATTCGAATAGGCCGAAAGGTGTGATTATTGCGGTTTTTGGAACGTCGGGAGGGTGGATATTGATGTGGTGGAATGCCCTGGAAATGTCGAGGGTGGAGAAGATAGTAGCGCCGTGTAAGTGGGAGGAGAAATCCCGGAGGTGGGGAACATTGTATAGATCCGGCGTCGTCTTTGAGTTGAGACGGCGGTAGTCGCCGCAGGGGCGAATATCCCCATTGGGCTTCTGCACAATGTGGAGCGGAGAAGCCCAAGGGGATTTTGAGGGGCGTATGATGCCGTCGGCGATTAGTTGTTCAAAATGTTTTCGTGTCTGAGAAAGTTGTAGGGGGTGGAGGCGGCGGGCTTTGGCTGCGATGGGGGGTCCAGTAGTTTCTATATAGTGCTGGACGGTGGATATGTGGGCGGAGGGGCGGCGCTGGGGGCGATACTGGTGGAGGAGGCTTTCGAATTTGGAGGGGGGTTGGTTTATGGCGTGTATGAAACCGGGGATGGGTGTGTTATTGGAGGGGTCGATCAGGCGCGCGTTTTTGACATCGACCTGGAGGCCGAAATACGCCAGGAAGTCGGCCCCCAGGATCGCCTTCTCCACGTCCGCCACGGTGAAATCCCACTCGTACGCGAGTCCGCTCATGTAAACTGACGAGCGGTACGTCCCGTACGAGGGGATGGTGGTACCGTTGGCGGCGTAGAGAAGCTGTCGGTAGCAGCGCGCCTGACGCCGGAGGATGTTGTTGGGGAAGATGGACAGCGCCGCCCCTGTGTCGATGAGGAAGGGAATGTTTGTCTTCTTACAGCGTAAGAATAGGCGCTGGTGGGCTGGGGTGGAGTGCGGCAGAATGGCTGAGGTGGTGGGGGTTGGCGTTTGGGAGGGGTTTGAGCTGTCTGGGCGGATGGGTGGCTGTGGTGGGGGCGGGGTGTCCGCTGCGAAGGAGACGCGGGGTGGTCCTTTGCCGTTCCGGAGAGGGGGAACGGTAGCGGTGGCGTGAGTGGTGGCCGGGGGGCTGGTCACCCTGGCGGCGGGTGGGGAGGTGTCGTTCCGGGGAGGGGGAACGTCAGCGGCGGCGTGAGTGGCGGCCGGAAGGGTGGCTGCCCTGGAGGCGGGCGTGGAGGGGCCGTTCCGGGGTGGGGGAACGGTAGCGGCGGCGTGAGTGGCGGCCGGAAGGGTGGCCGCCCTGGAGGCGGGCGTGGAGGGGCCGTTCCGAGGTGGGGGAACGGTCGGTGGCGGGTGGAGGGGTTCGGCGGCGCTGGTAGGCGCGGCCGGGAGGTTAGCAGCCGTGGCGGCGGCGTAGGAGGGGTAGCGCTTGGTTGTGGTGGTGGAAATGCGGGCGGGGGGGGTTTGGTGGGGGTCCCCCCCGTATTGGCGAGGAGGGGGGGCCCGCCGGGTTTACCGGCGGGCGTCCGCGTTTCCCTGCTTGGAGGGGAAGGAGCAGGGGGGTTGACACTTGCGGGCCTCCCCACCGAAGTTCACATGGTAGAAACACCGGTGGGGGGGGTCCGCGGGGAGGTAGTCAGTTCTGGAGGGGCGGCGTGCGGTGGAGGGGGTCGCCGCCGTCGGGGACTTCCCCCTGCGTTCGTCCTGGGGAGGGGTTGTGCGGCGCTCGGGCGAGCGCTGACGTCGGCGGTCGGCGGAGGGGTTCCGGCGGCGATCCATGGAGGGGGGTCGGCGTCTGTCGAGGGAGGGGGGTCGGCTGCGTTCACGTGAAGCGGTGCGGTCACGTAGAGGCGGGGGGTGGCGGGGTGCGTGGACTGCGCCGACGCTGGCGGCTGCGGCGAGATCGTGGACCGTGTCCGCGAGGCGAAGGAGGGGCTCATCAGGGCCGTCAAGGTGGCTGGCGAGCGCCATCTGGATGGTGTAGGGGAGCGCACGCAGCCAGAAGGTGCGCGCGATGTCTGCCGTCATTATCCCCTGCAGCTGGTGGCGTAAGCGGCGGTAGAGGTGGGAGGGCTTGAGGTCGCCGAGGTGTTGCGGCTGCGAGAGGGCGGCGACTCGCGCGATCTTGGAGGGCTGATAGAGGGATATGAGCCGGTCGCGGATGTCATCGTATGCAGCGACGGCGTCGGGGGAGATGTCCGACGTTTGCAGGAGAATGTCATAGGGAAGCAGGGAGATGATGCGTGAGTAGCGCGTCTTTTGGCTGCGAATGTTGGCGGCCGAAAACGCTGCGTCCACCTGGAAAAACCAGAGAGCGGGGTCATGGGCATAGAATGGGGGAAGTGAGAGGGGGAAGGACGCAGAGGCCGTCGTGACGTCGGCGGCGGCGTGTGCTGCGGCCGCAGCGGCGGTGGCGGCGGCGGAGGTTGATGCGGACGAGCCAGGCGGGGAGAGGGTGCTGAACGGATTGTCGGTGGTGGCCGTTGCGTCTGTCGTCGCGGCGGCTGGCGGCTGCAGTGTAGCCGGCCGGAGGAGTGGTGGCGTTGGCGAGTTCGGGTCCATAGTCGAGCTGAAATTTGAAAATTCAAATTGTTAAATTTCAAATTCGAAAGTCGGGATTCGCAAAATCGGTAGCGGAGGTGCGTGTGGCGGAGAGTTGAGGGCTGCGTGATTGCTGAGCGGTTGCGGGTGGGCCAAAATTGCGAAATTGAAACTGACTGGTTAAGTGAATTTGAAATTAAAAATGGGGACACCGAACTGAACTTGACTGGGGCGACACATTAGGTGGGAAGGAAAAAGAAGGTTGGGTGAACGTCGGGTTCACCACTGTGATGAATTTAGAATTTTGTTCATCACGGTGGCGTGAAGGAGGAAAGTCGCAGGCGGCGGTAGTCCACCGATCATCTACGACTTTGGGAGGAGATAGAGGTGAGTGAGGGAATTTACCTAGGCGGCGGTAATCCACCGATCATCTAGGTGAGGAGAGGTGCTTGTCTAGGCGGCGGTAGTCCACCGATCATCTAGACAAGAGGTAGAAGGTAAATTCTCAGGCGGCGGTAATCCACCGATCATCTGAGAGGAGGAGCAAGGTAGAGGAGAGAAGAGAGAGCTAGTTAGAGGAAGTGTCGAATGAAGCTTGGGCTCCAGGATCCAGGGTTTTATAGTACTTGGGGGCCTCTCCCTCCAACTCCCTGTCGGGAGTTGGTAGTGGGGCCCCAGGTTGAGCACCCTGGGTTCTGTCGCCCGTATCCCCACTCATATCTTTATTTACGGAGCTTAAGTTTGGCGTTGGAATATTGGTGAGAACTAATATTAGAGGAGTGTTCCCGGGAGGGACTCACGACAAATGGCTTTCCTCATTGTGGTGTCAGCTTTTGCAATTTTTGGCCCAACCAACTGCAAAAGGAACTTGAAGTCTGTCGGATGCGTCCGAATGAAATTTTTGTATAGTGTAACAGCAAATCTGCCAACAAACAGCTGCCCCTTTACATTTCAAAATTCGCATACATGTTCGTAATTCACCAGCATTGTGTTTGTTGAAGTCATGGCGTTTATGAAAATATAGGCAGCCGCTGCCTGTGCCGCACTCATTTTCACATTGCGAAGGCTGAAGTCTGGGGTGAAGCAGCATATCAAGAAATGCTACACGCATTAGTCGGGTAGGTGCAGTGCAACTTGTGAATTATACGCGTTGAATTATGGGTTGGTTGGTTTGGTCGTATCGTGTCAAGTTGATACACAATGGTGATACGATACAGCGATTTGACACAAGTGGGTACGAGCCTTCAGCGTCCGGCCAGAAAATCGTTTGGATTGGAAAACATTCGTTGGAGCCCTATGCTCCACCCTCAGAAAAAATTTCGATACTCCTGGAAGGACAGCTGATCATGGCTGCCGCCAACAGTAGGAAGCATAGCCCCTGCCTGGAATAGCGATTTACTGCCTTTACAAGATATTTATGTATTGTAAGTTAACGATACCTCTTAAACAATTTCAGGCCTGAAGACTTCATGAGGGGGCCGTGGGACTCCACTCTAGAACCTCAAATAGCGACTAAGTTCCTCGAATACTGTCCAGACAGAAATCTACGGTGGAATCTGTGGATGGCCGGGAGGCAGTTGGCTTCCCAACACATGGGATTAGGCAATGAGTATAGCAACAGTGTTTCCTTGGAGAAGATAAGGTCTTTCAGGTTTGTGTTCAGTCTTGCCAGAAAAATGATATCCAAAAACTGCCTGTATGTTATCTTGGATCCTGATGAAAACTTGGGTCGCCGGATGTTTACAATTTAAAATGAATTTTTATTCAATTATTGTGAATCCGTGACACTAAAGTTGAGTTTCTTATCGTAGGAGAAACATGGCCAAAATATTGGGATATGAGAGCTACGCACACATGTCCATGGAAACCAAGATGGCTGGCTCGCTTGAAAATGTGGAGAAAACTTTGAATCAGCTTCTGACTGCATGTGAGCTCACGAGTTTAAAAAAAATTATACCCTAGTCTTGAAAGTCATTAGTTAAAACTGAGCATAAACTATTTGAAATGGATTGACGGCTATGATGGAAATCGTGCGATGTGTGCAGTTACAGTATACAGTACCAAATTTAAGTATGTATTTGGGGATTAGTTTGTTGTAAGTGGGTAGTATACAGGTACTGTGACCAATGTTTAACAAAAATCCAAAACTATAATATAGGTTGGTTTTCCTTCAAAGAATCTTTTTTTTTTTAATTTTGAACAAGAAATTTTCTACATACGGAAGGTATGGTTCCTTCTGTTTGGCCAGACCCCAAAAATGCTAACAGTATGGCTTTTTTGTAGTTAAACCTGTTCAACTAGAAGAATTAATATCTTTGGAAGACTTCGCAGCAGATAAAGGTTTCCAAGGCGTCCTTGAGCTCTGGGACATCCCGTTTTGGGCGAGAAAGCAACGTACATTCTTATACCAGTATGATATCTACAATTAAATATGTATCAATAGAATAATAGTATAAATATGTGATGGGGAGGTTCTCGACAGATGGATAGATAATTATTTGCTGATCTCTCGAGTTTTGGTCTGGTGAATGAAAATCCGCTTTCTGGGAAGTTTCAGAATAATTTTATTCTATTATCAAGCCATTTTTGGGAGCAGGGAAACTTGATTCGACTGTCCAAAACCAAAACTTGCCATGTGACAAGTAGTGTCAATCGTTTCCCTGCTCCTGAAATTGGCTTGATAATAGAACACAATTATTCTGAAACTTCGCCCAAAAAGCGCATTTTCATTCACCTGACCAAAACTCGAGAGATCAGCAAATAAATAGAAGTACCAGTAGCATTAGAATCGTATTTCTGTCGGTCGGTTGGTTAATTTGCCTCTCATTAAATTAATTATTTCTCTTCCGTTTTATTCTCATAATATATTTTGTTCATTTATAACGGAATAAACATTCTTCATTCGTTTAATCTGTTACCGCCAATTGGGTGAAATTGTTGCTCCGTCTTCTAATCACTTCAGTTTCTCCGCAGTTGGGATGACGCTGAAATGAAAGAATTTTTCCCTCTGGAGCGAGTTTTGTCGGGCCTAATGAAAATCACCGGGGAGGCCTTTGGTTTAAGGTTCGAATTGGACCAGAAGCATCAGGCCTGGCACCCCGACATCCAGCTGTACAACCTCTACGAAGGCGAGTCCAAGAAACCCGTGGCTGGCCTCTACCTTGACCCTTACTGCCGGTGAGTCTACCATAGTCTTTTGTGAGTTGTGTAAATTTATAAATTCACGGAGGAACCAGCAGCAATTCATAATTATGTTGTGAATTAGCGGGGGATCCCGAAGAAAGTAGGCAACTAGGTGGGTCTGCTGACGAGTAGCCTCACTTATCTCTGGTAAAACGAATACTACATGTACCTCCCCCAAATTAGCTGTTTTTGGATTTTGCGGCACCATTGCCGGCACCGACTGGCACCTGTACAGCAATTTCTAACGGTCCTGTGAGTAGTTATACCATGAATTTTTTTGCCGTAGTCTTACCCCATTATTACCTGTTTTGGCTTTTGATGGCGTCACTATCGGCGCCGTGGCGTCTCTTCCTGACGTCGTCGAGACACCAAAAACTATACAGCAAATTCGGAAGGCCCAACGAGTCTACCCTCAAAATTTCAAGACAAAATACCCAAAATTGCTGCTTATAGTGCGGTACAAACATATATAAATATATATACCCACGCGAAAACTCTAAGTAAGAAGTAAGAAGCAAGAAGTAAGAAGCCTCACTGACGTTCGACAATAAACAACGTAGAAGTACGCATTGTAGAACGTAAATAGGAGTACCTAAACACTTGCTTTTTATTGAGATTTGTTGATGGATTTATTGAGGTAGGTTTAAATTAAACATGTTTTGACACTCCAGACCCCCTGCTCGTTCACAACCAGGAACTGCCTAATTACATCACCTGCACTTGAGCATCTTTCGATATTATACTATGTTTTTCGAGTTTTTAATGAACTTCCTGTACATGATTGATTCGGTTTTTGGAAATCTATCAAATTGTTTTGTTCTCTCGCTTGGTGTAGATTCTGAATTCTTGATATTTTGGTCAAAAACTCGATCTTAGTTCATTAGGTAATTTAACAAAATAATTAACTCCTTCAGAAATGACAAACTCTACGTTCCTGATGGTACGCTCACGGGTATACGGCCAGCATGCAGAGCTATCGGACCTTCTCGTCCTTTGGCAGCCCTGATTTTAAATTTCTCCCCACCAAAAGATGGCAAACCAACACTGCTCGACTTCAACCAAGTTGAAAATCTATTCAAAAAAGTGAGTAGCTTTGAGAACATTTTGATACAGCTTAAGTTAGTGTAAACAGCCTGGAATTTTATAGGACTTTCGATGCGATCTCTACTTTTGGCTATATCTTGCATGTTTTTTCTGGAAATTAACAAGAGCTCGTGAAGCCTAAATTGATAGTCAAATTCATCAAACGTGTATAGAATGAAGAATGTGTTGATGTGTGACTCGAAACATAATAACACTGTTGCAAATTAGAAATAATTTTTCTTAAAAAGAGGTCAAATTTGAGTTTTATAATAAGTAATTATATAATAAAATTTAGTTATAATTTATATATTATATATAAATATTATATAATAAAAATTTGCTTGTATGGTCACGCTGCATGATTTTTTTGTTTTTGTTTTTTATATTTCCCCACGACATACATGTACGAACTTAAATCACTTGCGAAGAAATCGTGGAATCCCATTTCGAAGAAAAACGGAGTTATTGAAAAAATAGTTTATTTCCACTATTCCTACGTTTCCCCACTGTGCTTCGTCCGCGAATTGCGCTTGCAAGACCTTTGCTTATCTGTCGTCTATTCAGCAATAGTATTAAGAGTATTATAGGTTGGTAGTAGCATCAATGTACCTACGTAGTTTATGAGTATTTCTTATGTTTTTAAAACAGTTTGGTCAAGCCCTCCAACAACTCCTCAGCTCAGTCAACTATTCCGATGTTTCCGGGATGTCGAACATCGAGTGGGACGCCGTAGAAGTTGTCAGTAATTTCATGTCACTCTGGTGAGCAATTTTCGTTTCATCAAATTCTTATGACAGTTTCATGTATTCCGTTTCTAATTCCTTAAAATTGCTTATCAACTGACAAAATTTGAGTTTTAACGTATAACGGGACACACGGGCCTGAGGAGCCCAAAGGGAAGTTGCAATTTTTGCTTTGGCATCCCTGCATCATTGGACGCCGCACGTCCCCTGTGTATAACGATTTCAGCTCCTCCTGCGACCAAGGAGTGAAGGGTGTCTCTGGATTATTGTTATTGCGATTATCTATATCCATTTAATTTTAGTCGGGCCTGAACTGCTTGGCCTGAGAGGCCCAGGTATCACTGCATCATGCTTTGCTCCTGTGACACCAGTCAGTTACGTTACGAGTAAATTTATTTGTGTTGAAGGGCCACTTCACCCAACGTCCTAAAGGAAATTTCGGGACACTATTCTTCTAACGAAGCCCTGCCCGTCGACAACCTCGAGAAGTCTCGTCATCATTTCATCGGCCACAAAATGGTCAAGGAAATCTACTTGGCCCACCTGGATCTCGAACTACACACATCGTGAGTACCTACCTAAATATTAATTTGACCACTTTTTCAAACGGTCTTCTCTTAAATGAACATTTTGGATTTTAAAATTACTCATTTTGGAAATTGTAGAAATTTGCTCTGAGAGAAATTTCAAAATTTATTCAGAGAGGTCTGAAACGCAAAATGTACGAGGAAATCTGGTTTTTGAGAATTTTTCACCCACAAGCGATCATAAGATTTTTGCTGTCTTGGTTGAGTTGGATGGGTAGGAAAAATCTTGCCACAATGGTGAATATATTTGTCGTTTCAGGAAAGACTTCTGGCTGACTATCTCTAAGAGGTTATGGAGCGAGCATTTCCCTTTCAAACTAGACCCCAACGATACTCACCCGCTCAGCTTCACAGACGCCGTCTCCGATCAGTATTCGGCCGCTTACTTTTCTAAAATTTGGGCGAAGATGTTGGCAGCAGACGCTTTCAACACATTCATCACCGAATCGAAAGAACCGTCTACCGACGTTGGTTCCAGGTTTGTTCACCGGTTATCCTTATATCGTAATCTAGCATAGGCGAAACCCTTCGAAGCTGGAGGGATATCATTCATACTTTCAACGTTGAACTGTCTGAGCCTTACATGGTGCCACTGTTTCCTCAGTCATTTTGGCTCCCCCATTAAGGCGGCTCATACTTTTTATGTAAAAGACAGCCCTTGAAGAAATTATTGGTAAATCATGACGATACTAGGAGAATCGGAATGAAGTCTGTGGATTCACTTGCGAATCCTTCCAGCTACTGACAATTATAGCAGGGTTAGGTTCCTTGCAACAAAGGGATTGAAATCACCAAGAGGCTCGTTGTGGCACGTATTGTTTGATGTATGAATGGGCACACACAAAAAAACGCTGCAAATCCCTGCACAACGGTTTATTATTTTGTATAGAATACCCTTCTGTTACAGATCACAGCTCTATGTATAGATAACCCGTCTATATAATATAATATGTACTATTCTATGCATAATTATGTAGATCGCAGACCCTCCGTAGGTTAGTACCTAACCCCGTACTCGTTACTAGGTACCTACCTAAATCACGAGTTAAATGTTGCTAAAATAATTCTGCCGATGACAAACAGTACCTAACAAAAAGAAACACACATAATGAAGTTCTGAAAAGAAATTGTTGATGAGGAGTGAAAAAAGTTGCAAAAGTACCTACCAACAAACTCCAGCCCCTTCTACGTAGATGGTATAATGAACCGTTGTGTAATAATTTACCGTTGAGTAATGATTTACCGTAGTAATAATTTACCCATCAATAATACTTCAACGTTTGTTCAAGTTTCACTACCTACCAACAAACTCCAAGAGCCATCATTTTTCAAATTAAATAATATCACAGAACAACCAACTCGACTTCATACTCCGCCAATATAATCAGGTGATCCCTACCAATGATTGGCCGTATTCACAAATTCCTATTGTGGGCGCGTCTCTGGTTACGAGATTTGGTTTGAATTGTATACATTTCATTCACACTGGAGTCGAAAATGCCTGTCGGTGCAAACTTCGGGGCCTTACTGTGAACGAACGGCTGGACGTACGATGCTCCGGATGGTCTTAAAAAACTCGCAAGTTCAAGAATTATTTAAAACCGTAAAAATATTTACGTAAAAAAATGGTATAGGCGTTTTGAAAATTTCAACCCCTATTTTGAACCCCTTAGAGATGACTGACAGTAACGTCGAGCTTCGAGGACCAACTAGACGCCGAACGGAACCTATAACCCGAATTTCATCAATTTTTTTTCATGGTAACTAAGAAAAGTGGCCCGTACGGCGTACGGCGTACGGCGGACAGACAGAAATATTTTTATTGCAGTTTTGGATTCTACATACCTTGAAACGTAAACCATCAAATTTTGAGGGGGGGTAAGAATTTTTTTTTTCATGCTCGATTCCAATGGTTCATTATTGAAAATAATAAACCAAAACCTGGCATCATAAATATTATATGAAATGGGCAATTTTCGTCCGTTTTTTTTAAAACCTTTTTTTCTGAAAGGTAATGACTTGAAAGAAACAATAATGAAGTCATAAGATGTAAGCAGTTTACACAGTTTACTTATACAATTTTAGAAAATGTATTGAAATAATGAGATTTGCTGTATGGTGGGAAGGTGACTAGCAAAAGGGTGGCTCTCATTGGCCAACCCGTACAGTGAGGCCAACCATACAACACACAAAACAAAGCACAAAAAGTGCCGGAGTTGTAATAATATTCTTTTTAGGTTTTGTTGCTAGTTTGCATTATCCGTGTCTGCCAACCACCCTCCATTATCTGCAGCCACGACGCGTTTTGGTTCAAATTTCGTGTTTTCACATTTTTAAACATTTCATTTTTCCCGACGCATTCTGTTGGGAAGTTAGGAAGGTATTGAAGCCATTCCCGCCACCAGTTGGAGCTTAAAACAGATGTTTCATAATTTACAAGCCTTGGAATGCAGAGAGCATATGTAGGAGGCTCCGTCTACCTGGGTATACAGCAGTTAGGGACAAAACCTGGGTAGATGCCCGCACGTGCTGCACTCTACCTCCAGCCCTTCAAAGGTGGAACCTGTTTGTATAGGTGCCTAACTGAAAAATTCAGTATGACAACTAAATGGTGGTAAAGGCTCAGCAAAGACATCTACTGTTTGAAGTATCCAAACCCAAAACCCACATATGTTGAACCTCTTTTTTTCAAGTTTCACGGTCCCAACAATCTGTTTCAGATTCAGAGACACCTTCCTGGGATTTGGTGGATCCGTCAACCCCTCCGAAGTCTTCAGGAGGTTCCAAGGGCGGGACCCAACGCCTGAAGCTTTCATCAAATACGTTTCATCTTAAGTTCGATAGTCCGATTAGCTAAACCGTAGCGTTCTGGTACCAGGCCATTCCTCACCTGCCCACACTCAACTTAGATAAGTCCCGCAGCCAGATGGGTCGAATGTATTATTTTGTGTGTCCTATCGATGGAAGGATGAGGATAAAAACAAGACACTCGTGAACTTATCACTTAGAAGACATTTCAGCTAATCAATTGTCCTTTGAAGTTGTGTTTACAGTGGTTTTATGTAAATATCGATTTTGAATTTGTTGCTAATTCATGTTTTACTCTATTCGATTTCCCAATAACGACATCCATCGTGATCAATACCTGGCTTGTAGGTATCCATGGAAGGAGGAGAGGAAGATCCAGTCAGTGTAGTCATGTGCATATGGATACTATTAGTGCGCTCTATGCAGCAGTCTGTTGAACTAGGTATTACAGGTTTTCAACCAGCAGACCTAGATGGCGTTCATCAGCCCAACTAGAACAGCCAAAGTTTAATAAATTAGTATCATAGTTTTTAATGTAATTGTGTACCAGATATTCTTTTCAACGTCTGTATTCCCTAAAATGTTTCAAATTACGAACAGTTATCAACATGATAAATACCGTCGAAAGGATAAAGTTATTTGGTAGGTATCTGTTTCTATTTTCAATCTTTTACTGGTTGGTGTACCTTTCTACTTGATAAAGGGCTGCATTATCGACAAACAATAAAACTCAAATGAACCCAAAGAAACAGTAGCTACCTACTTGGTGTACCCACACTGATTACGAGTGTCATTAGTAATTTTCAGGACATGAGGAAAAAATAAAACTCGAAATTCGAATCATTATTGTGGACAATAATTGAAAAACTTAAAAACTATGTTAGGTATATCAATTTAAAAAAAAGATACATTACTGATATTTTTCTCCGTAGCTATGGTCTTTTTGAAATGAACTGAACATAATCTGATGTGATCTCTAATATATTTAGCACCTCTATCGTTCAGGAATGGAATAACGATGAAGAGCAGCCAGCATTTCTGTCGGGAAAGGAATAAACCCATTGGTAATTAATGTAGGCACTTGGATTATTTCCATGTTTCCTGTATGCATAGAACTTTTAGGTAGGAAATCCGTGGACGTTCCTACCAGTATGTGTTTAGAAGGAAAACGTGAAAAATATCTGACAGTAAGGCTAGCACTTAGCTTTCTCGCATGGATCCGTAGCATAATTATTGTACATAGGTGAATATTATGGTAAAGAAGCACATCGTATTAGTTGATCACAATGCTTCCACGACGTCAGTTGACGGAATCGAAATGCTAAGGTAAAACGTGAGATATCAAGAGATGTCATCTGTTTTCTGTCTATGTCCCCTCCAGCAGGAAAGTGAGATCCTACGAGTGTCAAATGGCAATGGAAAGATCGGATT
Source organism: Leptopterna dolabrata (assembly GCA_954871275.1). Classification (NCBI taxonomy): domain Eukaryota; kingdom Metazoa; phylum Arthropoda; class Insecta; order Hemiptera; family Miridae; genus Leptopterna; species Leptopterna dolabrata. The sequence continues at coordinate 12,622,101 of OX940984.1, read as the reverse complement.
GATGACACCACCCACTTTGTTCCTTCAGATTTATTACAAAATACCTGCACATCTATTTTTCATTGTCCTCGAGGGTTTCAATCAACACCTACATTACTTTGTTATACTCGTACTACTGTCCTCATAGAGACACTAAGTCAACAGGTACCTACCTACAGTTGAGGATGAGATACGAAATTATTGTAGAATAAAAACTAGTTAAATAAATATGTTAAATACTAGTTTACTTCATCTGCGAGTGGGGAGTGCAGAGAAATGTGCTCTTAAGGTGACCGAAGCGTGCAGCACCATGGAATTGTACACTTCAGCTTCATGATGCTCATCTCAAAGGCAAGGAACCAGGAATAAGTTTAAATCCATGACGAAAGGGACCGAATCTATCAGAATGAACATGAATAATGAAAATCAGAAAAAACGAAGTGAGAAAGAGAACGGAGGTAAAGAACAATACGGTCACTAGCTTAGGTAGGAATTCCTTTGTTGATTCGGAGAGAGCGAATTTGCAAATGACACATGGCATCAGATAAACTTCGAGAATGTGGATGGTAGCGATGTCCTGCAGATATGAGGATAACTAGAGTTTTTTAATGTTAGGTAGTGTGGCAGTAGAGGTCTACTAAAAAACTCAGGCCTACTGCACCTTCCTCTCCCGTTCTTCCATTGTAGTTATCATTAGTTCTTGTTGATTGCCTTCTTGATAGGTTCAGCAAAGGCAGGCACTCCCTATAAAATCGTAATGTCTCGATATCCTGTTGGCTCAGTTGGAAAATAAATAGTCTGCATTAGGCCATTGTCTGAATTGTATTTGCTTCAAAATTTGATTTTCAAGAAAGTTACTACAGTGAGGGGAACCCGTGACTAAGGTTTACCTCTATTACTTACCCATTTTTAAATGAAATTCCGAGTAGATTCCATTCTAAGAATTTTGAGACCAACCGCACACTCCAAGGATGAGCAGTTTCGGCAACAAGTGACATCACACTGGATGTTATTGCACCCCTCCAGCCTGGGCCGAACCCCCTTGCCCATTGTGATGCCACTTGCTGAAACTTCGAAAGCTCATAGAAAAAGAACTCTATTCATCGTAGGAGAGTGCGGTTGGTCCCAAAATTCTTAAGCTAGGTTCACATGGAGATTCCGGGTGGCAATCCAGTACGGCAATGCGTTCGCCACAATTTTTTGCCACAGAGGCGTTCACATGGCAGTGGAATCATAACCGGAACAATCAACCAGGAATGTCAAATTCCAATATGGCTGAACAACCAAACAAGAGAGGTGTGCGCAGTAACCTCTGTACAGATACGGCAATGGATCATACGGCAATATCTGGAGATTTTGATATAAGTAATATGACATTGAGTTGCAATAATCCATTTTGTTTTAGCCAGTAGCTTTGCAGAAAGAGTTGCCGTACCCGATTGCCATCCGGAATTGCATCTCCATGTGAACCTAGCTTTAGAATGGAGCCTACTTTAATTTAAAACTATAAACAGAAGTCATGGGTACTCCTCGTTGTGGCAGTTTGCTACCAATAACAATTGGAATAGTGGGGAGAACTGAGTGGTTCTCAGTTTTTCTTGAATTTTGGAGCATTTCATGTAAACTAAGTAAGACAGTTTAGGTTTTGTGTATGACATGTGGTCAAGAGGTTTCTGTCATGGAGCATGACCAAATGAGCGAATTTTCGAGGTACCAAAATTGCTCTATTAACGCTCAGCCTAGAATATACCTACTACTATTTATTGGAATTTTAAGGACACAGCATTTTAGCCTAAGTTATTTAACTGAAAACCTTAAGTTTCACGTCTGTCTGTTAACAACAGTGCAGGGTAAAGTAGGCACAGAAACCAGCGTGAAAACATCACTGGGTATGTTATTTAGTTTATATCATCAATTTCATACAGCTTGGTAAACATGGAGCTAGTAACCTGTTAAACAAGCTATAATAATTATTGTTTATGAGTGCAGTGTTGGTCTGCAAGTGTATTTTACCAAAAATGTAAGTCAAACATGGGGAAACCTCTCCAATCAGGAATAGGGAAGGTATTCCGTTATATCTCTTCTGAATGAAAATGTATGTTGTTGACCAAAACCAAAGTTCTTTCCTTATTTCATTTCTGCTGCGTGTTGGTCCTTCATTTTCACTTGTATTCACAAAATAAACAGTTCTTCAATACTAAAACTGACAATATTAGTAAATATAGCAAATATATATGTGATTCAGTTGTTAACAGTTTTGAAGGATCTGCCCTCGGACCAGATTTGAAAATGAAACATGTTTCAGGTAAAGTAGGTAGTAGGTACCTACCTTCCAGTAAATTTGCAAATATCATTTGTAAGAACTAATCGAGCATGTAGTTTGAATGGAGTGATGTTGGAGACAGAATAGATCATGATATCTGATACTTGGCTACTTCATAGTATGTGGTCTGTTTTGAAATTCCCTAACAAGGGTGTGTGTAGGTAGGTATTCATAAACAAAGATTTAGATTCCTACGAAATTGGAATTCAACTCAAGTTTGAAACTCAGGCTTATTCTATCTGTATTGGCAAAATGTATGCCAATAATTATGCCAGGTTCGCTAGGTGCTCATCCATTTCATTCGACGGACAAAAATATTTGTTGAATCCCTTCATATCTGTGTTGTTGGTATTGCTTGGATGAGAAATTCACCTGTCAGTAAAGAAATAAATATTAATATTATTTGCAAGCTTTTGAATGGCCCCAAACAATTTAAAGCGCTGTTGTTGTTCGTTTCATTGTTGTCGGATAATTCTTTATAAATTATTGATGCTGTTGATAGAAACATAATTATTATTTTAAATCGAGTTGTTCTATGTCCTGATCCTGGTAATGCTCCCAGCATAAACTGAAGGCCCGAGTTTCTTATAGTTGTAGGTAGAAAACGTGTTTATTTCGCTGATGCTGAATGCTGTACACCTAGTTGAACTCGAATCTTCAGGGACAGTAAGTAGATACTTGCTACCGAGGCGTAGTTTTTTTTAACGAACTCCTTCAAAGGATGATGGGATTGACAGCCACAGCACCGTTGAGTGAGTCTCCCGAAAGCAGTTCTCCTGAGAAGGCATCCAAATATGTAAGTCTCCAAAAAAAAATAGATTGAAAAAACTCAGAAAGTTATAACAACGTTTATTGTTCTGTGGCATGGCATGTGCAGACGCCGTCTGGGGACCACAACCTGTTCTATTAAGGCTTTGTTCCAGCGGACCCTACTCTGCAAGAAAAAAAAAAGGTGTTCCAACCACATCTAGTGTTGAAACTGTTCACTGTTATAGGTTTTATCAAGTGTTCCAACCTGTCAGGTCCGGGAACTGAGTTCTCAGTTTCATAACTTTCAGTATGTACCCAATCAGGGATGGGTATTTTCCAACAGAACTGAAGATAAACCTGCTGGAACCTCCCCAAAATGTCATTTCCCTCCCAAGTTCAATGGGTCTCTGGGGTACCTACCTAATAGGCACAATTGTTTAGCACACTTCCAAGGTTTTCCAGCCAATGAGTTCTCGAACTAAAACAGTTCTACTCTACAACTCATCCCCACCCTTCAGAAAAACTTAGGTTCTGGTTTTGAAACTTCTTAAACGAAGTACCAGGAGCTGGTGATTGTTTATAATTCCGTTGTTTCTTCTTCTCTCCTTCTGGCCCTGAAGGGATCTTCCGATCTTCGCGTGGCCATAGGTTGTGTGTTCGTTGGCACGGTTGAGGTAGTCGTAGTTGGGATTGCGTCTGCGTAGGATTGGGATTGAGGCAGCGTAGAAGTTGAGCAGGGAGTGGTGAGGGAAAATGAAGGGGTAGGCTGGGTGGGTGTTAAGTTTATGAAGAAAATTTTTATTTATTAACCTTCACCCGCTCGCCTCTCCTGAAGTCACACTTCCGATCGCGTGGGCGGCAAATTGGCCGCCCTTGGTTTTTCATAATTTTCACTACTTTTCTTCGTTTGTTTCAAATTATTTTGACCAGGGAACTCCAGCACAACATTACAAGCACATTTTTATCATAAATTCTTTATTCAGATAATGGCAATCACAATAAGAACTTAGATATATATCAAAATCACATTTTCAGTCTTTGAAGGTTTTCTGCACTAAAATAATATTCTGCAGTTCGCAACTTTTTCTATTGAAAGGAGGTAACAAAAGTTATACCCCTACGGACGCCTGGAGATGTTCGACAACCATGTAGTTCGTCTCGGAACGGCTTGGTACCGTCTTTTTAAGAAAATATTCCTGTGAATGCCGAAGCATTCGCAGAAATTTGAAAAAAGTCGCCACCACGGTTGGAATTTCCCTCGTCAGAGGTCTCCACCTGCCTCCAACCTTCCGCGGTAGCTACCTTCCCGTTTTTCCGACCTCACTTGTCTTTTCGGTATTGGTACCGTCGCTTTCGGCTCCCGTTTTTCATTGAATTTTTTTTTTTTTTTTTTGAAATACTTTATTTTCATAAAAATGTGAACAGGCAACAGGTACAATAAAATATTCAGTCTTTTACACAACATGAAAATCCCACAAGACTATAGGTCTGAGCGTGGGTACTTACAAGAGATATAAATTTACAATTGTTGACGTTCACGTAAGTTCAGAATAACATAGGTTACAGCACCAAAAGCTTGAATAAAATATAAAATGTAGATAATTATAATCAAATTATGAGTAGTTAAGTAGAGTTCATTTTTCAAGAGGAAATGGTTTCCTTTACAATCCATTCTTTGATAGAAAGAAATTTTCTGGTTTGTGGCAGCGCTAGTATAAAGGTAGGTATTTTATTTATAAGTTTTGGGCCAATATAGGTGATATGATTCTGCGTAACTTGTAGTGATCGATATGGTAGGAGATATTTATTTGGACATCGGGTATTATGGTATGCGCTCTGCTCTGAGGGAACTAGGAGCTCTGGTTTCTTGAGAAAGAATTTAATTGTCTGATTGATGAATATTTCATGGACATTAAATATTTTATCAGTCGCAAAGTTAAGTTTTGAAATTCGAACTATTAAATTTTGTGCTGATTGAACAGATTTTAGATGGCTTTTCAGAGCAGAGCCCCAAGACGTTATATTATACGTAAGGTAAGAATGTATGAGCGACATGTATACCGTACGCATGAAACGTCTTGAACAAATATTTTTAATTCGGTAAAATATATAAGATGAGTGTCTAATTTTCCTTGAAATAATATCAATGTGTTCAGTCCATTTGAGAAATTTATCTATTTGTATACCGAGGTATTTAGTGGAGACTATTTGGTCCATTTTTGGGCAGTCACAAGGATTTTTATCACACGACGAATTGTGGTATTGTAAGCAAAAACTAGGAGGAGGTGATCCTCTTTTCGTGGGTGAGAAGCATATGTAGTGGGTTTTTTGTAGATTGAGGGATAGCAAGTTATCATCAAGATGATTTTGTATTTGGAGCAGGCAATTTTCAGCTGTAATTTTTATGTCTTCCCATGTACTAGATGATACGACTATGCTTGTGTCATCAGCGTAGGAAAATATGGAACCAGTAACTGGGAGGGAGCATAAGCTGTTTATATAAATTAAGAAAAGAATTGGTCCTAAGACGGTTCCTTGGGGGACACCGTGAAGTATCTGCATAGGATGGCTTTTCACATCATCATTTTTAGTTAGCTGTACTCGGTTAGTTAAATAATTTTTAAACAAACATATACACGGTCCAGTCAGTCCCATATTCTCCAACTTCTGAATCAAAATGGCATGGTTTACTGTGTCAAATGCCTTACGTAAGTCTAGAAATATTGCAATTGATTTTAAATGGCTTTCAAAATTTTCAATAATATTTTTGGTCAGGTGAAACACAGCATCCTCCGTTGATTTATTGGCTTGGAATCCAAACTGGTTTTTCGAAAAGAAATTGATTTTGTCAAGGTAGCTGTTCAGTCTGGACTTTATACATTTTTCAAGTATTTTGGCAAGTTGACAAATATTGGAAATAGGGCGGTAATTGTTTGTGTCTGTTTTACTGCCAGCTTTGAATACCGGGGTGACATAAGCAATTTTAAGCCGATCAGGGATCGACCCATTTTGGAGGCATAAATTGAAGATATAGCACAGCGGGTGAACAATGTGTTCTTTACATATTTTAAGAGTTTTTGCACTTATGCCATCGGGGCCTGTTGACGATTGGGATTTAAGAGAATTTATATAAAGCAGTAGTTCTCTCTCTGTGATTTCAGCAAATGAATTTATAGTTTGGTCCACCTTCTCCGCATTTGGAAGCTTGAGCCGTTTATTAGAAGCCAGATTACTCGCGACATTAATAAAATATTCATTTAACACATTTGCTATCTCAGTTTTATCGGTTATTTTCCTATTGTTTACAATAAGTTCGGATATTTTATGATTATTTTTAATTTTTCTTTGTGTAAGTTCATTAATTATGGCCCATGATTTCTTCGGGCTAGGTGAATTTTTAAGTTCATGCTCATAATAAGATTCACGTTGTGTTTTAACTAACCGGTTAATCCAGTTTCTATACGAGACAAAACGTCTTCTTAATTCAGGATTTTCAGGCAGATTATGTTTAGTGCATTGCCTCCTATGAACAGAGTATTTTTTATAAAGAATATCTCTTCTTTTAATCGATGTGAGAATACCAGCAGTCATCCAGGGCTTGAGTTTTCGATTTTTGCTGGTCAATTTCATGGAGGAGCTATTTTCATCGATGCATTTATTTAATGTGTCATAGAATTTATCAAGGGCTACAGCAGGAGATGTTTCGCTAGTGACCCCATCCCAACCTTCCAGAGCTAGACTCTCGACAAGTTTGGAGTAGTTAATTTGTTGTATAATCTGTTGATTTGGTTGATTTGAATTGGTCGAGTGATTCACTAGGTCAAGAGGGAAAGCCAACTCCAAGAAAGTGGGGATGTGGTCAGTTGAGTGAAATTGTAGGGTGGCTCCTTTGACATCACAGCCAGGAGTGCTCCGAAAAAATATGTGGTCGAGACATGAAGGTTCAATGCTCTCGAACCGAGTTGGAGCATTAATTACAGATAAAAAACCTTGTTGTAGTACAATATCCAAATAATTATCTACGGTGCAATTTGCGTTTAGTATGTTGATATTAATGTCTCCGAGCAAGAAAGAGAAGTCGGTTTTTTCAAAATCATGTTTCAGGTATGAATCTAGTTCAATACTGAGTAGATCAGGGTTTAAGGATGGAGAGCGGTATATCACTAGCACAGAGAATGTTTTTCCTCGAATTTCAAAAAGTAACTTGGCCGCATTACAACTATTAAACTGGATTTGCGATATGGTATAGTTATTTATATGGCTATTAACAAATACACTCAGAGAATCATGACTGGTGTGTTTGCAAAGAAAGTGATGAGAATTATAGCCAGGTAAATTAAACGGGATGCTAGTACTAAGTTGAGTTTCAGTTAAGCCAATAATAGTAGGCTGAAAAGATAAGCTGTCTAACAACAGAGAAAATTCGTCGAAATGTTTTTTAATACTGCGAATGTTGTAGTTCATGAGAGTGAGATTAGTGGAAGTTAGGTAGTTATTAAGTTCTGAGGTGGTTTGACTAGAAAAAGTAGGAATACTCGTAAAATCAATGAGATCCATATTCATTTTTACCGGTTGGAGCCACGGAGTTATCCAAATAAGGAAGTTCAAGGGTCCTGGTTCTTAGCATCACCAAAATCTTCGTCGTCGGAAGAAGAGATGATGGTATTGTCAGATTTAGCTCTCCTTTTAGGTGTAGTTTTGCTTGATGAAGTTGGTATGTCAGCCTCTGATGAGATCCTGATTGGGGTTGCTTTCTCGTGTTCTCGAAGATAGATACATCCATGTTTCACCCAGCAGAACTTATAGCCTATGGTTTTGGTTTGACGAGCAAGCCAATGCAGGTGACGATAGTAAGGAGTCAAACGCTGGTTCATGAAGAATTTCCCATCTTCCGGCTTGGTAGTTGCGAATCCAATGTCATTGATAGTAACTGTAGGGTTTGCCTTACGGGCATCAAGAACCTTTTGGCGAATAACAGAGGTCTTTAGGGTGACCAGAATGGCTTGCTGCGGGGGCTTCGTCATAGGTTTGCGGTTCAATAGCGGAGGAGAGACTCGGCGAGCCTCAACAACGTCCTCTTCAGATACAGGGCATCCGATTTTATCGCAGATTATACGGAAAATATTCCCACAATTCTCATTTTCAGCAATGGGTATTCCATTTATTTCAAGATCGCTGGAGATCAGTGATTGTTCAACGACGTGAATCTTTTGTTTGAGTTCGTCATTTTCCTTCATTATCTTCTTGTGGGCGTCTTTAACGTTGCTAATTTCTTTCTTGAGTTTTATGTTATCAGCCTTTAATTTTGCCATTTCTTCGAAAAACTCATCGTATTTACTAGACATGTAGTCAACGGAGTCAATGAGTCTGTTTACAGCTTCTCCAATCTTTTGAACTGAAGGATTCAAATCGTCAATTTTTAGTTTCTCATCTTGTGCTGCTTTCTTTGCGGCCTTTTTTCCTGATTTCATGGCTTCATTGGGGGTTCCTTGAGTTGGATCCTTCATGAATTGGCCAAGCCGATTCGGTGTGGATGAGCAGGATGAGCACATCCAAGTGCTGTCTTCGTCGTCAACGAGACTCTGGTAGTCACGTTTTGAAATGTTTAAACACTTAGCATGAAACCATGATTTGCATTTTCCTTCGCACTGGAGCGCTTGATCACTATTCTTTACCGTCAAAGAGCATTTGGGGCAGAGAATTTTCAGTGTTTTGACCATTTCTCAGGTTTGAAGAGCGTGGGAGGTTAGGAGGTTATGGCTTCTTACCGTTGTGCACTTTTCGCGGAGAATCTACCGACAGTTTCAGTTTCTATTCTTTATTCGAACATACAGTCACTATTTATCACCGTTTACGTACACGAACAACAATTGAAATTGTGACAAAGCAACCGCAAAAGTTCGAAACCCAATGAGCGAGATCACGTGTTCACTTACGGTTATCGAAAAAAAAAAAAAAAAAAAAAAAAAAAAATATTACCGAATATTTTAGTCCTTTTCGAGCAATTTTGCCCTTTTTGCGCGATACAGCCTATTCGTATCTATTTGCGAAGTGCGAAAAAGTTAAGTGTGTTCGCGGATTGTGAGCAATTCAAATGAGTAGCGATCGCGAGTCGTGGGATCGGGGGCGATGCGAGGTCGGCCGTCACCGGCGTCCCGCAAGGCTTAGGCGAAATCGCTTCTTCAAAGAACTCCCGAGCTCTTACGATCGGGATTACGGGCGGTAACGAGTCCGAAGGCGATCACGGTCCCTGCGAAATCGCAGATCAATTTCGCCGCGACATCGTCCATCAAGTTCTCCGCTTCATCGCCGATCAGGTTCACTGCGACATCAACACTCGAGCAGTTCGGGGTCGGATACGAATGAGGTAGGTGATTAATTTTATTCTGATAATATTTCTAAAGAAGAGGAAGGTGCATTTACGCAGCCACGGACTCTTTCGTCTGCTGTAGTGACTCCCCACTCGGGGATACTACAGGTGGAGGCTTCGACGGACTTCTGCCCGGACGCAGCTGCGGCGATATCGACGGGCTGTCGTCCGGATACGTCTGCTACCACATCGACGGGCTTTCGCCCGGACGTGACGTCATCGGGTTTTCGCCCGGATGCAACGTCAACGGGTTTTTGCCCGGGCGTGAAGTCGACGGGCTTTTGCCCGGACGCAGCTGCGGCGATATCTACGGGTCGTCGTCCGGATACATCTGCTGCCACGTCGACGGGCTTTCGCCCGGACGCGACGTCCGACGGGCTTTCGCCCGGACGCTACGTCAACGGGCTCTCGCCCGGATGCGACGTCGACGGGCTCTCGCCCGGACGTGACGTCGACGGGCTCTCGCCCGGACGCGACGTCCGACGGGCTTTCGCCCGGACGCGACGCCCGACGGGCTTTCGCCGGGACGCTACGTCGACGGGCTCCCGCCCGGACGCTACGTCAACGGGCTCTCGCCCGGATGCGACGTCGACGGGCTCTCGCCCGGACGTGACGTCGACGGGCTCTCGCCCGGACGTGACGCTGACGGGCTTTTACCCGGATGCAACAGCAGTAGCGTAGTCGGGCAATCGCCCGGACGCCCAAGAGTCACCTGCTTTTGTCGGTTTCTCTGAAAATGAGCTTTCAGAGGGTGGGTCGGGGAAAACCCCTTGAAGCCACCTCCGGTGATAAACACCCACGCATCCCTGGCTACCAGGGGGAATCATGTTATGTTACACGGGTTAGAACCAGAGGTTTTTAGAACGTTAAAGGCCGAAAATTCACCTTTCACCAACGTTCCTGCCATGGTTCCTCCCCAGTTGAACCCAGAGCTGGCGGTTTTGTCTCAGAGGGCCAAATTGGGCGATTCAAATTTTGTAGCTATGCACAATTTTGTGTCGGCTGGCATATCGGCCCTTGGCAAAGGTTCATCGGCAATGTTGTCCCATGCCGACTCAATCCCCCCTGAGGTGCGCAACCTAGCCCTCCGACCACTTCTTGAGAGTGGTAGACCGTTCTCAGCCCCATTTTATGACAGCTTGAGGACCAGACGTAGGGAGGTATGTAGACTTATAGGTGGGAACCTCGAAACGGTGACCAAGTGGGTTCCATCAATAACCCTTCTTTTTGGGGATATTTTATCAGGTCGGCACAGGGACCATCAGGCTATTCAGTCATCCGCTTGGGCACTCGCCCCCTCGGCTCCCTGGACTGCTTCCCACTCGGGGAAAGCCGGTGCGACAGACCGTTCTAACCACCCTCCGGCCAAGAATTTAAACTCGTCAGGCCCAGCTCCCAACAAGAGTTCGAGGGGGGACCGTCACAACAGAGACAGAGAAACCACCCACCACCGGCACAATCTGCCCAACAATAGAGGTAGCTACAGCCTATGCTGCTCGGCTTCCGTTTGTTTTCTTGTTTGTTGTTATTTTTATGAGCACTGGTGTCAGATACCAGATATTCATGTCACTTCATGAAATTCTGTTCGACTCCGAACCTACCCAGCATCCCAACCTCACCACCACTCCCCCTCTCAGTCAGTAGTTTTCCAATAATGTTAACAACCCTCTGTCTATGTGGGCGATTAGGAAGTGCGCCCCAACTCGAGGCCAATTCATCTTTTATGTGTCTTTGGCCAAAAAATTTGTCTGGTGGTTACTGCCTCATTATTGAGTTGAAAAACCTTAATTCATTCATATCCCCTCCACATTTCATGCTAGAGGATCAGCTTGTTGTCAGACCATTAATAGGGGAAGACTGTTAAGGGGTGACAGTGGATCTAAAGGATGCTTACCACCAAGTGTCGATCCACCCGAATTTTACAAAATTTTTGTGGTCTAGGTACAGCAACAACTTGTGGGTGTACGTGTCATTGCCACTGCTCCCTACGTATTCGCTAAGCTCCAAAACCCCATTATAAAATTACTGCACTCTAAGAGCATCTCGTGCTGTAACCATTTAGATGACTACCTCCTTTGAGGTAACTCTCCAGAGGAGTGCCAGTCTAGCCTCTGCCTCCTCAAGTCCTCGCTAGCCTCATTGGGGTTTGTGATTAATTGTGAGAGGAGTGCCTGTAATTCATCACAGGTATTCAGGTTCCTCGGTTTTCAATTCAGTTCAGTTGATACGACAATTTCACTTACCCCTGACAAAAGCACATCATACGTTGGAAGGTTACAGTCCCTGGAGGCGAAGTCATCTGTACCTATCAGGCACTTTCCTAGACTAATTGGTGCACTCTTCTCTGTGTGCCCAGCTGCCCCATATGACTGGAGCCACGCCAAGCGACTGGCGAACGCACGGGACTCTGTACTAAGGTGTACAGGGGTAACTAATATGCCGCTATAGTTGTCCCAGCCAAGGTGTTCGAAGACCTGGGTTGGTGGAGGCGCAACCTTCCGACTGCATCAAACAGGCTGCGGGGAACGCGCCCGGACACAGCGATATCGACGGGCCGTCGTCCGGATACAGCTGCTGCCATGTCATTGGGCTTTTGCCCGGACACGACGTCATCGGGCTTTCGGCCGGACGCGACTTCATCGGGCTTTCGCCCGGACTCGACGTCAACGGGTTTTCACACAGACGCAACAGCAATAGCGTCGTCGGGCAATCGTCCGGACGCCATGCATGGTATCAAAATCTCTGCCAGAGGCAGCCATAGATATCTGGTGCTGGTGGGAAGCATCTAACAACTACTTGATAGCTTCTTATATCCCATCAGTGCAGAATGTCAGAGTGGACAGGGCTTCAGGCCTTTCACCATCGAAAACGTAATTGGGAATATCTCAATGTTACTTTGATTAAATAACCTATATCCTAGGGAAACCTGATGTCGATTTATCGGCTCCTTCTGCTAATACTAAGGGTGATCAATTTGTGGCATGGGGTCCAGATCCCAGTGCCTGGGCTGTGAACGCTCTTACGATTTCGCGGACAGAAGTAAACTTCTGTGCGTTCCCACCATTCACCCTTATATCAAAGGCACTTGATAGATTTAGAAGCGATTGAGCTAGGGGCTTTACAGTTGTCCCAGACTGGCCAACCTAGCCCTGATACCCACCAATGCTTTATCTAGCCCGCTTGATAACCTGTAGATTTTGCCTTGTTCCAGCAGACCCCATCCCCTTGCATCCAGCCTGAGGCTGATGGGAGGGGAGGGGGGGGGGGGGTCGTACTACACCCCCTTGTACTCGTTACAGATTGGCTCGGGACCCACAGCAGGTCATTAAATTCTTGTATTCAGAAGCTCCAAATCTGGAAGGGCTCCTGGCGTCTGCCCAGTGCCTATAGACTATTTCATCTTATCAAGTTCACTGATGGTGTTATTGACACAGGCTCGAGAGCTCTTATTTTTATCTCAGAAATGACCAAGGCCGCAAAACTCTTCTGATGTCATTCCTCAGGGACTGACCTAATATTTGTGCAGCTTCTCTCTTAGTAGAATATTTAGCTAAAACGGCAAATCTACAAGACGCGAATAATGCCCTTGTGTTTCTGTCATTTCGACGCCCTCATAAATGAGCCACAAAAAAAAAAAAAAAAAAAAAAAAAAAAATAATAATAATAATAATAATTGGCATGGTGGTGGAGGCTCAATGAAGGCCCAGATACATTATGCGACAAGCAGGGGTAGACACGGAGCGTTTTGGCCCTCATTCTACGAGGCATTCTTCAACCTCAGCCGCACTGAAGTCAGCTGTGTCAATCGATGTCATATATCAGGCGGCGGGATGATCTAAAGAGTCTCTGATCTATGCTCGATTTTACAATTGTTCAGCGGAGGTGACCCCGCAGTCTCTGGCGCCAGCAATATTTTGCCAGGGGGAAGCCCAATAAAGGAGGCTTCAGTTGATTGTCAGGATTCATTCCTTAGATGAGTGCTATATATGTATGATCTGTTGTAGATGCATGTTTAATAAAGTTGCTGTTCGCTTCGTCTGGCTAACAGAATTACTGTTACCGACGTTTCCACTAAATATACACATGACCCCCAAAAGAGACACTTCCCAGGGTCAGTGTCATTGCATCTTCAAACGACTACATGGTTGTCGAACATCTCCAGGCGTCCGTAGGGGTATAATTTATGGATTAAACTAGCTTACCTGTAAGTGACGTTTAATCGTAATTATACCACGGAGGACGCCTGGAGATGTTCGACATCTCCCACCCAAGGAGTTGTTGGTCCCAGCCCCCTTTTGGGTGTCACACAGTCTCCCGTCCTGTGGCCTTTAAACAAGTGAGGTCGGAAAAACGGGAAGGTAGCTACCGCGGAAGGTTGGAGGCAGGTGGAGACCTCTGACGAGGGAAATTCCAACCGTGGTGGCGACTTTTTTCAAATTTCTGCGAATGCTTCGGCATTCACAGGAATATTTTCTTAAAAAGACGGTACCAAGCCGTTCCGAGACGAACTACATGGTTGTCGAACATCTCCAGGCGTCCTCCGTGGTATAATTACGATTAAACGTCACTTACAGGTAAGCTAGTTTAATCCATAAATTTGAATATAATCATAATAATACCTACCTCATTTCGACAAATAACTAACGTGACAATAAAATAAAACGAAAGCTGGCTAGAACAAAACTAGAATATCCATAGTTCAAAACATTACAACTTTAGTAAAAAAAAAAAAAAACTTTACAAAAATACAAAAATTATACTCAGGAGGATGAGTTAAAACTCAAAATACTTATCACATTGGAAAGCTGGCTAGATCAAAACTAGAATATCCATAGTTCAAAACATTAGAACTTTCCAAATCGAGATGCAAAACATTCATGTTTCAGTTCAAAATACAGCAGAGTACGACAAGAAATATCGATGAGAAGCCCTACACATATTCTAGAATACTGTGAAACTAGTACAGTTGAAAATACATGCGAAAGGAAAATTAATATTTACTTACGTTTTCAAAATCGTGCGATGCGAAAACTGCCACGTTACCGCTCGCGTAGGCGGCAAATTGGCTCGAACCTGATGTCCCCAACTTTGGAGCAGTACTGACTGGGCTGACGTGTCCACCACGATCGGAAGTCAACGTAGTCTAGCAGGAAAGATATTAACTAGAGAATACATGGCGCTCTTGGGGCTATCACGATACTTTGAGCGAGCATACACGGGAAAATTCGAAAAGGCGGCCAATTTGCCGCCCACGCGAGCGGATGAAGGTTAAAAATGTTATTTATTTAATTTCTCGAAGAGTTAATTATTTAATTTATTTTAACAGACAAGTAGTGAGATATTATTTTAGATTGTTATGCTCAGCAGATTAAGCATTTCATAAAGATCATAGAATAGCTGGTTATTGGTGATTCCCTGTTTTAAATATTGTTGGATTAAGTTATTGGTGAAATTGTTAGAGGTATTGCCGAATTGGATTAATGGCTGTCGTCGTACGCGTACATCATAGGAGAAGATGACACATGTCTTGTACCTATCTCCTCAGAGTCGCAGTAGCAGCAGGTTGGGTTGTCCCTCTTTCCCATCATGTGCTGGAACTTAGTCGTGTTGGCGTGTCCAACCAGGAGCTTTGAAATTGTAGTGACGAATCGACGGTTTAGTCCCCTTTTGCCAAAGAACCAAGGAGGTTGCAAAGGATTATCCAAGATGACTCTTTTCCAAGCGCCAGCCCCTCAATCATAACACTATACCTGCTCTTCCAGGTGTCCTGAATGGTGTTAGCCAGTTTAGAATAGATATCAGGATGGCTTGTAGTCGTTTTGGGGCAAATTGAGCCGGAAGAAGTGCAGCCGGTGGCCAGCCGGTCTACTATAGTTCATTAAATTTTATGCCTACATGTCCTGGAATCCACTGTATTTGCATCTCCGCGCAGTGCTCAAGTGCCCGCTCCATCAGCCCAACCACCACCATCAAATAAATAGACCGTTTCAACAAGCGGAGCATGCGCGCTGTTATCAGTTTCTAGTATCCATGCACCGAGTTTCGTACCAACTAGAACCGTCGAACTGTGTTTCCTACGTTATATTTGCGGTTTGTGGGTGTTTCATCATTACATTCCTCTTATTTTTTGCACGAAAATGCCTCAGCACTGTGTGTTCGGTTCATGCATTAGTGATAACCGGTTCGGGAGACCAGGATATAACCAAGGCACACGGTTTTGGTTTATTATTCTGTGAATAATACACCTATGTATTCGCTCAGCAAAAAATTTTTATAACACCCCCTCAAAATTTTTTCTTTTCCGTTTCAAGGTGCGTAGATTCAAAAAATGCAATGTCCGTCCGCCGTACGCCGTCCGCCGTACGCCGTCCGCCGTCCGCCGTACGCCGTCCGCCGTATCACGTGTACAGGCTTCATTTTTGGTCTAAAAAATTCGCTCTTTCGCACACATGCTCCATTTGGGCCCTATTTGTGTCCCGAAACTTTTCAGCCCGATCGGAATATACCCAGGGGTGTTATGAGTGAAAATGTGTGTAAAAATAGGTACTTTTTGCGTTTTAGCAACATGTTGGTAAAATGAGCTTTTGAGGTATCGTTTTTCATGTTTTTGGGGACGAGAAGACCGAATATGAAGTCGATTTTGACCAAAGAGTGGAAAATTGAGGTTGTACCAGATGTTCAGCTCCCAAAATTGATTTTTTATAAGTCAAAAACCTGGAAAATCGTCTGAAATCACCATCAATTTGTAGAATAACACTAGAAAAAGTATCAAGAGGTGGATCAAGACGATTAAATGGCACTACCAATGATCATGGATAATTTGAAAAAAAAAAAAAAGGAGCGTACCTAATTCGTGTTTTGGGGGCCAAAATTGGTGGAAACCACCAGAAATAGCTATTTAAATTATTTTATATGAAAGAAACAATAAATAAACAGCCAACGTTTCTGTAGGTATGTCCAATAGAATAATAAACCCATGTGACAAGGACTTTGCAGCGTTTTCGCGTTTCCGAAACCCTGTCTGGAGTTCAGAAAATCTGGCGGTTTTCCGTCTGGGGCGACCACTGTCGTTTCCGACCCTGTTTTATTTACCCCAAAGCATATCTCGCGATGCAAGGTATGTAAGACGTGTGAGAAGTGTGAGAAGTGGATGTCGAAGTGTAAAAGGGATGATAGCAAGTTAGCATTGGCGATATAACCAAACATACATTAATTTGTTCAAGACATTTCCCCACCAGTCTACCTCAGTTGGATGTTAACATTATTCTTCCCGAAGACACAGTGAGTACTAAATACAGTAAGTACATTCTGTTTTATGGTTTTCAATGTACAGTACTGCGTCTCGTTTTGAAGCTAGTAGATACGTATACCTACTATCTTAACCTGCACCCAGTACCTACCTACTCATGTCAGGACTTGGGAGCTTCTAGTCATAGGTAACATTTCGTTTTGCTGTACAGAAAACATTCATTAGCTGTAGGTACTTGGAGTTCGCTTTGCTGTACAGAATGTACATCGAAGTACATTCTGTACGCTTTGCAGAAATTTCGTTTTGCTCTACAGAAGACATTCATTTGCTGTATGTACTTGGAGTTAGCACACTATTCATGCGGTTTCTATTATGTATTCCTTTAGGTATGAGGGGGATTTCGCATGATTTGAAATCAGATCTGTAACAAATGATAACTATCTGTTTTAACGACGATTTTTTGGTATTTTTTTGCAGTATAAGGAAACCAGGAGATGTATGGGAGTAACAGCCAACACTACCTCGCAAGGGTATATTTTCACAGCAAGTACGAGTGAGTAGCTTATAGTTCGACTTTCTATTTGGTTTATTATGAATCGATACCTACAACCTGTTGGTATAGGTAGCCCAGAGTTCCTAGCAGTGTAATAGTTCCTACTGTTCCTAGAGTTGTAGGTACCACAGTAAACCCAGAGCGAGATGACTGCAATGGCCAGTCTAACTTTTTGCCAGCTTTGACTGGGGGGTGCTTGCCCATACAGTCGACAAAACCCTTACAGTCTACATCGATTTTTTTCTGTACTACCGTGTCCCATCACTTATACTAGTACCTACTTTTTTTTAATATCAGTCAAAAGAAATACTTTTATTTCGACCCATTTAGCATTAATTCAAAATTGGTTTGTGCCTTTCAGGCGATTCACATGTCGATGATTCAGTGGAACACCACAGCCCCGTTGACCAGAGTTGCCTGGTGTTCGATGGCCCTGTGGAGGAAACCTTTCCCATCTGATACGGTTTGTACCTATTCCATTGTTCCGGTTTTCGCCAAAATGTGAATAATTACATTATGCTTACCTGTATCGTTTCGAACTTAATAGGTAGTAACAGATTTGTTTTCTTAAAAACTTGGAAATTTCTCATTTTTTCCACCTTTTTAAAATGTGATGTGTTTTATGCTCTGCCAGGTGATTCTCGTGGCGATGAAGCACAAAGCATGGATCTCGAAGAAACCTCTCCTATCTTCATTGGTTTGTGCCTATTTCAGTTCTCCATCTCTTAATTAAATTATGCTTAAATTATGCTCCTAATTGCATTGTGCCTATTTAATTTTTCCATCTCTTAATTACGTTATGGTTATCGTTTCGTAACTGAATAGGTAGTAACATATTTGTTTTTTAAAAATTTGAATGTTTCATTTTTCCACCTTTTATTTATTCGTTTATTATTCTGTGAATAATACCGTACGCCGTATCATCCATATCTACTTCAATTTCGGTCTAAAAAATTTGTTCTTTCCCACACAGGCTCCATTGGGCCCTAGTTGTGTCCCAAAAATTTGCAGCCCGATGGGAATATACCCAAGGGTGTTAAAATGGGTGAAAAATGAGGGTAAAAATAGGGGGTCTTCGGTGTTTTAGTGACATGAGCTTGTGAGGTATCGTTTTCCATGTTTTTTAGGATTAGGAGACCGAATATGAAGTTCATTTTTACCAAAGAGTGGAAAATTGAGGATCTAACGACGTTTCAGTCTTAAATTTATGTTAACATTTGGTCTGTCATTTTCCCCCACACAGTTTGGGTACCCATTTGGGAACACATTTGGCTCCTAGTTGTGCAGAGTTGAGGTAGTAACGAAGGTTCAGCTCCAAAAAATCATTTTTTATTAGTCAAAAACCTGGGAAATTGTCGGAAATCACCATAAACTTGTATAATGACACTAGAAGTAGTTTCAGTAGGTGATTCAAGATAGTTAAATGGCACTATCAATGATGAAAGATAATTGGTTAAACATAAGAGCTTGTTTAGTGTTTTTGGGGGGCCAAAATTGGTGGAAACCATCAACAATAGCTATTTCAATCACACATGAAAAACAATAATTGTATTTCCAGCATTTCTGTAGGTATGTCCAATAGAACAATAAACCTGTTACAAAGCACTTTGCAGCGTTTTTAAAATGCAATATGTTTTATGCTCTTTCAGGTGATTCTCGTAGCGATGAGCCACAAAGCATGAATCTCGAAGAAACCTCTCCTATCTTCATCGTGTGTGCCTATTTAATTTCTCCGTCTCTTTCTCCTCCTCGCTCACATACAAAAACCATATTTGTTCATGAACCTCACTTGATTTTTAATTTTTATTCAGCATTTTTTCCCCTCTTTTCCACGTACGTAATAAAATAAATTTCCGTTTGACATTATTTTTGCATATCTGCTGCTTTGCTAAATATTTGTAAGTACTGCATAATATTACATGACAGAAAACAGGCTTTTACAGTGTACATAAATACTCCTCTTAGTGGTGTACATAATAATGCAGATTACCTAAGAGCTATTCCAATAACTCCTGTCTACCTGTGAGGAATGACAAATAAATGTAATGTAATGAATGTTGAGTTTTGTTCATGTGGCTAATATTCAAATCCCGTTTCCTTGGGTATTTTGAAAATAAATGAAAAAAAAAAATTTGATGACAAGTACGAAGGCACAACCATAGAATATACTAATGACAATTGGATGGTTTGAAGAGATATTAAGGTTACGTGAGGAAGACAGAAGAGTGAGCACTAATTGGAAGACAATAGTTGGTTTTTGTTTTTTTCAAAATGCTACAGTTTACTACTCAGTGTGCTGTGGTAATAGGCACAACTGTAGATCGAACAAACACCTGGAAGAAACTGAACCAGGTTTATCTACATATCAGTGTAGTAACACACCATTTGTATATATCGCCAAGATATTTTTTAATGCAGGTAACATTGAATACAAAACATGTAATTAAATCCCTTTCATCAATACATTGCATCTTTAGGAACTAAATATTAATTTGAAAATCATGAACGGTTAACAATTAGAGTAGCCCACATTCAACTAAGTTATTTAGGAATTTACTAGTCGCTGAAGAAGGGCTACTGCAGCAACTATTCAAATAGGAACTGAAAAATACAAACAAAAAATCACGAACAGCTAAGGCTAATAGAAGGCAGTAGGTACGTTTTTTATATTTCAACTGGCAATTGCAGTAATAACTATGTACATGAAAATATGATATTCGGTTAAGTAATAAGTACACTTATCATGTGTACAAGAATCCGAATGCTGGGTCTTTGGTATTTAAATGGACACCCCACAGAACTTGGTTGGGGGCGTGATATTTGAAATCAGATCAGCCTACCCACTATGACCTAGGCTCACTGCACGCAGACCAACTTATAATTATTATGAACAAAATAAACTGTTCTACTTACCTGTAACTGGGAGC
Source organism: Leptopterna dolabrata (assembly GCA_954871275.1). Taxonomy (NCBI): domain Eukaryota; kingdom Metazoa; phylum Arthropoda; class Insecta; order Hemiptera; family Miridae; genus Leptopterna; species Leptopterna dolabrata. The sequence continues at coordinate 12,601,950 of OX940984.1, read as the reverse complement.
ACGTCCACTGGTTGGCATGATGAGGCAGCAGCATTTAGGTCCACTGCTCAAGAGTTCTACTTTTTTGCTCTAGCCACTTCCCTTGGTCGACTAGGGGCTTTTTTCTGTGCGGTTTGTTTAACTAGCTCGACCAAATCACTTCCTTTTGTAGCTCAACAACAGAGTTGTTGAATATGTCAGCAGTGCCGCGCAATCTCGCGCCCGGCACTTCCTGTTCGCTAATAATAATTTCCCTGAAGGGGACGGTTCTCGTCACTATCAACAAAAATAGATAGGTATTTACCTACATCAAAGAACTTAAAACACTGCAGGATCTAGAAAGACGATTTTAGTACATACTAAAAGTTAGCGGATGGAATAATCATAATCACCTTTTTCTGTGGCACGCGAAGGTAATTTACCGTCCCAAATTTGTGTGTCTCTGCTCGATGTTTCATCGTACCACCTCTAAATTCGGGATCAATTGGATGAGAAACATCCATCACACATGTTTAAACGACAAAGAAATTTATTAAAAAATGAATAGTACAATTTCAACATGCAAAAATGCTGTTACTACATATAAATTGCGAAGCAATTAAATTGTACTTATTATACGACAAACATTTGAAAGAGAAATTGAAGGTGGCTAAGCTAGAACTTTGCAGTATTTTGATGTAATATACATAAATTAAGGGGAAAAATTAATAAATTGACTATACTGGGCTATGCATTAGTTACTAATACATGCTAATGAAATACAGTACACTGAACTCGGGCTGACCGAGGTTTTCCAAAGTCTATCATGCTTATGACATGTAAATGTAAGAAGTTACACAAATAAACCATATATTATCATTCATAACCATCATTATATTTATGCGACTAGCTCGAATTAGAAACGTGATCAACATGTTGGTCGACCCCTCGTTCACCTTCTTCATCCGAATCATTTTCCATCGCAAGGAGAAGTCAACAAATATCATCAGGCTTGTGGAAACGTGCCCTGAGAAATGAAAATATCAATAAGAGTTATCCACATTCACAAGGGTAGAGTAATGAGTTTGTTTTATCACTGCAGTAGGTATTTGCAGTCAGTAATGTTGTTGGATATATTTACTATTGAATTATGACAAAAAAGTACTTAATACACCTACGAAAAATATGAAATAGGTAGGTGATTACTTACATTTTGCTTCGACGGCTGACGGAAAAAATTGTGTTGTCCGGTGCAAGATCGACGGTAAGCTACGCCAACTACCACTCGAAAGTTTCACTTTACTGGGAAGAGAGACCGCCAAAAACTAGCAAAGGACGACGCTGTAACTTGATGTCACATAGTCTAACTAAAGAATAAATGCTCTTTATTCACTCAGGCAGAAGTAAAGCCCACTTTTATGAATAATGCAACAGTCTAGACGACACGACTTGGGTTGGAAAACGTATGATCTATAGTAAACAGGCTCCTTGGTCCGAAACTGATAACATCATGGATACTCTCTGATAACAGTGATATGCTCGGGCATGCGCACTGCGTACCTTTGAAACGGTCTATTGGAATGGGTTTCCCTTCTTGTTTTCCCTTCCGTCGTTTCTCTGCCAATCTGCCATGGAACTGTTTACAACCTTCCTTCCATGAAACCGCCATTTCGAAATCCACCCTTCCCCACCATCAATGATCTTATGAGACATCGATACTTCCAAAATGTCGATCGATTGTTCGATACCATCGTTTAACTAGAAATTTTCAACAATACAACATCAAGATAAAATCCAAACATAATATTAATATTTACAATAAACTAAATAAAAGGCAGGAACAATAACGTAATAATAACTAACACAGAAGAACAATGTAGTTCTGAAATCAGTATCTTATTTATTTATTCGTCATTTGTTGCAGGGGTGACTGTTGTCATGACTGTGTGTAACTTGTTGTTCTTGATTGCTGTGCGTGTTTGTGTGGTGTATGTGCTGAAGATGTTGTTGGTGGGGTTGGCTTGATGGTTCGTCCCTCTTCAGTCGGTGTTGACTCTTGGAGGTGGGTGCAGGGGACCAATGACGTCCTTCAAAGGGGCGCGTTGTCCCTCAGGACTCTTCTCTGTAACCTACGACCATCGTAGGGAGCTGGTCCAGCTATGGATGCCACTTCTGGATTGGAGTGCTCTGCGGCGCGAGTCCTCAGCGTGGCGTAGCGGCTCCTTATCACCTCCTCCACAGTCTCCTGCCGGAGGTCCAAGTGGAGCGTATCGTTTCTCACAAACCAGGGAGCATTGGTCATGATGCGTAGTGCCTTGTTTTGCTCGACCTGGACTCGTGCTACTGTGGTCCTACATGCGGAGCCCCAAACTTCACAGCCATATGTCCACACTGGCTTGATGTCCACAATGTAGTTGATGTTTCTGCCTCTAAAGTGAGGCCCTATTCATGTCTTACTGGATAAAGTGAGTTACCTACCTACCCTACATTTGAATGAAATTATAATGAGTATTATTGTGATGTTCATTGGTCATGTGTCACCAATTGTTCTGACCCTCCTCTACCTAGGTAGTAGGTACCTATCGCTACTTGATTAACATTTTTGCTTCCTCACTACCAGAAGGTAGGGAAGCCTTTTGGATTCGTGGTTGAGTTGAAAAAAAAAAAAAAAATCGTGTCCTCCAAAATGAAAATTTCCACTACCTACCTACCATTTTGCGTTTCAGACATCAAGAAACATTTTTGGTTCCGTGTCTGTCTGTCTGTCTTTGGTCAGATCTTGTAACGCCCATAACTACCCGAGACAGTGGTCGAAATGGGCTGAAATTTGGAGGGTAGGTGCGGGTTGGATCACAGATGGTCCTATACCAAAATCATTGAAAAAGTACTGTAACTTCCGTCTGAGCGTGCGCAAACGTCAAATACTTGAAACTCCCATAACTACCTTAAATATCGTTATTTCAACGATTATTATTTGAACTCAACTTGGAGGGAAGATCAGGAATAATTTTGATAGTTCCATATATGAACTTCATTGTAATCGTACTGTAACTTTCGTCTGCGCATGCGCAAACATGAAGTGTTGTTCCATGTAACGCTTCTAACTACACGAAAAATAGTCGTAGAGAGCTGACGTTTTGAGGGTACACGCGGGTTGGATCGCAGATAGTCCCGTATCAAAATTGAAAGTGAAACCGTACTGTAAACTTTCGTCTGCGCACGCGCAAGCGTCAGATCCTCGCAGGGGCGCCATTTCACCAAACTGTTGGGGGGGGGGGGGGGGGGCAAACACCAGGGGGTATGGGGGATATGATATATCTACTAAGGAAAGGGGGTCCAGGGTTTTTCCCCCCCCCAAATTTGTTTAAATTAATATTACATTTAGATGTAGGCTAATTTTATGCTTCCTTTTACATATTTAAAGTTTCAATAAAAGAATAAATACAAACAAAATCAAAGTACCCTTTTTCAATTCATTAAATTAGCATTGCTACATTCCAATAATATTCATTCAAAATATTCCTTTTTAAAAGAATAACTTTTTAAAAGAAGGCTATGCTATTCTAGATAACTCTAGTAGTCATTTTCATTATTTATCAATTCCTTGGGGGGGCCTAGGCCCCCCCTGCCCCCCTTAAATGGCGCCCCTGGATCCTCGTAGCGTTCATAACTGCCCTGCAAATCATCGTCAAGCGGCGAAATTTTGAAGATAGATGGCGGTTAGGTGTTGGATTGTCTCAAATGCATTCCATCAAAATCGATAATATTTTACCTATACTTCCATGTTACAGTAAGTGAGGAAGCTCTACTGCCCACCCAACTTGGCAGAAATTTATTATTTATTGTCACCTACCTTTACTTCCTAAATAAGTAAAGATTAAAATATCAAATATAAGAAGTTCAAATATGAAATGTTCTAGTTAGAATTATAGAAGAAACTGAATTCAATTATATCAATATTACCTATAGTTTTCACGAAATTTCAAAAAACGGATTCCAACATTTTATTCAGCACTTTTCAGAATTATTTGCTCTTTTTCAGAGATTTTTCCTCAAGCGATGGAAATTGAGGTGAAAACTCAATGAATGCTAAAAACACACTTTAGCTTATTTCAGAATTCTTCCCATAGATTTCAGACCAAGACAACATGATTAATAGAGAGTTCCTAAAGACTAAAGTCGGGAAGATGTGTTCGGATTTATCTCAACTGCGCATGCGCGTCACCCAAGTTCAAACTTATTTCCTTAAGTTCGACTTATTCGGCCTTATACATAAGGCGCGTTATCTCCCAGAGCACAAACTTTAGGAATCGTCTTTAACCTTACTCAGGGGTAACAGTGCACAGCTTTTTGCCGCGTTTTGTCGTTTTTTTTTAATGCGTCATGTGTCGTCGGTCCTCGCCATCGCCAGCGTCTTTCAAAGTTACTCCAAGCGTCTTTCAAAGAATTTGCTAGATTGTTGCGATATCAACTTAGGATAAAAAAGTGATTTTGATGTTCAAAATACACCTCAAAAGCACTTATAATATCGTCATCCGACAACAGTCCTTGTCCGTTGAGGTAGAGGCGAAAAAGATTTTCAAGCTCTTCCATGATGAACTTGAAATAAAATAGAATAAACTGAAAATGAAATGGAAACGGAACGACCAGGAAAGAGAGGCAGCTGAAGCTGAATGGATTTCGCGTTGTGCTAAGTTAAGTGACGTTACTTTTTAATTCACTCCTACCCCCACCACTTCTGTCAAACCCGACTTATTGGTTAGCATCCAAAGTTAGCTCGCCTTAGATGTGGCCAAAAGATATGGCCGTTCCCTAATGAACTTATCTCTTAGGAACTCTCTATTTACTGGCAGCCTCAAATCGGGCACGTCTTTTTGAACTTCAAGTATCGATAGTAATGTATTCGTTTGATACATCGATTTCGGATTGCGCCACCCCACCGACTCCATGGTAAACCGTTGGAGGTTTCTTCTGTTGTCCGTTTCCGTTTGTGCTTGTTCTTTGTTGCAGTTCACTTGCTACCCTTGTGCAAATATTGGCTCATTATTATTATTGTTGATTGTTAAAAAAACCGGATTCATTTTCTTTTTGGTATGGAGGGTTCGTTTTCACCCAGATGACAGTTGGCCTGTAGCGAATAGCTGATGTCCAGTCCTAAAGAACAAACTGATTTTGAACCTCAGTTGGTACGTTAAAATCTGTTTTTCGTCTAGAAACTACTCGTACAAGTGGTTTGTGCAACTTGGGGTGGCTGATATATTCGACTTGCTGGCTGATTGTCGCATTTGGGTAAGTGCTTATGGTCGTATCCATGTTCTATTTTATTGCAAACAGTTTGTGTTACAGCACAAATAATACAAGTAAGTACATGGCTTGTACTTTGCGTAGGAACCATTGCAAACTAAAAAATTCTATTACAGTCTTGCATAATCGAAGACAAGATGAAGGTAGCGGTAGAAGGTTGTGCTCACGGGGAGCTGGAGAGGATCTACGAAAGTATCGAAGCTCTGTCTCAAATGAGCAACTGTAAGATCGACCTTCTCATTTGTTGCGGCGATTTCCAAGCGACGAGAAATCTGGATGATCTCGAGACGATGGCGGTACCTCAGAAATATCGAGAAATGTGCACGTTTTATAAGTAAGTTCGAACGTCCAAGTCCGTTCTAATTATCTATCAGTTACATAGGTTTGCCCTTTCGGTGAATGCCGAAGATTTTTTCTGTTTCCCACCGGTACTATAATTACTGAGGTAGGAAATTTCCTATTGAATTTGGACCGTAAAAATCTCTCAAACTTATCCAAGCCCGTTTTTTAAAAACTCAATCAATTTCTGAGTCGTAAATCTTAATCTTTAAAAAAAAAGACAACTAAAGCTGGGTCGTATCAAGTGTACTGGAGGTACCTACGTGTACAGAAAATAGGAAAATACTTAGGTAAATCAAAACTCTGGGCTTGAGCTGTTATATTGAAATTTATGGAATACTATCTGAATTACCCGTGCGTTGCATAGGAAGAACTCAGAAGACTGGACAAACAAAGCTAGTCAGAGCTTGAGCCTATTCACTAAAATAGATAATGAAAAGAGATTATCTATTTTGAAAATCTCCCGGGACCTAGTTTTACTGAATAGCTCCGGTCCTACCTACTCCCATGCTTGGACGTTTTTGCTCATGAACTGATAATATATATGTATATATTTTTAATGAACATTCGACTTACCTATATGAGATGAAAACACATACACGATCAAAATGAACAATGTTTGATCAAAATGACCGGTGTGGTAGCGGATGAACCAAGGATGATACACGATATGACTATCAAACAAACAAGAAATGAGAAACAGACTCTCTCTTTCGAGAAAAGATACCTAATTAGGTATCTCTGAAGGAGATCGAAACTGCCAAGATGGCCACTGTGATGAATTTAAAATTGGCATCACGGTGGTGTGAGGGAAATTGCCCAGGCGGTTATGAGCGAATCACCACCGACGTCTGGGATCTTTTTGGAAGAGGTTTTGGGTGAATTTGCCTAGGCGGTTATGAGCGAATCACCACCGACATCTAGGATCTTTTGAGAGAGGAGGTGTCCAGGCGGTTATGAGCGAATCACCACCGACATCTGGAATCTTTTGAGAGGAGATAGAGGAGGTTTGCCTAGGCGGTTATGAGCGGATCACCACCGACATCTAGGATCTTTTGAGAGGAGGTGTCCAGGCGGTTATGAGCGAATCACCACCGACATCTGGAATCTTTTAGAAGAGAGAGAGAGCAAGGTAGGAGGAGAGAAGAGAGAGCTGGTTAGAGGAAGTGTCGAATGAAGCTAAAGTCGCAGGATCCGGGGTTTTATAGGAAAGTGAGTCCTCTCCCTCCAACCCCCTGTTGGGGGTTGATGGTGGGGCTCCAGGTTGTGTACCCTGGGTCCTGTGGCTTGTCTCCCCACTCGTATCGTTTATTAACGGAATCTAACTTTCGTGGTTGAATGTTGGTGAGAACTTAAGTTTACTAGAGGAGTGATTCCTGGAGGGACTCACGACAGCCACCAACTCTCTCTTTTAGAAGTTACTTAATAACCTTTTCATGGATACTGCAACTACCCACCAGGCAATATTCCCTGCATCCTCTTATAACGGACAAACAGTTCATCGCACAGAAATTGTTTTGGTGTTGTTGGAATCAGCGAGAAAATCTCTATCCATCCACTCTTGTTTCATCCGAAACCGCTTCAGAAGTTATATTGATTACATCACACCCTTATTTACAGCGAAATGTTCATTGAAATATGCGGTTTTGAAATATTAATTTAGCCTATGTTACCCGCTGGTATTTGAAGACCACGCTGGAAAAACCTGTAGAAACATTGAGTTTTATACAGAAGAAGAAGAAGATAAGAAGGTCGAGTTGAATTTCGATGCAAAACATTCTTTTATGTTGACTAGGTTGAAATTTCTAGAGAGTTCCTAGAGGTATGGTCATATCAGTACCGCATCCCCTGTTAGGGTGAACAACATGGATGCTAACCCGTTGCCATGGGTTACGAGAGACAGCTGAGCATGATACACGGTACCTCAAAGTGATGTCAATTCCTGACTGATTCTTGAAGTACAGCTAATTCTACCCCCTTCCATCTCAAAACACAAAAGAGCTACACTCAGACATGAAAGAAACCGCTACCAGCTCTAAAATCATTGTTTTCAATTGAGTAGGCCAACTGCAAAACCAGTCCAAATGAAATATTGAGAAAAACTGTAGAAACTATTAGATAGAGCTACTTACCATTTCTCTTTTACAAATACCTACAGAAATGAATCATAGAATAGCAATGTCGAATAATCAAACAAAAAATAAAACTTCAGCTTGCTACCAATTTATATTTAAAACAAAGCTTTTCGCTCAAATTCTGAGCATCCTCAGGTATGTACTTACATAAACATAGAGAACAGTAAATAATATCAATAAATCACTGTTATCTGTGTTTATGAGAGTACTTACCTGATGATGCTCAGAATTCGAGCGAAAAGCTTTGTTTTAAATGTAAATTGGTAGTAACCTGAAGGTTTATTTTTTTGTCTGATTATTCTACATCGTAAGATGGCTTTTGTAGTAAAAAGGAGTCTTATTAAATTCGATGAATTTATGAATCATAGAATTGGGTCCCGTCAACGTCAAATTAGTTTTTGCGAAGTTACAGTAGGATATAGCTGGTTTTGCTTTTGCAATAGGTATCTGGCTGCTCTTGCAACTGGTATTAATGTGCTATTGCAAAACCAGCTATAAATTTGTGAAACTAGGTTTGATTGTGAGGGAAAAGTCGGGAAAGCATTTGAAACCATTTTATTTTTTAGGTGAAGAAAAATACAGAAGTACAGAATAGTTGGAGGTATTAACCGAATGTTATACAGTAGGTATACACTAACACAAAATACGAAAATATAGGCAAAACTTGAGTTAACACGTTCTGAGCGGCGCCGATTTTGGTGGAGACTCCCTGTGACTGCACCCGTTTTTTCGAGTTATTTGTTGATAACTGCTTATCATGATTAGTTATGAACGAAAACTACAATTTGGAACCAAAATTGGATGAAAATCATTGATTTATAGACGTTGGATCTATCGATCCACTTCGGCGGTAACGTACGATGGAATAGGCAACCCGCAATACAATCGGCGGGTTTTGGTGGAGACTCCCTGTGACGGCACCCGTTTTTTCGAGTTATTTGTTGATAACTGCTTATCATGATTAGTTATGAACGAAAACTACAATGTGGAACCAAAATTGGATGAAAATAATTGATTTATAGACGTTGGATCTATCGATCCACTTCGGCGGTAAGGCAACCCGCAATACAATCGGCGGTCTTTTGAAGCCTAGACTCATGAATAACGACCTACCGTGGTTGGATGCCAAAGGGGAACTGAAACAGATTCCTCGAGGAAAAAAGGAACGCAATAATCACAACAAAACTGAACATTGTACCCGAAAACATCATCCAAACGCGGCGAGAAAATGTTGGTAAACAAACGGCTTGGAATAACGAAACGGAACGCAGTCTCTCGGAGGTCAGATCATCTAGAATAAATGTGTTAAACTCAGCAGTCACTAGAGTGCGCGATAGTTCAGTTTCAGAGCAGAATGTAGAGGCCTCTTATCGTAGAAACGCTCCCCGTAGCTGGATCGATAGATCCAGGCTGGGTGAATTGAACGGCAGGCCTTGGATCGATCGATCCATTCCGCTCGGAACGTGTTAAGTAATCAGAAAATTTCATCAAGGAAGGAGGTTACGTTCAGAATTTTTCGTTGTTGCTAAATTTGGTTAAAGCAAGAAAGGTTATTTTTCACCCTCATTCTCCAACAAAAATCGAAATCTATAGGCGACGCTGGCAGGGCATTCGGACGAAAAGGCCCACCCTGGAATGGCTGGTTACTTTACTTCGCTGTACTTTACTATGGGTTCTGGTTCAGTTTATTGATCTTCAGTGATGTGTGTGTGTCTCCAAATAACTTCTGTTTCCTATTGATTCATTGATTCTCTTCAGCGGAAACGTGCGCAGAGGTAGGTAAGTATTTGGGTTGCGAAAACGTTTTTGTGATAGGAAAGTTCATGACGATTACGATTTCACCGTAGCACGAGGTCGGAGCAGTAGGTACGGTTTTCAACATGTCAGGTTACTTTGACAAGTGGTCTAGTCGTTACGTTTGACGAGATCAAGAGGTGGTGACGTATGTATGTGGCCACATACGTCAACTGTACGATACGTCAACCTTTTAGCGCATGCGTAGAACACTTTCTGAGACATACGGCCGACGCATCTGAGCAACGGTATCTCCTAGGAACTCTCTATAATTATTGTCGTTTAGATAATGTAATAATAAATTATTATTGACGGTAAAAATATTAGTTTCAGTTTTCAAGTTCTTTTTGGTTTTAGATATTACTCGGGTGAGTTGGTCGCTCCTGTTCTCACCATATTCGTTGGTGGCAACCACGAAGCCTCAAACTACCTCCAGGAGCTCCCTTACGGAGGGTGGGTAGCCCCCAACATCTACTACATGGGGTATTCTGGTGTGGTCAACATAGCTGGTATTCGCATCGCTGGAGTCTCTGGTAAGATTGATGAGGATTTTGATCACTGAAATAGCATTTCGACAGTGGGCGCCAGACAACCCGTAACTCCATATTTTGCCAAAATGAGGTTTTTCTACAAATGGACTCGTTGGGGAGGGTGTTCTAGCGATTCTGACGCTCTTAGCGGTGAAGAGTAACCTAAAATTTTTGTTGTTGATGTAGTTAGTTTTTCTACATCTCCAAAGGTGGAAGAAAATTGTTGGATATTCCGAGCAAGAATTAGTGACTTCAGTTATATCCCATGCCCATCTCCGTATAGATAACCCTTCTATATAACATATAATTATGTAATATTCTACACATATTATGTAGATCGCGGACCCTCCGTAGGTTAGTACCTAACCCCGTACTCGTTACCAGGGACCTACCTAAACCGTTGTGTAATAATTTACCTGTATAGGTTCCCCTTCTACGGAGATAGAATAATGAACCGTTGTGTAATAATTTGCCCATCAATAATACTTCAACGGTTGTTCAAGTTGCAAAAGTACCTATCAACAAAATCCAGCCCCTTCTGGGTAGATGAGCCGTTGTGTAATAATTTATCGTGGTGTAATAGTTTACCGTTGTGTAATAATTTACCGTTGTGTAATAATTTGCCATTGTGTAATAATTTACCCATCAATAATACTTCGTTTGTTCAAGTTTCAGAAGTACCTACCTTCAAAATCCAATAGTCCATCACTTATCAAATGAAATAATATCGCAGAACAACCAACTCGAATTCATACAGCCATCCTTGATTATAATCAGGTGCTCCCTAGCGATGATATCTGGGCTGGATTTATGTCGTTTTATTCACGATCGTGTTGACGAAGCTTTTTGGTGCACACGAACGGCTGGACGTACGATGCTCCGGGTGGTCTCAAAAAATTGTTTAGCTCAAGACAAATTTAATAACGTAAAAAAAACCATACCCTTCTATAGAAAGTTTTCGAGCTACGGCGTTCTGAAAATTTCAACCCCTATTTTGAACCCCTTAGAGATGACTGACAGTAACGTCGAGCTTCGAGGATCAACTAGACCCCGAACGGAACCTATAACCCGAATTTCATCAATTTTGTTTGATGGTAACTAAGAAAAGTGGCCCGTACGGCGGACAGACAGAAATATTTTTATTGCAGTTTTGGATTCTACATACCTTGAAACGTAAACCATCAAAATTAATAAACAAAATGAATAAAATTCCTTAGCTTAGTGACCATCGACCAAATCGGCGGTTGTAGGTACCCATCCGTATCGTATCGCAAAAAGATACGACAGCTATGGCTAGCAGATAGAAATGCACCTTGAAGTGATTCCCTGTCTGTACTAGACGTTGCACTTTGTTAGGCATCATACATCGGGATTCTTCTGTATAAGTATTTTGGTTTATTATTTTCAATAATGAACCATTGGAATCGAGCATGAAAAAAAAAATTCTTACCCCCCCTCAAAATTTGATGGTTTACGTTTCAAGGTATGTAGAATCCAAAACTGCAATAAAAATATTTCTGTCTGTCCGCCGTACGCCGTACGCCGTACACCGTACGCCGTACGCCGTACGGGCCACTTTTCTTAGTTACCATGAAAAAAAATTGATGAAATTCGGGTTATAGGTTCCGTTCGGCGTCTAGTTGGTCCTCGAAGCTCGACGTTACTGTGAGTCATCTCTAAGGGGTTCAAAATAGGGGTTGAAATTTTCAAAACGCCTATACCATTTTTTTACGTAAATATTTTTACGGTTTTAAATAGTTCTTGAACTTGCGAGTTTTTTAAGACCATCCGGAGCATCGTACGTCCAGCCGTTCGTTCACAGTAAGGCCCCGAAGTTTACACCGACAGGCATTTTCGACTCCAGTGTGAATGAAATTGTATACAATCCAAACCAAATCTCGTAACCAGAGACGCGCCCACAATAGGAATTTGTGAATACGGCCAATCATTGGTAGGGATCACCTGATTATATTGGCGGAGTATGAAGTCGAGTTGGTTGTTCTGTGATATTATTTAATTTGAAAAATGATGGCTCTATTGGAGTTTGTTGGTAGGTAGTGAAACTTGAACAAACGTTGAAGTATTATTGATGGGTAAATTATTACACAACGGTAAATTATACCATCTACGTAGAAGGGGCTGGAGTTTGTTGGTAGGTACTTTTGCAACTTTTTTCACTCCTCATCAACAATTTCTTTTCAGAACTTCATTATGTGTGTTTCTTTTTGTTAGGTACTGATTGTCATCGGCAGAATTATTTTAGCAACATTTAACTCGTGATTTAGGTAGGTACCTAGTAACGAGTACGGGGTTCGGTACTAACCTACGGAGTGTCTGCGATCTACATAATATGCATATAATAGAATAGTACATATCATATTATATAGACGGGTTATCTATACATAGAGCTGTGATCTGTAACAGAAGGGTATTCTATACAAAATAATAAACCGTTGTGCAGGGATTTATTCATGGTTTCAATTTACTAAGTGCCTACCTGATTTGATTCGTGTTGGTATTACTTTTCTGTACGGCCTGATACGATGCAAAGAGGTCTATTGCCGTGTTTGTGCAGTTGTATCTCACCTTTTGGTTTATTATCCTGTGAATAATACTCCTATATATTCGCTCAGCAAAAAATTTTTATAACACCCCCTCAAAATTTTTCCTTTCCGGTCTACAAAAATTGTTCTTTCGCACACATGCTCCATTTGCGCCCTAGTTGTGTCCCGAAACTTTTCAGCGCGATCGGAATATACCCAGGGGTGTTCTGAGTGAAAATGTGTATAAAAATAGGTACTTTTTGTGTTTTAATGACATATTAGTAACATGAGCTTTTGAGGTATCTTTTCCATGTTTTGGGGGACGAGAAGACCGAATATGAAGTCGATTTTGACCACAGAGTGGAAAATTGAAGTTCTACCAAATGTTCAACTCCCAAAATTGATTTTTTATGAGTCAACAATCTGGAAAATCCTCTGAAATCACCATCAGTTTGTACAATTACACTAGAAAAAGTGTTCAACCCGTGGATCAAGACGATTTAAATGGCACTACCCATGATCAAAGATAAGTTGGGAAAAAAAAGGAGCGTACCTAATTCGTGTTTTGGGGGGCCTAAATTGGTGGAAACCATCAGAAATAGCTATTTCATTTATTTCACGTGAAAGAAACAATAAATGAGCAGCCAACATTTGTGTAGGTAAGTCCAATAGAATAATAAACCCATGTGACTTTGCAGCGTTTTTGTAGCTACTACGAACTCCCTACTGCCGATAGTATTTCAAAGTTTCATACACCTTTGAAGCTGTCCATTGTTATTGACGGTCTGTATCGTACTCTCAGATATTTCACACAAGTTGGTTCTTCTTGAACAGAAAAACAATTGTGAACGACCGGAATTGTAGTTAGGTATTCTGTTTTACACAAAGGTCGAAGAAGGACGATTTTTTGCCTTAAAAGAATATTGATCCACACAGAATATAGTGATACGGGAAGATAAACGTTGTTTAATGATTCGCAGCGTTTTACAAACCAACACTAATCTGAAACCACCCGGTTTCAGCATTCAACACTAGTTGACTTACGTTTCATCTTTTAGCGAATTTTCAAAGAAAATGAAGCTATTGCAATGGCTTCGAAATTTAAATAATATAAATTTTTGGAAATTTTCTTCATAGAAATCCGTTCCAGACCATTCTAAAACGATTCCTGAAATTTAACACTTTTTTATATGTATATATATATTTATATATATATGTGTCACTCCAGACGATAACTCTCGATAGAATTGAGATAAACAGCTCAAATTTGCACAAAAAATCTATCTTGGCAATCGAAAGGCTAAGTTCGAAGATGGGCGAAATTGGCCTACTCTAAGGAGGGTTTTGGCCCCAAAATGTTATTTTCCAACAAGTGACCCCTCATTTTAAAGGTTTTTGCACGCTGAACACGATGGTGGAATCGGATTTTAGATATCTTGATCCGTTCTCAAATTAGAGCATTTAAAGTGCGCAAAAATTACCCAAAAATCCCCAAAATGTTATTTTCTAACAAGTGACCCCTCATTTTAAAGGTTTTTGCACGCTGAACACGATGGTGAAATCGGATTTTAGATATCTAAATCCGTTCTTAAATTAGAGCATTTAAAGTGCGCAAAAATTACCCAAAACTAGGATAATCTTTAAACTCTTACCCCCCCCCCCACCCCCTTAGAGTGGTCAGATTGAAAAATGTGAGAAGTATTAATTGAAGACGAGAGTTCGAAGCAAAAAAGGGGGAGGCAAACGATTAGTACAACTCCTTGAATTTCCCATTTGACATATAATTGTTATGATACCTTCATAGATAGACAAGTACCGGCCCACGTATTACTAGAAGGAAGACGAAAGAAAAAATCGATTTCAAATTATTCAATTTAGGTACTAACAGTATGAGGAAGAAGGTTAGGTAGGTATCTTATCAATTTATTATCAGTATCATACGAATATTTGATATTCAAAGGTAGGTAGGTACTTAACATGATAAAAATAATATCAATGAAGAAGGAAGGATCTACCTACCTAGTAGAGCAAATCTTGAACTGGTTTTAGATACCAGGCCTGAAATCGTAGTCAAGAGGAAAGGCCATTCAGAAGGAACAAGGAATCTACTCATAACAAACGGTAGAATCAGGATGGACAAAACGTACAAATTAAAATAAATACGAAGAGAATATACATAGAAAACCAAATTTTAGACCGAAGTTTTCCTTTATTCAAAACCATAGCCATTAATTCGAATATTTCTTTGAAAATTCGCTCATTAAGTCATGCTGCATGACTGGTTTTTTTTCTATTCCAGGTATTTATAAAGGTGGCGACCACCACAGAGGGAGATTTGAACGAATGCCGTATTCCGAAAGCACGAAACGATCTGTCTACCATGTGAGAAATTTGGATGTTTTCAGATTGAAACAGGTTAGAAAAAGTTCTGTTGTTACTGTAATTACCAAAAAATTAAAAATAAATTGTATTTATGAAAATAATCATTATGAAACCCGTTCAAACCGAAAATTAATAGAGGTAATATATTAAAGAAGTAATGGGTGACATTCCTAAACGCAAGAGCAGGCAACCCTATTTTATGAATGTTTGATATGTTTCAGATAAAATCACCTATCGACATCGTGATTTCTCATGACTGGCCGCAAGGTGTTTACAATTTTGGTGATAAGAATAGTCTCGTCAGAATGAAACCATTTTTCAAGTATGTTTCGATTAATTTTGTTGTAATTTTAATTGATTAAAACCTGTGAAATGTGTTTTTGTGGCGGGATGGTGGACATTTTTAAAAATTCACTTTAGAATCATTGTTTTAAATAGTAATGATCATATTTGGATTTGTGTAGGGATGAAATCGACGATGAAAGACTGGGGAGCCCCGTCAACAGTGAACTCCTTTTCAAGCTCAAACCAAAATATTGGTTCGCTGCTCATCTACATGTCAAATTTGCAGCTCTGATCCCACATGAAGACGTAAGTCCTCTTTTCACGGTGCGTACAACTGTCCAGCCTGTGATTGTAATTCCCAGTAGTAGGTAGAGAGAGAAAGTGGGAACCTTTTCCCCCCACTCCCCTCCCGTCAGCTGTTAGCGAGGGGGGACGTGGGGAAACCGTGATGTACAGCAGGGCCTCATTTGTTTGGACTATGGGACCAAAGGCAATCCGGGCAATCGAAAATTCTGATAATCCGGGTAATAAGCTAAACAAAATATTTAAATAAGATTGCTCATCTTGTGATGGCTCTGGTTTGGAGTATACAATTTTATGGGAAATTTGATGTTAGAATTTTGAATTTTAAAGAGGTTGATTGGATAGGAGTTCGGGAAAGGAGGAAGAGTCAGGTAGGAATATTAGAGGAATCCACGCGGTTTTCACCTCCTTGGATACGACTCCGGGAATTGAGGTAAAATATTCGCCGGGTTTGCACCTCGTTGAATATTTGAAAGGTGAGGAAAATATCCGCCCGGCTTTCACCATTGTTGAATATCTGGGAAAACATTCGTCCGGTTTGCACCTTGAGGAGTATTTTGAAGGGATGCTTTCACCCGGTTTTCACCGTCGTTGAAAGCTCTTAAGGAGGGAAGAGGTTGGATGAGTGAGAAGGCAAAGTTTGAGAGAAGTAGGATGAAAGAATCCGAGATAGGCATTTGGGCGTATTTATAGGCCCATCTACCCTCCTCAGGTCCCATCGGAATGGCCGTTGAAGGAAGAGGTGTTCCGTCTTTATTGGCGAAAATCTTATACTAGTACAGGAGTGGTATAAGAAGTATGTTAACACGACTCAGCATTTATTAGGATAAAAAACTAGGTATGTTTTGTGGTGAGTCAATCCACGTATACGCCCTGTGACATTAGTCTTTTTGTTGACTTTAAGAAAGCTCTTCTAACGAAGTTTCAGCCTTAAATTTACGTTAAATTTTGGTCTAAAATCGTCGTTCTTCTGCGCACAGTTTGGGTCTCAATTTGGGAATACATTTGGATCCTAGTTGTGCCCCGAAGCTTGGCAGCCTGATCGGAATACACCCAGGGGTGTTATGGGGGAAAATGGTTGTAAAAACTCGGCGCTGCGCGCCTCGCCAGGGGGCAAGCCCCCTGGACCCCCGGTTGGTTTTCGCTTAGAGCCTACGGCTAAAATTCAAGAAACATGGAACATGCTTTAGCCGTGCTTTCTTATTCTGTTTGTTGCTGTCAGTAATTCGGAATGTTCGAATTTTGATTTCGTTCGAATTGATGTCCTCGAAGCTTGACGTGTCTGTCAGTAATCTATAAGGGGTGAAAAATAGGAGTTGAAAGAGTTGAAATAGTAAAAACGTTCATTAGAAGGCTTTTTGTGACGTTTTATAATTTATTCCGAACTCTATGATTTTTGATCTCCTCCCGGAGCATTTCAGTCACAGAGGCAGCTGAAGATTGAACACCATGCCTAGACCCGCCGCAGCCGAGATACCATGGCTAGGGGACCCTCAAGGGAACCCACAAGCCAACCCTCAAGGGAACCCACAAGCCAACCCTCAAGGGAACCCACAAGCCAACCCTCAAGGGAACCCTCAAGGGAACCCTAGCTAATTTCGTGACACTTCCGCGTGACATTTTTCGGCTAGTTAGTCCAAGGCTAAAGCATGTTCCATGCTAATAAGGTTTTCCGAGGTTTTAGCATGGAACATGCTTTAGCCTTGGACTAACTAGCCGGAAAATGTCACGCGGAAGTGTCACGAAATTAGCTAGGGTTCCCTCGAGGGTCCCCTTGAGGGTTCCCTTGAGGGTTGGCTTGTGGGTTCCCTTGAGATTTTTTGCTGAGCGAATGTATAGCTCATTATTTACAAAATAACAAACCAATATGGCAGGGAACTTTTTGTTGCAAGTAAAATGTATTCAGCTTCATATGTTATCGACATTTCACTCAGGTTGATTGGTTTCAAGAGTAAGGTAGCCAGAAACGGTTGAAAAACTGCATAAACGTCATGCCCGTACTCACGTCATTACTGGTTGTCAGTTGAAGAGGTTAGTAGCAAAGACTGATGGGCAAGGGCGGGGTAAGGGGGGGGGGGGGGGGGGGGCTGGACTGCTCGGCATACTAATCGCGGCTGGACAGTACTAAAGTAGCCCCAAATGCCCCAAGTCCCAGTGTTGACTTCATCTATGGTGAGTATTGTGAAAAGACCTTGAACTGCACCAGTTTTGCTGCCAGTATTGGCCTAATCAGCGGCGACCTACGTTGCGCTCCCAACGGGCCGCTCCGAAGTGAAAGTCCACTCGACGGCATTACGATGCGCTCCCGTTCGTTTAGAGTGGACCTAATGAACTTTTTATCTTGCGCTCCCAATAACATAATATGCGGATAATGCAGGTCACCCCTGTTCGACGTGTGCAGAAAAGGAGAGGAGGACGTGTAAGGCTTATCTTTGGACAACAGGTGAAGAGGTGACTTTTTCGAAAGAGGAGCATACTCATGAAGTCGCGAATGACAAGAAAGAAGTGCGAAAATAATAAAGTTGCGCTTTGTACCCGTGTGAAAAGGATTGCTAAAGACGATTTATTTACACCAAGTAGGAAGGTACAGTTGTCATTTTTGTAAGGTGCTGACATTATTTGTCGTATAGTTCCTTTGTACATGGACGTGTGCATGATCTTTCAGATCATGAGGAGTGCCTTGATGCATAGTCCCAATGCCGATGTTGATGTTCACGAAGATACTAATTTGCGCCAGGTTGGTTACATGGTTCGACGAAAAAAAAGGCCCGTGTTACCAAAGTCCCGTGATGACACGTGTCGTTTGCAAAATTGCGAAACTTTGGAACGAAAACTCCGTGCCAAGAGGTATACAAGCTGGTCAAAGTGCTGCCCTCCAAACTTCACTCAGTACTTAGTGGCTTCGAAACTGTGCAGTTTTTTCCATTGAAAGGTGGCTCATGCCACTGATATCAGGGAGCGCATCTTAAAAGCGGGAGCGTATGATATAACTTTCTCAGGAGCACATCGTAATAGCGGGAGCGTATAATATAACTTTCTCAGGAGTGCATCGTAACAGTTTGCCCGGCCTGGGAGCGTAACGTAGCCCTAATCAGCCTCAGGAAGCGCAGGTTGCTTACCTGCAGGCTTTGGGATGAAGGACTTCTTAAGCATTTCCAGCTCGTGCTGCCTTATTGTGGTATATGAAATGATTCGTTTTGTTTGAGAATGATGTCAGAATTGGTTTTGTTTCAGAATGTCAGTTGTTGATATTGCTACTTGGACGTTCCTACACATTTCTTAAAAACAATTATCAATTTCAGGAAGGTGGCAACGTGACGGATGTAACGAAGTTTCTCGCGCTTGACAAATGCCTCCCAAAAAGAAAATTCCTTCAAGTAAGTAGCGTGATTTATAACTGCAGACCGCAATATTCGAGTTTTCTGTTATTGGACCAGCAGCAGCTGTAGCAGATCTCCGTTTTGTATGATTATCCTTGAAACGCTCATAATTTATACATACAATCAGGCGAAATCAGTTCAAATGTGGAGGTTGGAGTCCGGCTGTTGCTATCTGAACTGGTTACAGCTTTGTTCCTTACTCTAAGAAAACCTAAACATCCCGTCTCTTCATTGGCCAAAAGTACTCGCGCGTTCTTTTAGTTGGACTCGACATGTGACTGGGCGTTCCGAGCTTAAAGCCAACTACCGAGGAATGAAATTTGGTGAGAAATACCACGTCCAAAAACCCCGAAAACCTCGAAGGTTTGTTTCCCTTTGGGCGTTCGGTGCGGCTTCATGCCTTGAATGGCACCAACTCTCTTGCTAACTCTCTTCGAGTTGCAGGCCGTTGTATTTGGAATGCGCTCCCTCAGCGTTGTCGTTCAGTAGCAGATTTTACCACCTGTCGGGACCTGATAGAGCGACACTTCTGCACCGAAGTTGATTTGGTTTAATTTATCTTACCTACACCACCACAAGCCCCTCCCCCCAGTATTTCTTCTGCTATATAATTTTATTATTCTTATTTTCTTTTTTGTACTTCATTCTTCTTTTTGTACTTCAGTGACCATAATAATTTGTTTTATGTTATTTTGGTTCATTATTTTCAATAATGAACCATTGGAATCAAGCATGAAAAAAAAAAAAATTCTTACCCCCCCCCCCCCCCCTCAAAATTTGATGATTTAACGTTTCAAGGTATATAGAATCCGAATATGCAATAACAAAATTTCTGTCTGTCCGCCGTACGGGCCACTTTTCTTAGTTCCATGTAACAAAATTGATGAAATTCGGGTTATAAGTTCCGTTCAGGGTCTAGCTGGTCCTCGAAGCCAGTCAGTCATCTCTAAGGGGTTCAAAACAGGGGTTGAAATTTTCAGAACGCCGTATCTCGAAAACTTTCGATAGAAGGGTATGGTTTTTTTACGTTATTAAATTTTTCTTGAGCTAAACAATTTTTTGAGACCACCCGGAGCATTGTACGTCCAGCCGTTCGTGTGCACCAAAAAGCTTCGTCAACACGATCGTGAATCAAACTGTATAAATCCGGCCCAGATATCATCGCTAGGAACCACCTGATTATAATCAAGGATGGCTGTATGAAGTCGAGTTGGTTGTTCTGCGATATTATTTCATTTGATAAGTGGTGGACTATTGGATTTTGTTGGTAGGTACCTGTGAAACTTGAACAAACGGTGAAGTATTATTGATGGGTAAAATATTACACAATGGCAAATTATTACACAACGGTAAATTATTACATAACAGTAAATTATTATTACACAACAGTAAATTATTACAAACGGTAAATTATTACACAACGGTTCATCTACCAAGAAGGGGCTGGATTTTGTTGATCGGTACTTTTCCAACTTGAACAACTGTTGAAGTATTATTGATGGGTAAGTTATTACACAACGGTTCATTATAGGTATTGACCACAGAAAACTGTGATCTACGCAGAAGGGGCATCTATTTCACTCCACATCAACAATCAGAACTTCATTATTTGCGTTTCTTTTTGCCGTTTTAGTTACTGTTGTCATCGACAGAGTTATTTTAGCAACATTTAACTCGTGATTTAGGTAGGTTCCTGGTAACGAGTAAGGGGTTAGGTACTAACCTAACGAGGATCTGCGATCCACATAATATTGTAGTGGTAACAACAGTCACGGAAAACAGGTGTTCTGTTTATGTTGCGTTACGCTTAGAAAAAGTTGGTTGTTGTGTTTTTGGGACGAGCGCGGAATACACTTGTTATTTGTTGAATTTAGTTGATTCTTTCAACATTTGGGGGCCCGTCCGGGATAAATATGTCGTAGCGCCAACAACGATTGAAACGAACGATCTCTACTTGTCAACATCCCGTTATCGATGCGCACGAGACGGAAGTAGAAATGGTTCCCTTCGGTTTGGAGCAGAATGCACGGCATGCTCAATCCGCCTCAGACGAACATGGCCAGAATTCAATTGCCAATCCATCCTTGGATCTGATCCAGCGGCGGTTAACCGAGTGTAAAGCACGGATTCGTCAATTAGAACAGGATAATCGGCAGCTAAGACAATCGGTTTCTGTGCAGCCAATGCCGTCCCCCACAGCTACTCCAGGTATGAACACACATCGCTCGGGACCAGTTTTGGAGATTCAAAAGGAAGTAACAAGTTTGGACCAGAAACCTATTTCACACGAAGAAGCATTAATGAATTATGAGGGCCAAACTCCTTGGGAGGACTATGCTGGTCATTTGGATATGGTGTCGGCAGTGAATGGTTGGTCTGTTGAACGAAAAGGCCAGAAACTCGCTGTCGCCCTTCGGGGGTCTGCCCTTGGGGTCGTGTTAGCAACAGTACCACCAGACGCGAGAATGAATTTCAATTGCCTCAATTCAGTTCTAGAGCTCAGGTTTGGCCAACAGCAATTGTCCTCTATGTGGCAAAGTGAGTTACAGACCAAAGTACAGCGACCAACTGAGTCTCTTCAACAGTTTGCTATGGATATAGAACGGATCGTACGGCTAGCCACACCACATTGGCCAGAACGATGTAGGGATGAAATCGCCTTGCACGCCTTCTTGAGAGGCCTCCGAGATCAGGGGGCTAAGAAAATTTTAGCTTGTTATGCACCAAAAACCCTACAAGATGCCTTAATGAGGGCTCGATTTATGGAAGGACAGAGCCAGAGTAGAGAACCGGCCATGTCCGATCCAGAGTGCTGGGGGTGCCACCAAAAAGGTCATGTCCGCTCAAAAAGCCCTCAGAACAAAAAGCCTTCAGGTCGCGCTAATGTTGTAGAGACGCAGCCGGAAAACTAAATGGAGCCTCGGAAGTGGGCCTAGCCCAGGCTCCAAGGAACAATGGCCCTTGCGTATTCATCAAAACCGCACGAACCAGAGGAGAGGCACTATTTGTTGAAGCTAGGGTAGGCGGACGTGGTTGCTTCTTGCTTGTTGACACAGGAGCCACTGTGTCAATTCTTCGTCCTGATGTGGCGAGGAAGAGTTGTTCAACCCTGAGTTCATCCTGTTACACCAGCCTTCAGACCGCGTCAGGCCAGAAAATGCAGGTGGACGGAGAGTGTTCTGTTGGGATACAGTTAGGAGAGACAGAGGTGAGACACTCTTTTCTAATTGCTAAGATTCGAGACAAAGCCATCCTTGGGTTAGATCTCCTTCGGCGAGTTAACGCTTGTGTCGATTTAGAACGATTATGTTTGCAAATTCAACAAACTGAGATACCCCTAAGGAAGCGATGGCAATGTGCAGAACAGGCATTCCAAATCAACAGTCAACACACAGTCACAGTCAACCCTCACACAGCCATAGCCAAATCAACAGTCAACAGACAGCCAATACCACGCAAAGGGCATACATTCCACATTGAAACCAGTCATAAATTGCAGTCGAGCTTACCAGAGTGGGCACACAGTGCCTTGGCCAAATCAGATTTAGCTCCGAACTCACTAGAATGGAACAAGTTACTTGGTTTGTTCCAAAAGTGCCATGCTGCTTTTGCAGCAGACGGCAAGTTAGTAGGACGCACTCATCTGGTTCAGCACGCCATTGACACAGGTGATGCTCGCCCGCTGAAACAGGCCCCAAGACGCATCCCTTTCTCACAAAATGAGCACATAAGTGAGCTTCTTCAGGATATGTTGGAGCAGGACGTTATTGAGCCATCAAAAAGTCCCTGGGCGTCACCAGTTGTTCTTGTACCAAAAAAAGATGGTTCTACAAGATTCTGCGTGGATTTTAGGAAACTCAATAACATTACGAAAAAAGACTCTTATGCGCTTCCTTGCATTCAAGACTTATTAGACATCTTAGGTGGGTCTGCATGGTTCTGCGTGTTGGATTTAAAAAGTGGGTACTGGCAGGTGGAGATGAAACCAGAAGACAAGGAAAAGACAGCGTTCACCATATATGGCAAAGGTTTATGGCAGTTTAAGGTAATGCCGTTTGGTTTGACCAATGCACCTGCGACGTTCCAAAGATTAATGGAAGCAGTAGTGCCCCAGGAACTTGCTTTGGTTTATCTGGATGATTTAATCATCCATGGACCTAGTTTTGATAGTGTCTTTGGAAAACTCGAAAAAGTCCTTCAATGTTTGGAACAAGCAAACCTCCAAGTGAATGCGAAAAAATGTTCCTTTTTCAAGCGAGAAACAAGGTATTTAGGTCATGTGATATCCAAAAAGGGAGTTCAAACAGACCCCGAGAAGACCAGAGCGGTAAGCGAGTGGCCAGTACCCCGGGATAGAAAGCAAGTGTGCAGCTTTCTAGGGTTCTGCTCATACTATAGAAGGTTTGTAAGAAACTTCGCTGAGTTGGCCAAACCGTTGACAAACCTCACCCAAGCAGATGTCCCCTTTGTGTGGAGTGAAGCCTGCAAGGCTAGTTTCGACCAACTGAAAGAGACCATGACCTCCGCCCCTATTTTAGCTTTTCCAGATTTGTCTAAGCCGTTTGTGTTGGACTGCGATGCAAGCGCTCATGCAGTGGGGGCGGTCCTATCACAGGAACAGGAAGGAAATGAACACGTAGTTGCCTATTTCAGTCGAACCTTGTCCAGTCCTGAAAAAAAAACAATTGTGCTACCAGACGTGAATTGTTGGCAGTTGTAACCAGCATTAATTATTTCCATCAATATCTGTATGGCAAACGATTTAGTCTGAGGACTGATCATGCTGCCCTGACATGTTTAACCTCATTTCATCAACCAGAAGGACAATTGGCGCGTTGGTTGGAGAAATTGCAGAGCTATAACTTTCAGATGGTACATCGACCAGGTACAAAACATGGGAATGCGGATGGCTTGTCACGCCGCCCTTGTGGGGTGGAGTGTAAGTTTTGCCAGCGTAGGGAGCAAAGAGACCAAGTTCCTGGGTTACACCTGGTTGAACTGCTACCCCAAGATGACAATTTTCAGGAGGACCCAGTAATAACGCAGATTGTCAAGTGGAAATTGGAAGGAGCTCCAAATCGCAAAGAACTGATGGAGGCCGACCCAAAAGTTTGTCAACTGGTCAACCGTTGGGACTCCCTAGAGGTGCATGGAAAAAAGCTGTATCACTTGTGGATAGGAAAGAGGGGTTTGAAAAGAAAACAGCTGGTAGTCCCCCATAGTAAAATCAGGCAAATACTGACTTTGTGCCACGATAGCCCTACGGGAGGACATTTTGGATTTTGGAAGTCTCTCGCCAAAGTACGCCAAACCTATTTTTGGCCTGGCATGACGTCAGATGTCCGTGCATGGTGTAAAACTTGTCAAGTTTGCAAGAAGTTTAAAGGACCAGGACCTGTCAACCCAGCCCCCCTTCAACAGATGGCGGTGGGAGCACCTTTTGAAAGGATGGGCGTGGATATTTTAGGACCATTTCCCATATCAGCAAGGGGGAACAAATATGTGCTTGTAGCTGCGGATTATTTTTCCAAGTGGCCTGAGGCCATAGCACTTCCGAATCAAGAGGCTTCAACAATTGCTTCTGCTCTGGTGGAGCAAGTCTTTAGTCGCACTGGAGTACCTTTTGAAATCCACACGGACCAAGGGCGCAACTTTGAGTCTACCTTGGTGAAGGAAGTTGGTGATATCCTGGGCATGCATCGTACACGGTCCACGGCATTACACCCGCAATCTGCGGGGTTGGTGGAGCGGCTGAATCGGACACTAACAAAACACATAGCCATGTTTGTGGGTAAACACCAGAAGGACTGGGACGAAAAGATCCCCCTATTCCTCCTGGCATACCGTTCCACACCTCATGGTACCACCGGCTTGTCCCCACCCCAAGTTATGTATGGAAGGGATCTCCATTTACCCGAAAATCTCGTTCGCCCGCCTCACCAACCCGAAAGATTGAACACTTCCTATGCATTGAAACTCCGAGAACAACTCGACCAGGTCCGAACGTTCGCTAAAGAAGAGGCTCAGCTGAAGATGCGCACTCAGAAGGAAACCTTTGATCGCCGTGCAAAGAAACCACAGTTCAAAGATGATGACTGGGTGTGGGTATATGAGCCTAGGCGAATCCGAGGACTCTCCCCAAAGCTCCAACCACTGTGGACTGGACCTTGGGTGGTCAAGAAGCGCCACAATGACGTTCTGTTCGACGTACAAATGGGAAGGAAGAGTCGCCGGCTACATGCCAATCGGTTGGCGAAAGCAGATCTTCGACCTGAGGACAGGTCTCAAGAGACAGAGGGAGCAGTGTAGTGGTAACAACAGTCACGGAAAACAGGTGTTCTGTTTATGTTGCGTTACGCTTAGAAAAAGTTGGTTGTTGTGTTTTTGGGACGAGCACGGAATACACTTGTTATTTGTTGAATTTAGTTGATTCTTTCAACAATATGTATAGAGTAGAACATATATTATATTATAGACGGGTTATCTATACAGAGAGCTGTGATCTGTAACAGAAGGGTATTCTGTACAAAATAATAAACCGTTGAGCAGGGATTTGCATATTTTTTTAAATGTTACATTCTAAGAGGGCCCAAGAGGCCTAATTGTAACAAGTCCCAATAAAGAGTTATTATTAAGCAAATATGTACCGTTATAGTAGTGTGTTTTGGTTTTAGTGGGAACAGGCTTTTCAGTAATTCCGTTTTTCCGATTTTAGATGAGTTTGGCCTGCGTGTAGGCGTACGTAACCATTGAAAGTGCTGAGGTTTGGTGTTTAAGAGCAGGCTGGGAGTTGATTCTCATCAAATTTCATCTTACTCAGACTGTATTAACTTTCGTCTTCCCACAACTGGTTATCCACCGCTCCAAACACGACTAGTTTGGTCTGTTCCAAAACTGGTTTTCATTTTGTCCTCCTTAACAAAACTCTCAACTATCAACTCAGCCTGGAAAGAGCGCCAAAGGTGACTCCTGGAGCACCAAGCGCTAGGCATTTGACAGAATTTTAACAAAGTTGCGCTTCTGCACATGAAGTTTGTGTGGAAACGCAATAAGAGTTTAGACGGAGGCGTTTTGGATGGATGCTCGTATTTGAGCAGCAGTTATGAAGCCCTTTTTCCAAACAATGTTATTAACGTTTCTGGACGCAATAGCCCATTCAACCAATGATTCTAGGTGGCGTTAGTTATAGGGTGGAAGAACTGACCAGTTTGGACTAGTTAGGAGGTAAACATACTAAAAGTCCCAGATCCTAGGGTGTTCACGGGCCCTAAGAAGGTCCCGTTCTTTTGGGTTTTCGCGTAGCTCGAAAACGGTTAATCCTACAAAAAAATACTTATATGAAACTTGAAGCAAAATTCCCTACTAAAAGAGTATCGTATAAAGTTTATTCGTATCTGGAATAGTTTCGGATAAATTAGCCGGAGAAAATCGCTAATTTATTAATGAAAAAAATAAAACAAATTTTACCCCACGTTTTTCAATAAACTTGGCCTCTGAAATTCTTTAACGTTCTTTTAAGAGAGAAACTTGGGAATGAGCATTAAATTTTCTTCAAATTGAATATTCTGCATTATTCAAAAAACGCTGCAGATTGTTACACAAAGGTTTATTAATTACCTGTATAGATGCCCCTTCTGCGTAGATCACTGTTTTATGTGTTCATTACACTCTAGCTCCCCACAGGAAAGTCCTAAATCGAGTACTGGAGCCGGCCCGGAATTTTTCAGAACACTGGCTCGAAAACTTTCAGTAGAAGGGTATGGTTTTTTACGTTTTTAAATTGATCTTGAACTAAAGAATTTTTTGAGACCACCCAGAGCATTGTACGACCAGCCGTTCGTGTGCACCGAAAAGCTTCGTCAACACGATCGTGAATCAAACGGTATAAATCCGGCCCAGATATCATTGCTAGGGATTAGGTACCTGATTATAATCAAGGATGGCTGTATGAAGTCAAGGATATTATTTCAATTGAAAAATGATGGCTCTTTTGGAGTTTGTTGATAGGTACTTTTGCAACTTAACAAAAGTTGAAGTATTATTGATGGGTAAATTATTACACAACGGTTCATTATACCATCTACGTAGAAGGGGCGGGATTTTTTTTATAGGGACTTGAACAAACGTTGAAGTATTATTTTGGAAATTATTACACAACGGTTTGTTATACTATCTACGCAGAAGGGGCATCCATACAGGTAAATTATTGCACAACGGTTTATTATTTACCTTATGCTTCAGGAATAACTTCAAATAATTAATGATTTAATTATTGAATCCCGCGGGTTTCTATGGCTCTGGGTGGTCTCAAAAAATTCTTTAGTTCATGATCAATTTAAAAACGTAAAAAACCATACCCTTCTACTGAAAGTTTTCGAGCCAGTGTTCTGAAACATTCCGGGCCGTCCCCAGTACTCCATTTAGGACTTTCCTGGAGGGAGCTCGATGGTACTAACCACAGAAAACAGTGATCTACGCAGAAGGGGCATCTATACAGGTAAATAATAAACCGATGTGTAATAATTTGCAACGTTTTTTATTGCATTTTCGGATTCTACGCACCTTGAAACGTAAATCATCAAATTTAGAGTGGGGATTAAATTTTTTTTACATGCTGGATTCCAAAGGTTCATTATTGGAAATAATAAACCATAAGAGTAAACAGCCATTCCAGACTGGGGCTTTTCGTCTGCCAGCTTCGTGGACGTGATCGCTGTCCTTCAGTGAGAGGATCAGAATTTGATCTGATCATTTCGCTCTTTACTTGGCTACTCATTGCCTCGCCCCCTTGAGTGGAGAGAGGTTCGCCCAACAGCTTCATGGGTCGAACTTGAACGTGTAATGCCTATACTTTTAAATATGTTATATTTAACCAATACAGGGTGATCCGCTCGTAGATGCAAAAAAAATTACGTAAAATTACATCAAAAATGGAGTAAAATGCCGCCAACCGCATATTTTTATCTCAATCCGTTTTCGAGATATGATTTTTTCAGGAAAACCGTGTTTTTTTCCTTTTAAATTCAAATTTCTCCGCCTTACCTAATTTAATTTTTCTTTTTGACCTCATTTTCGGAATCAGCGTTAAATTTTTTATACGCATGGTGTACTTCAAGTCTTGAAAAGTACCATCTAGAGACCACAACAACAGCTCAAATATTAGACGAATTTGAAAAAATAAAATTTCTGAAACGTTACTACTCCTCCGAAAAAAAATCCTGGAACCTGGCAAATCTCTTGAAAACTTCTTCATGTAATAAGCTTTCCAATGGTATGGTCAACATTGCGATTATCTTGTTTCTTTGATGAAAAATTCAAGTTTAAATACAAGAAAACGTTAGGCACCTCAAAAGGGGGAATTTGATCAGAGGGTAGAAAAAATGTAAAAAAAGAAGTTTTTAATGTTTTTAATTGAAAAAAATTGAGTCAATAGTGCCAATTTAATTAGTTTAAATGCAAGAAAACGTTCGGACCCACCAACACAACCCAAAAGTGGTTGAAGATATAAAGAGACGAATTCAAGAGGCAAGCGCGACGGATGCGTATAAGCGTGCTAGAGCATGCATAAGAAATAACGGTGGGCATTTTGAAATCGGGCTTTCCTAATTACCGAAAAACCTGATTTCGAATTGTAAATTGGCATTATTGACTCAATTTTTTCAATTAAAAACATTTTTTTCCACCCTTTGATCAAATTCCTCCTTTGAGGTGCCTAACGTTTTCTTGCATTTAAACTTGAATTTTTCATTAAAGAAACAAGATAATCGCAAAGTTGACCATACCATTGGAAAGCTTATTACATGAAGAAGTTTTCAAGAGCAACAGGTTCCAGGATTTTTTTTTCGGAGGAGTAGTAACGTTTCAGAAATTTTATTTTTTCAAATTCGTCTAATGTTTGAGCTGTTGTTGTGGTCTCTAGATGGTACTTTTCAAGACTTGAAGTACACCATGCGTATGGAAAATTTAACGCTGATTCCGAAAATGAGGTCAAAAAGTAAAATAAAATGAGGTAAAGCGGACAAATTTGAGTTTAAAAGGAAAAAGACACGGTTTTCCCGAAAAAACCTTTAAAAAATCATATCTCGAGAACGGATTGAGATAAAAATATGCGGTTGGCGGCATTTTACTCCATTTTTGATTTAATTTTACTCAATTTTTGTTTAAATCTACGAGCGGATCACCCTGTATAAAATAGAAACCAACTTTGCTCTTTCTGAAAGCAGCAGAAGTTGTGTCACATCCTGTGAGTGCGTGCAGAAACAGCAGCTATCAAGCCCTTTCCGCTCCATACAATATTATTAATTTCTAGACACAGAGGCTCTTGCTCTACATTGTCACGCGGTTTATTATGTCCTCATTTTAAAGATCGTCGTGTCCTCGTTTTAAGGGTATTTAAACCCACACACTGATTCTCGATTTTGTGATACTCTTAACGAGGTCTTAGGCTGGATATACTAAAATCCTATGGGGAATTGACTAAAAACGTGGGAAAGGTATTTAAGAAACAAAAACAAATTCAACCGTTCTGATAACATGTTAATGCTATTATTTATTGAATACTGTTATTAATACTATTATTTATTATTTAGTTAAGATAAACTGATAACATGATGATAACCCTGGGCTGGACATCGACTAATTAAAGTCCCCTTACCCACACGTTCCTTTCTGTGTTTCACTCCATTTCACAAAACAGTACATTTGGACCCTCCAACTATTTTACTTGTTTTTTAATAATGTCCGTGTAGACTTCTCGTAGTTCGCTCATACTCTGACGCAATCGAGTCTCAGTTTGAAAAGGTCATACTCTTTGATTACTCTTTCTTGGTAGTCGAATCATTCATGTTGGGAAATAAAGTTTCAGTGAGGAATTATCCAAGGGCCTTAATCTGCCTGGACAAATATTGATTGTATCGTAGACTTTCTTATCACCTCATTCTCTCCAGTTTGTCACCTATCAGAATCGTCGTTCAGTCTGTTTGGAGTTGGGCCCTTCCAGTGTCCGGGATGAAGACTATTTTGAAAGTTATTGTTCTCGGGGACACTCGCGTTGGGAAGACTACGCTTATTAATCAGTACGTCAACAGAACCTTCTCCAGTCGTTATAAAGCGACGATCGGCGCGGATTTCCTTACAAAGGTGATACGTGTGGACGACAAACTGGTGGTGCTGCAGATCTGGGATACGGCAGGCCAAGAGCGGTTCCAAAGCCTGGGCATGGCCTTCTACCGCGGGGCTGACTGTTGCGTCCTCATGTACGACGTCACTAATACCAACACCTTCAAGTCCTTGGACAGTTGGAGGGACGAGTTCCTCATCCAGGCGAACCCAAGGTCTCCTGGGTCGTTTCCTTTCATCCTCCTCGGGAACAAAGTTGACTTGGACGACAGGGTCGTCCCTTACTCTTGGGCCAATTATTGGTGTCAGAGCAAGATCGACAGCATTCCATACTTCGAGGTAAGTGCCAAAGAAGCCACAAATGTTATTCAAGCGTTTCACGCCATCGCTCGCAACGCTCTTGCTCATTCCATTGAGATGGCCACTTTGTCTGACATATCCCCTGCCCTAAGCCGACTCACTGTCAACACAGCTACATCGTCAGAAAAAAAGAAAAGGTGGTGTTGTTTTTAGCAGTTACATAATTATACAGTGAATGTTGCAAGCTATGATAACATTTTAGTCACCTACCTCATAAGATATGACAGCATCGTGCCTTCATTGTAATGTAAACAGATTACCTACTTTGTAAGCTATGTTAACGTTGTAACTACATTGTAATGTAAACAGAGTACGTACACTCTAAGGTAAGCAGATTACCTATCTTGTAAGCAACATAAATACAGCAGAACTTCAATATCTCGAACTTCAGCATCTCGAAAACTTCTATAACTCCCAATGGCCTTATCAGGTGGAATAAACCGGTTCCTGTGAGATCACTGAAGTTAAGATATCTCGAGCGTGGTTAGTTTTTCGATGGGTGACCGCCGTGACACGTCCAAGTATGACCCATGTAGCTGTTGGGCGAACCCCTCTCCACTCAAGGGGTGGGGGAGGGGGAGGCCAGATTGAATTCCGATCCTCTCATTGGAGGACAGCTGTTCACGTCCACGACACTGGCAGGGTAGTTGGACGAAAAGCCCCAGCCTGGAATGGCTGTTACTTTAATTTACTTTTACTTCGATAACTCGAAGAAAAAGCAGTTTACCTTCCCCTGAGAGTCCAAAACTAGAAAATTCTACTACAGATATCTCAAACTATTACAGGCTGGCCAAAGGATTTTTTGTTGCATTTTTAGACAGCCCAATGATTTTTTTTGGTTTTTTTTTCGACCAGAGGAATGTTTCCTCGATTGTCCAGAGTTCTTGCGAGACAAATGAAACAGATATTTAACAAGAGGAGGTTCAGGTCGAACGCGTTGAAATCAACATTGAAGAAGAAGAATGGCTTCGGGACCGGTCAGAGTGAAAACGTGGAATGAGCTTTTGAGGATTTCGTCTGTATCGATGAAATAGTCAAAATCACACACACGTTAACAGATGTGACATCTTTGACTCCACGATGGTCTTTCTGGTGCTTGGAAGGAAGATGAACAACCAGTAGTTACACCTTCATTTCAACAACAGACGCACAAGCAGCTTTGGCCGTTGTAAGGAGTTTTCTAGAGCAGCGAGAGATTGCTGGTGCACAAGACTTGGAGCACTTAGGTAGCCTGAAATATTTTACCTGTGATCGATTCGAAACTTCGATATCTCGAAAACTTCTGTTACTCGAAACTCGATATTCAATATCTCGAAGTATTGAATTTCCCTTGGACATTGTATACTCAGTTAACTAAACAACGTTCTTTGAATTGTTAGTTAAATGTACATAATGGACCTTTTAAGAAACCATGTAAATAAATACTATTTCAAGACTATTATTGCGAAATATGTATCTGTCTCATGCCTTCCGCTCCTTGGCAGTTGGAGTCACAAAGCTGCGAATTTTTCCACAATGTTCTGCCAATTTTCTGTATAAATACTCGTAATCCCTCTAGATCACTGTTCCGTATACGCATAATGTTGAAAAGCCTCTTAACTATACCAGAGAACAAAATTACTTACCTAGAAAAATTAGGTAATTAGTGTTAGTAAAAATAATTTATCCATTGGGTTCGGTGTGGGAGCTAAAAAAGTTCAAATGAACTGTAAATTGTTGTGCGTCTATCGCTTATCACACAGTCGTTATCAGCTCCGATTCTGACATAAATCTCGCTAAATTTATTAATCTCAGTCGTCGGCTTCCGGCGTTCGTCTTGATAACAATAATGGAGAGGTTTATTTAGAGCAATTTAGTTTTGGGGAAAACATCGGATATGTCAGAATCACAGGGCTCTGTCTTGGGCAGTAGAGAAGAATTGCAAATTCTCCTTGTGGGGAATTGGTGCGTGGGGAAGTCAGCGTTGATACGCCGCTACGTTTATGGGACGTTCATCAAGGAATACGTTGCTACCATAGTCAACAAGCCTACGAACAAACGGGTCTCTGTCGATGATGAGGAGGTCACCGTGAGGCTGTGGGATGTCGTCGGGGAACAAGCTTTGGGTCGATTGAGCAATAAGACTTTCGACTGCTGCATACTCGTTTATGACGTCACTGCTCCCGCCACTTTCGCCTCGTTGGAAAATTGGATGTTTCTGTTTTTCAAATTGTTCGGAAAGAGCGACAATTTTCCTTTTGTTCTCTTCGGGAACAAAATAGACCTCGAGGGGCCCGAGAGGCAGCACTGGAGCCAGCATTGGTCGTCCAGTTTCCCTCATTTCCACGTCAGCGCCAAAACTTCCTTCAACGTCGATGAAGCTTTTGAATCTGTCTTGAAACTGGCTGTGGACTACAAGAATTTCAGATTTGCTTTATCGAAGATTACTCCTGGCGTTGTCCTCCATAGTGGTGACGACATTGAACCTTCGCCAGAATCAGAAGAAAAAAAGTGCTGTTGTTGTATTATACTTTAACCTACCTGCTTCGCAGTTTTTGTGGCTTTCATATAAGGATCTGATCCTCTTGAAGAATTTTCCATCTACGTACTATTTCCTTTCAAAGTTTCCTAATGTTCTCACTGGAAACAAAATCAACCTTTGAGGGTCCCAAGAAGCAGCCTAGGGGCCAGTTTCAGTCGGGTCGGCATCACTTCCATGTCACCCCTACAACTTGACTTTTATCGATTAAACCGCATGCGAATATATTGCTTCCGAGTTTTGTTTTCACTTTCGGGAGGAAACAATTTTTGGTATTGGTATTTTTGTCTACAAAAATATCTACCAAAATCAAAATTTCTACTCGCGTTTTACGTTTTAGAGCTTGTGTCCGCAAATCCTTGCCACACGCACAACTTCCTCATTTCATATCCGATTTAGCTGAAATTTTCAGGTATCATGCGGGTTGGGCCCCAAATGGTCCCCTATGAATTTCGACTCATGCGCAATTTCTCACGAATCAATGGCCCTATTTTTCTCGTATTTGGTGTTTAGTTGGGTAGCTTTCAGGTGGTCCCCTATAAGTTCCGTAGCGATCGTATCATTGATATGGCCACTGCGTATGCGCAAAGGCGAAATCCGAGGTACCCAAATACTCGCGAAACTATGACCCCGAGTTTGATGGAATTTTCCGGAAATTCTCTTCGAACTTCAGGGAAAAAAATTCTTTCTACTTTTTTCTGACTGCGTCTTATGTTTCATGCACAACAGCAAATCAAATTATAGATAGAATTCTTGAATCCACCCTAAGCTGTATACTGAATTGATTATTTATTTATTTTGCCTACTTTTAATTATTCTATATGTTATCGATACGAGGAAGCTGTGTGCCATCAAATTTGGTCGACATTTCTCTATGTTGGAATTGTCCACACCATCATTTATGCATTTGTAGTCTCATTGATGTCACTAATAATAACATCTCATCATGGCTAGATTCTTAAGAAGGAAATCGTTGTTGTTGTTGTATTTTACTGTGAATACTTGGGAGTTTAGTGATTATGACACATGTTGTTGATAGCTACTCTTCATAGTGTTTCAGAATCTCTTCTCCAGCACAAATAAAAGGGCCAGTTTGGTTTATTTTATTTTTTTAAATAACAAACCATTTAACTGATTTCATTCTGTTTTCTTTTTTTCAACCTTCCTCAAACTTTGTACCTATGTTGGGTTCAAATGACGTAGTGTTCATGTCGTTCATGACTTAATAATTGCCGATTGACAAAATCAGGTATTTATCCACTTGTAGTATTTTAGTTCAAAAGTTCTGCAGGTATTTTGGTCCAAGGTTCCACCTTGGATCTAGTCTGTCGCAATTCGGTGTAACATTTAGGCCCAATTCCGTTCTGGTTGTTGCATTACATTGGTACATTTCCGCTCGTGAGGACCGTAGTTTGTATACCTCCTGTGGCAGAATTGCTACAGCTGTCTTCAGCCTTCAGATTCAGGTGTCTAAAAGCATTGATCTGATTGATTCTTCCGTATTCACTTAAGCGGCCGCTGAATTCGGTATTTAAACTTCCCGCTATTGGTCCAGTTTCCAGTAAGCTTCAGAACAAATGAGGAATACCCATGGGTCAGAAGTTGGCCGATTTTTTGGTTTATTATTTTCAATAATGAACCTTTGGAATCGAGCATGAAAAAATAAATAAAAATTACACCCCCCCCCCCCCTCCCTTGAAATTTGGTTTCTGTTTCAAGGTACGTTGAGTCCGAAAATGCAATATAAAATTTCTGTCTGTCCGTCGTACGCCGTACTTCGCAGTTTCCTTAGTTACCATGGACCAAAATCGATGAAATTTGGTTTGCGGGTCCCATTTGGGGTCTACACAGATGGGGCATCTATACTGGTAAATAATAAACCGTTATGTAATAATTTGCACTGTTCTTAGGAATTCTATTATGGTTAATTGATGGGATAAAATCGAATGAATTCGTCGAAATATCCATTATATACTTCTTTACGCGAAGTACCTAACGCAAACCTGTGACATCCACTGCATGGATCCTATGCAGCCGCCCCAATTTTCAGCTTGGATGTTTTTACAACGAGGCAGTCCTGAGTAGTGACTTCATCAAATCTTTCTGTTTTTTTTTCTCCATAAAATGAATTATGCAATGTCTTGCACAAAAGCGAAATAGGTACAAATCGTCTCAAAACCTACTTCCAAAGGGGTATTGCTGACTGCATACAGGACAGAAAGGTTAGGTACCTATCCGTACACGAAATATTACCACAGTTTGTGGGCGAATCATACTGGATTGTGTTTTTGTGTAAATGAGGCAATGGCAGTATCATTCGTTGGTACTACATCAATACTGGGTGGAAGGTAGTTGTTGGCTGGTGACATCAGGATGCTGGTTTCGATCATAATTGGGGTATCGATACCAACAATATCGTATAATTCGATAGAAGCTATCGCGGTTGTTTAGCAAATTTACTAGGAAGAGGCAAAAACTCGAGTTGGCATGTGTAATACCAACCTACATTTCATTTTTCAGTATCAATAACAAAAAAATGTCAACTTGAAAATTGTAAAACTTTTCCAGTAGAAGCACGGGTTTTCAAACGCCCTATTCTTTTTCTATTGAACTGCACAAAAAATATAAATTTATCAAGCTACTTGGGCAACTGTCGGTGGCTTTGGGAAGTAAACGCTCACATCGAACTGATATTGCCGTATTTAATAAAAATATTCTCGTAAGTTTTTACAAACCTGGAAATACTTACCCCATCCTCCTAACGGGTTACAATAAAGTGGGCTTAGTTGAGTTCCAAATACAGTCAAGAGTTCCGAGCTTGTTTATGAACTCTCTCCAGTTCTGGAAAACTGATTGTTGTTTGATCTCTTCTCTTCTTCGCCTTGACTTGTCTTGACTGGTACTCATACTATTGTTAAATACTACCCACTATTGAATGGTAACGATAGTCTGAGTGGGTCTCGGGATATTATAGTATAATTGCATTCAGAAATGAAATATCCATATTTAATTTTATAAATAATTAGCGTTTTAACAAAATACTAAAATTGTCAGATCATGTCACGAAGGGAAGAGGGATGAGGACCGTTCTTTGTTACCTTAGGTACCAGTCCCTTCGGAGCTACAGCTCCGCAGAAGCCACTCTGAACTTGAGCCGATCACTGAAAGGAACTCCTGTCCTTGGATCTGGTCGCTCATAGCTACAAATCTCTACGTTGGTATCGTAGTGATAACAGGGGAACCGGTTTGTTCCGGAATATGTGTAAGCTCAGACTGTTATTCTGTTTGAACGTATATGAGATGGCTGTGAGTTTCCACACATTTAGATAACATTTACTGGTTGAGAATAAACATGTTTTTTTTTCTCTAAAATACAGGGAGCCTCTAGATGAAAACGGTGGATGTTTAAAGCTAGCTCAATCTGGGATTGAATAAATTTATGGTGCTTCCAGGTTGTTGATATCAAACACGACAGTTCCAAAGAGCTCGAGCTGGAATACGATTTGGAATGGTTGTCCATCCTTCACTACACCAACCATCTGATATCTGTAGAATCCGGTATGAACTATCTACCCAGTGCAAGTAGTGGAAACCAAGAAAGGTGAGAACAGTTTGTTCGATATTTATTATTGTTTAATCGTTAGTACAATTTACCGATTTGAAACGACTGCAACGATATAAAATAGATGGATACCATAAACCCTTGGATACCATAAAAACATAGAAGTATCCCTGTTGTTCTAGTATTAGCACCATAAGCGTTAAATGGTCGTAATGTTTCTGTAAGTACTTAGGTATTTATCTATTTGTCCAAATGTGCTATAGTGCCACTACTGATTGTTTGGGGGATGTTTTGAGATGTGTGGGCTTTCATTTCTCTCATCTACTCAAAACGGTGAGGTATAAGCAGAATTTTGAAGTGCTGATGAAATTCTGGTACTACCAATAGAATCGTACAAGTGCCACCATCTTTTCCTCCCCCTAGCAACGAGGTTTACCTCAAGGGAGGGAGAAGCATTGAGAATTATGTCAAATTTGTTGATCGAATAAAATGCATGTACGTGAATCTCTAGAATAAATGCAAAAAAATCATGAATTTATGCTGCAAGGTCGGGGACACTGGATGATGAATGTCATGTCATTATTATTTATTATTATTATTTATTTATTTATACTGTACGGGACAAGCCCAACTAAATCTTCCCAATCTAACTGGGCTTGTCCCATACAAGTATAAATGAATAAATATTGACCTGATATTCAACCTCCAGCGTCCCCGACCTTGCAGCATAAATTCATGATTATTATTATTATTTTATTTTCTTGCGTTTATTCTAGAGATTCATGTACATGCATTTTATTCAATCGAC
The DNA here is from genome assembly GCA_954871275.1 of Leptopterna dolabrata. Classification (NCBI taxonomy): domain Eukaryota; kingdom Metazoa; phylum Arthropoda; class Insecta; order Hemiptera; family Miridae; genus Leptopterna; species Leptopterna dolabrata. The sequence goes on along the minus strand of OX940984.1, from coordinate 12,564,631 downwards.
AAATTTAAAATAATTCTCAATGCTTCTCCCCCCTCATTTGAGGTAAACCTCGTTGCTAGGTGGAGGAAGTGTAAGATTCTGTTGTTAGTACCAGAATTTCACCACCACCGCTATATGTACCTGTATGTACTATTGAGCTATTGAGCGTAGATCACCCTTTTGAGTAGATGAGAGAACTGAAAGTTCACTGACGTTCGCATCTCAAAGGTACATTTTGCAGTGAACATACAAAAATTAAAAGGTTACAGACAATTTGACAAAGATTACAGGATAGTTTGAATGAAAAATTTTTAGTTACAAAGTTCGAGGGTAAAAAAGAAAGATACAGCAAAAAGTTGATATGAATAAAAAAGAGAGAAAACATGCTAAGAGAAAAAGAGGCGATGGGGTGATCAGAGTCTTGAGGGAAGAGAGCAAGCTGGCGAAGAAATGTGTTAGAAACTGTTCACAGTTCGCACAAGACGTGACATATATATTTCGTGACACGGCATTGACCAAGGCCACTTGTTGGCCCTATCAACAATCAACACCAACATAATCGAATGTTGGATGGGCACTCAGCAAGGCATTTGCAGAGCGAGGAAGACAATGGAGGGGGCGACTCATCTGGTAGTTGGTGGCAGAAAAAGGGACCCTAAAGAGTTACGGCATGCAGGCGGAGAAGCGGGGTGCCGCAGTGCCAATTTTCACAAGCAAGACCAGACAAAAAATCTGATTACTGAGGATTTTGTAAAGTAGGGCCAAGTCCGCCATGCAGCGTGTCTTCTCCAAGGGCAATAGTCTGCATGTGTCCAGTAAGTAGCCTAGCCGTGTTCGACCTCCGATGGTGATATCCCGAGTTCGAAGGCAGCATAACGTAGGAACTTGAGCAGTATAATGAGTTACTTGGTTGAGATTGTAGGATTTCAATTCCAGGTGGATTTTTACCCCGTCTGATGAAGAGAAGGATTTCATCGTGGAAAAAATGGAAAACAACCTCAAAGTTCCTCTCAACTTCAAGGCGACCGTCGCCAGCTACAGGCCAGATGGAACGCAGTCACCGGGTACCCCCAGTAAACCCAGAAGAACGCCTTTGCTGAACCCACAAACTGTGGAATTCTGCAGGAGACTCGGTGAGTATTGAATGATAAGTACACCATTTTATGCCTTAGTTGGCGTATTTTGTTAGGTTTTCGACCAGAGTAGCGGGGAAAAGTGAGCTCACTGTTGGTTCATTGTGATGCTGTTAGGCCCCAGATATACAGCTGAGTGGCTTTCTATGGGCAAGAATGGATTGCCACAAACATAACTTACTAACGTTAACAATGGTGTATTCCAGTCATTTTTAAAACATTTTTTCCTTCCAGATTATATTGCTTGGGGTTAAAAAAAATCGTGTTTGTCGAGAAAATGTTGATACAAAATTATATATAAAATTAGAGAAGCAAATAGAAATTGGGAGTTTGAAAAAAAATGCGGGCATGACGTAGAGATAATTCACTACCTCCTCAAGCTTCACAAAAACGCTGCAAATTATTACACAGCGGTTTATTATTTACCTGTACCGATGCCCCTTCTGCAGAGACCACTGTTTTCTGTGGTCAGTACCTACCCTGGTGTTCCCCCAGTGGAAGTCTAAAATCGAGTATTGGAGCAGTCCAGGGAATGATAGTTACATAAATATTCGGTGGATACAGCTATCATTGATATCCAAAATAACCATCATTCTTCAAATGGAATAATATCATAGAACATCCAACTCGATTTCTTACAGACATGCGTGATTATAATCAGGTGTTCCCTAGCAATGATATCTGGGCTGGATGTATACCGTTTCATTCACGGTCTTGTGGACGAAGCTTTTCGATGCAAACGAACGGCTTGACGTACAGTGCTTCCAACAAATTCTCAAGTTCGAGGTCATTTTAAAACTTGGAAAACTACAACACAAACTCATGATCACTAAAACCTCGAAAAACTATTTTTACACCCATTTTTTACCCGTAACACCCTTCGTGTATTCCGATTGGGCTACCCAGCTTCGGAGCACAACTAGGGCCCAAGTGTAGCCTGTGTGCAAAAGAACGAATTTTTTAGACCGAAAATAATGGTAGATTGGATGATATGCCGGACGGAAATGGAGCCTGTGTGTGAAAGAAAGAATTTTTTAGACCGAAAATAAAGGTAAATATGGATGATATGGTGTACGGCGGACAGATGTTGCTTTTTTAGAATCTACACTCCTTGAAACGTAAAAGAAAACTTTTTAGGTGTTCAAAAATTTTTTTGCTGAGCAAATACATAGGTTTATTTACAGAATAACTAACCAACATGCACTTAGTATCGGGGACAAATTAAAACGGAATAAACAATATCGAAATGGAAATAGATAATAGCTAGAGTTTCCACTAACATAAATTGACCACTTTTGAACGATATAGTAACTTTAGACTGAATGAGCGGACACCTTGATCACCGTGATTCCTATGGATACTATAATACCTGCTTACTATTACTGCTTTTGCGCACGCACGTCACACAAACTGGCCAGCTGTGACGTAGATGTGGGACCAGCGCTTTTTCATCATCCGACATCTTTATTTCTCATTTCCTTCCTTATATTACTTAATTATCACTTTCTCCTTCACTCTACTTCCCTTTCACTGTTACTTGAACTACAGTATTCCAAAAATCATCATATTTTAGACTCAGAATACCCCATTAGTTTTATTGAAATTTCGATTTGGTGTTGCAGGGATTGATGACCCTCTGGCTCTGCTACTTGAGAAGCAGGACCCAGGGAAAACGCCAGACCGCACCCAGGCTGACACGAGCGACCCTAACCTGTCTTTCATCGACTCTGAAATGAGCGGATTCTGCTCCGGATCTGACGAGAATGAAAAATCTGAGTGAGTCCCGAGTCCCGGTGAATAACCCCTGCCATTTCCTGTACCGTATTTCCATCCGTCATGGACTGAACCTGTACTGGGGTTATTTGACAGAACGACGGAATGTAGAAGCTCAACTGTTGGATTGGCTCTTGCGGACAGTGTTTGATAGGAGTTCCTCTGGTTAGCAATCTTGGGCCCACCCATTATAAGCATAAGCAGGATCAAGAGTGTTATTTCCCTTCCTTTCAACTGGCTGACACCTGGAAGTGTTGAATTACGCTAATCTTCCATCCTCCTGTTTCATATTTCTTGATTTTTGTTTTGCAGAAACAACGAATCTGACAAAGAAAGCAACACGGAATCTCCGAGCAGCAAAAGGTCAGCGCTGCAACTCCCTGCCCCCAAATATGACTCCGGTTCTCCTTCGGTTGAGCCAAATGAATCGCCCAAACCGTCCGACCCTGAACTTGCGGGCCCTCCTCTGTTCATTATAGGTAGAAGTTTGTCTGTTGTAGAATTTTAGCTTAAAACCACATTGTGACTAGAATGGCCTTGGAACTGGACGGAGTTCCAGCATAAAAAATTAGTTGCAGTCCCCCAAGTTGATGCAAAAAGACATCAAACTACTATAATGTCATGCACTAAAAGTGAACCAACAGCAAGGAGGTGTTCTGTAACAAATCAATAACAAGTTGAAAACAAGAGGATCATAAATATCACGAAATCTAAGGAATAAAGCTGATTTACCTTGAGGCTCCTTGATCCCAAATCAGGTCTCCCACCAGTTGAATGTTAACTGCATTATTTTGCATCAGGAAGGTACTCAAGATGACCCTAGTTTGGTGTAGCGAGCGTGAATGTGGTCTTCGTGTTCCTTTTTTTCTCACTTTCTGTTGGTGTTTTCGACTATTGTTGCTTTTCCTTTAGTAAAAAGTGGATTTCTAAAAAATTAAACCAATTTGCACTATAATCTTTCTTTTACTGTGATAAGAGTATTACTGTAGTATCTGCTTCTTGAAACTTAATTTTCCTACTTCTGCTTGCCAGCGAATTACTGCTGTAAACCTTAGGAAATAGGGCCCAGTTCGATAAGATCTGAATGTGGAGTTGCGACTGGAGCATGTTCGTGTAGGCCTATCAAACTAAAATTGCTAGAAATTTGGTTGCCATCAGACTTCTTTGTTGCAGACGAAGGTTTCAAAAGGGGGGTTGACGAAACCACGCCCAGCACTCCTCTCCAAGGAAAGAAGAAATTCAAGAGACGAAATCAAAGTCTGTACGCGAACAATGATGAAGATTGAGCTTGGAATCGAACAAGTGGCCAGCTAGGGACGTTTGTGACGGCCATCGAAAGACTCACCCGTTTTCAAGAACAAAAGTGCCGTGGAACGATCCTACGGTATATTCAGTATAACTTTCGTTACATATGGACTCTGGTGTCGTTACCACAAACTTCCCTTATTGTAAAATAAATCTTAACATCCTCCTAACGCATAAAATGCGTATGTGTCAGGCAACGGTTACTGTTGTGGATGCGTTTCCCAAAGCTTACCAGTCCTTGAGGCCACGAGGTAAACTGACCAGCGACAGTGTACTAAAGGTTTGGCTGTTGCTACCATCAGGCCGGTCCTCCACTGGAAGCGATACCGAGCGACCACGGGACGAGGCGTATTCGTCCATTCACAAGCGGCTGATCCCGTTTCGGTAAACTGCGCGTGACTTGCGTGATGGATGGACTTCGGGCGACAACAAGTGATGAGCGAGGGATTGGTTGTCTGTGTTCAAGGGACCTCAGCTCCCCATCCCCCTCGTCCCTTCACCGCCACCACGAACCAGCAGCCCCACGGTGTTCCCGCTATCCGGGAACACCGGATTGTGTTGCCTTAGGGAATTTTCAAAGAAAATGAAGCTATTGCAATGGGCCCAAAATTTGCAGAACACAATTTTTGAAATTTTTTTAATGCACAAACCCCTTTTAGAGCATCCTGAATTCGTCCCTAGATTCAAACAATTCTGTGTTAATTTATATAAATTTATTTGTGTCATTCCAGACGATATCTTTCCTTGGGTACATGATACAAATTCCAAATTTTGCTAAAACGTTCGTATTGCCACAAGAAGATGAGTTCGAAGATGAGCAGTTTTGAAAAACTCCAGGGGGTCAGATGTTGAGTTTTTAGGGATACAAATTCGGGAAAAAGGCTAAAATCGCGAAGAATTGATATAAAATCGCTGAAAGTGGTATGGGGTCAGAATAAGGGTCAAATTTAGATTGCTAAGGGTCAAAAATTGGTATTAAAGGCTAAAATCGATATTAATTGACCTGACGTGAATGTTGATTTACGACGGAGGGACTATTTCGACTATGAAAGTATTTTTCTCTAAAGAGTGGGTCAAAATTGTAATGGATGAGTGGTTTAACTACGCCGCCCATACAGCGTAGTTTCCTCCTCTCCATCCTCTAGAAAGGTAGGGAGGCAGTGTGACAGCTGCCCCCGGAGACAATGGTTTGATTATAACGCAATGCCTCCAGGAGTTGACGATTCGTTTCCGCTAGAGGTGTGCCGATACCGCCGGATCGGGAATGTGGAACCTAGTCTCACAATGGAACTGTTCCGGAACTGTTCCAGGCCGCTTCACTTACCGGTCCTACCGATCCGAAGACTGGCTGGTGAAGGGTGCCAGCTCCAGTGCTCCACCTTCTCGATCCAGTTCCACCTTCCCGATCCAGACTCGTTCAAAATGTTCTCGATCCTCTAACTAACCATACCGCCCTATCGGTCCTCGGAACTGGATCCCTTACCGATCTCCGACTCGGCCGCCTTGTCGATCCTTAGCGATCATTTATTCCGAAAACATTTCCCTCGCCATTATTATTTAAATTAAATTCATTATTATTCCTCACATGATTTATTATATCCAACCTTTATTTTTTGAGAATGCATACGACATGTACCTAACCTTTAACGCAATTAAAAATTTTGGTATTAAAATTTTGGTACCAAAATGTTTAATGAAGTAAGTAATATAATGTACCTAGGTGCTTACCTTTAAAAAGTAAAAACGAAAACGGCCTTGTTTGGCATTTGGTACATATTTACACCCTTCTCTTAAATGGCTCCAGGGATTTTGATTGAATTTACCAGACTTCCCTTTGCTTCTTACTATGAAAGTGATGCCTAATACTCTTTTTCCCCTTAAGTATTTTAAGCAGGTTGAAATCCCTACATATTGGGTTCCTTCATTGGTCAAAACTAGTAAACAGATTCCATAAAATGTAAAAGACATCAGAAATAATTAGAAATAAAACTGAGGAACCCAGAAAGCAAACTGAAAAAAAAAGACAAGCTGCCTCCTCTTTCTCCCTCCGCCTTTGACCCGAGTCCGAATTTGAGCGTCTTTTCAGGATTTAGGGTTCATTCGACTTTGGACTTCTCGGGCTTCTTTATTTACGAATAATCCTGGAAATACCCAACTGGGTAAATACCCAATGAAAGAAGTCCGAAAAGTCCTAAGTCGAATGAACCCTAGGCAGGAGCAGGAGAAGAGCGTTAGCAAGAGGAGATTGATGCGGTGGGGGGAGGGGTGGAATACCTTGTTCTAGTCCCCCCCCCCCCTGGCGGATCGGTAAGCGGAACAGGACCGGTAATTTGGAACTGTTCCAGTCGTGGAGCTGGAACAGCGGGGAACGGTTCCGATAAAGATCGGTATCGTCACACCTCTAGTTTCCGCGAATCGACCGCCCCTTCAGCCGCGTGTCAAAAAGATCGGGAAGAGCCCGCATCTAAGATGGACGGGATTCCCATATACCGTCACACTCCTCCCCTTAAAAACATACTTCTTTGAAGAAGAAGTACCTATGTGAAGTTAGACACGGGACTGAAAGTAGTATGGAGTTCTGATTCAGGAAGGTTCATCTGAAAAACTCCAAAGCTGATAGCTTCCATCGTAATGGTACTACTGAGAATGGTTACTGGTGGAGAACTTAGCTCCTTATCAATATCACTTGGCGGACTTGGACACAAAATAAAAGTAGTTGTCAGAGGTTCTGGTTCAGGAAAGTTCATCTGAACAACCTCTAGGTGACTAACCCCATCATAAGATGGAACAACTGGAATATAAATCATACAAATGAAAGTAGTTGTCAGAGGTTCTGGTTCAGGAAGGTTCATCTGAACAACCTCTGGGTGACTAACCCCCATCATAAGATGGAACAATTGGGAAAACATTGAAAACAAGGGGAATTGGCATTGAACGCCAGGCATTGAGCGCCTTAAGAATAATAATCAAGTTTGATAATAATAATAGTAATAATAATAACAATGAGTTTGATTTGATGAAAAAAGAAAATCCAATGGCCGAAGTGTATATTGATTAACAAAGGAGTTATTAAAAAGAGAAGATATTAAAAAGAGGATTCCTTCTGGAAAACCTCAGAGCTATTCCTTCTGGAAAAGCTCCAAAAAGTGGAGGGGGTACCGAGGATAAAATCTAGCACATACCCACCAACCACGCTCTGCTACCATGTAATGGATGAGGGGTTTTACTTCGCCGCCCATACAGCTTAGTTTCCCCCTCTCCATCCTCTAGAAAGGTAGGGAGGCAGTGTGACAGCTGCCCCCGGAGACAATGGTTTGATTATAACGCAATGCCTTCAGGAGTTGACGATTCGTCTCCGCGAATTGACCGCCCCTTCAGCCGCGTGTCAAAAAGATCGGGAACAACCAAGATGGACGGGATTCCCATATACCGTCACAAAATTGACTTTATAAGGGTCAAAAATTGGTAAAAATGGCTAAAATCACGAAAAACTGGCATCATTCTACGAAAATCGGTATGGTTTCGCGATATATCATCTTTTTACACAATAGCACGAATAGTTCTTTGAAAATTCGCTCTTATAGCCATGCTGCAGGACTGGAACTTTTTATTTTTTATTTGTAAATTCATTCTTTAATTTGTAAACCTCTTACTGTAAATTATATCTTTCTTTCTACTTGTCTTTTCTCAAAAGGGGATGAAACACCCAAAAATATTCTTTTTGACAGTATTTGATTTACTCAATATTCACGTCATTTCAGTAAAGAACACCTTTTTATAATCGTGTTTTCCAAATAATATTATTCGCCAAATTCGTTCATTTTCATGGAACCTACACTTGTTTCTTCTTCTCCGCACTGCTAGACTACGCTCGTTTATTCTTCTCCGCACTGCGAGACTACGCTTGTTTATTCTTCTCTAATGGAGGATTCAATCAGTCGCCTCATGTCGCTTCCTGAAATCGCCTCTCATCGCCCTATCGCTTGGTCGCTCGGTATCGCTTCTAGTGGAGGACACTGTAAGCGATACCAAGCAACTACGCGTGTACGTCCATACATGAGTGACTGTTAAAGGTCACTGCACGCGTATTTGAGCAGTGTACTTTGAGCAATACCAGGCGACCAGCGATGGATCCCTTTTGGATGGGACTGGTTACCTGTGTTCAAGTGACCTCAGCCCCCTCCCCTCTTCCCTTCCCCGCCACCACAACCCCGTTTTCATTCCCAGGGCACTGCACTGCTAGACTACAGCTCGAGTTTTTTGGCCCCTAATAGAGGAACCCAGTCGTCTCGTGTCGTTTCCTCGAAGTCGCCTCTCATCACCTGATTACCCGGTATCAGTTCCAGTGGAGGACCGGCCTAAGTCAGTTGCCGCCTGTTGCTCGTCAGTTGACCTCATCTTCTTACAGTAATTTAAAATTTGAACGAGAAATGATTTGTAAACAATCAAAACAATAGACCTTGGTGAATGAGGAGTCTGCAACCTCGGTGGGGCAGTTCTATTACCCTGGAAACGCACTTACCTTACATATATGGAGATTAGTTACTACTTACCATTAAATGGCTCGACTTCGCCCCAAGTGGCATAACATTTCCCCATCCTGTGAGAAAACTTTCATTGCAGGGAAAATGGTATTTATCCGTTGATGACGGTTTTTTTTTAAATTTTTCCTTTTCTGTCTGGCAACACTGCAACACATTGTGAGGTTTTCCCGCTTTTTTTCGCAATGCTGATAAGGAGTAGGTACACGTTACTTTGTGATTAGGGTGATTTTGAGATTTAAAAAGCTGTCTGCAAAAATTTGCTCCACATTCGATCTCCAATGTGCTTCCAAAACATGAGTCAACGGAATTTTTAAAAATGTGGACGAGCTGCATGATTCATATTTTCAATCAAATCTACCTCAAGGAATGGTATTAGCCATTTTCTGGGGCAACACGTGTCGAGATGGTTTCGGAATGACCTTTCCCCAGAAATTATCTCTGGGAAAAGTCACCTAGGAGTCGCCTTTACATTGTTACGTTCCTTTTATGATTTTAGTCGTACTAAGTTATAAAACTGACTACTTACCATGTGTATTTTCATCAGGATTTCATGGTTTGTAAATAAAATTTTGTGATATTATGGCACTGAAGTAAGTTTTGAATTGCTCAATATAACTGTTACAACGCCGGAATTAAAATGCATGCTGTTGACTATATTCCCAGGACGTTACATTGCTTCAAAACTGTGTTTCTATGTCTAATTCTATAGGGACAATTTTTTGGGGCAGTGTCCCGATTCCCGGATGACTTTGCTCCAGCAACTTTGAAAAATAAAAAAGATTTAAAATTATGCTATTAAAGAAAAAGTGGTTTTTCGAAACTTCAGACTGAGCAATCTAGCGTGTAAATACGCAAAAATTGGATAGGTTTTTTTTAAGTCAAGTCTTTGGGGCAAAGCCGAGCCATTTTACGGTAGTTTTATTGTTTTTTATTACCTATTCAATTTTATTTAGATTTTTATTGTTTTCTGTTTTATTCATATCTGTGTTCTTAACTGGCCATACAGTTTTGGTTAGTTATTTACATGGCGTTAATAATTTTCATTATTGATCCTTGATTCGTTTTCATTTAAATTCATATGTATTGGAATCGTGGAGAAACAACGTTTAAGCTTCAACTGTGATCCTTTTTTGTATTTCGAATGTATTTGTTAGATTGTACGACGTGATTCTGTGTGAGTCTAAGCATTGACTAGGACCTGTGCCGTGCACTTTTGAGTGGATAAAATACTTTTAAAATAATTTTTGCAAGGTGCTAACAGGTAAGATGTAACAAACTTCGGAAATCGAGTCAACTTAATTACCAACGTAAGTTTCCTCTTGGAAAATTTTCGAAAACCCCTCGATTTCTGGAGTATTTTCAACTTGTAAAATTTTGTTCACGTTTCGACTTTATCCCACTAAAACGGCCGTAACTCACTTAGCGTTGCGACTAAAATAAAATTAGAGGATACCGTTAGAAAGAGAGTTAATTTCCTTTCAGACAGTCATTTCATTTGTCATGTTATTTGTCCTATATTTTGGGCTTCAACGTCAGTGGGCAATTATCATTAATTCTGTTTGCATTTTTGCGTCCTCACTAAAACTCGCTAAAAAAAAAAATTCATGTCCTCCAAAATGAAAATTTCCAGTACCATTTTGCGTTTCAGAACATTTTTGGTACCCTGTCAGTCTGTCTCTGCGGTAATTCCTTGTAACGCCCATAACTACCCGTATAATGGTCGTAATGGGCTCAAATTTGGAGGGTAGGTGCGGGTTAGGTCACAGATGGTCTCATACTGAAATCTTTGGAAAAGTGCGGTAACTTTCATCTGCGCATGCGCAATCGTGAAATACTTAAACGCCTATTATAACTACCTTAAATATTGTTGAAATGAGTGTTGATAGTTCCATATAATTTCACTGGAATTGAACAGTAACATTCGTCTGCTCATGCGCAAACGTGAAATACTTGAAACGCCTATAACTACCTTAAATATCGTTGAAATGAGTTCAAACTTGGAGGGTCGATCAGGAAAAATACCTCGATAGCTCTACATGAATTTCACTGGAATCGCACAGTAACTTTCGTCTGTGCTTGCGCGAACATGAAATGTTGTCCATTTCCTTGTAACAATTCAGAGCTGAAATTTTGAGGGTACACTTGGGTTGGATCGCAGATGTTCCCTTTTCAAAATTATAGAAATCGATTTGTCTGCGCATGCACAAACGTGAAATGCCTATAACTACCTTAAATATTGTTCAAATGAGTTCAGATTTGGAGGGTCGATCAGGAAAAATACTTCGATAGTTCCAAATGAATTTCATTGGAGTCGTAACTTTCGTCTGCGCATGCGCGAACGTGAAATATTGAAAGTTTCCTTGTAACGCTTCTAACTGCGTTCATGTGATTCAACGTAGTTCCTCTCCTTGATTTTCGTGTGCAAGTCGGTAAAAACTTCTCCATGTTACCAATTACCTCCTTTCCAACTTTAATTATGGACAATGTCTTTTTGTAATTTTCATTAGTCGAAAAAACTGTTCAAATTTGACATAAATGTAAAATTTTGTGCAAAAAATTGTTCTGGGAAATTAGTTGAAAAATCTGTTTTTCAAGTTTTATCTGTTAGCACCCTGTATATTCTAAATGGCCGAGCACCACCACCGGAGCCGACGCATTTTTCTCAATCGGTTTCATTCAGCAAAAATCCACGTCCCGGCCAGAAGCTGTTCCCATCCGTCTTTGGTGATTTTGTTCTAATTCAAAGTGCCTTCTGATCTACAGAAATCGGCAATCAACGTGACAATTTGGACGTCCTCCGGCTAACAGATGAGTTCTCGTCATGTTTCTTGTATGTGCCTATTTCCTGCGATGTCCACACCACAGGTCCTCATGTTGTCAGTGAATAAACAATTTTTTTTAACTACAATAAATTATTCCCGGAAATTGTTGGATTTGAAAAAAATAAATTGATTACCGCAACACCTCGTTTTAATTTAGCATTGGTATTTTTTGTTCTCTTCTCACTTATTATTATGACTTGATAACGAAATGAAAAATTAATCTAACATCAACTTAATTACGTACTTAACGTCATTACTACACCATAACTTAGTTAACATGTTTACGTAGAAATCCTGAGTATATAGAAAGATGCGGAATAGCTAGAAAAGCTGATTATATAATATTTTTCTTTCATGTAATACGAATAAAATAAATAACTAAAATCCTTAAAATATATACCGTATTGAACCAAGGGATCAATATCACAGCGATTTCCTTCTGTATCAACTCATTTCATCATGTTCACTAAGGAAGGCCAAACATTCACTACTGTAAAATGGTTTTCATCTTCGCAATACATTTTCAGATGGATTTAAACAGGGCATTGTGTACATTTTTTAAAGGAATACAAATTTAATATCACAAGGCCAACGATATCAGCTTCCTTTCATTTGAAAATCACGCAGTAAGATAGATTTATAAACAAAAACAAACGAATAATATAAAATTAAACAACAGTTAAGCGAGAAAAAAAGAAAAATAAATTATATGTATATATTTATAGTGTATTATATATATTTTTTATTATTAGTCTACCATGTACTTTCATTTTATTTGTGTAGATTTAATATTCTTATTTACAATATATAGCTGATAAAAATTTCAGATTTGGGGGGGGGGTCTTAATGGAGTAAATAGGGCGGGGAGACGTAGTTTTCTTTACACTTCTTCAGATCTGGAAAAGAAGAAAACGAGATGGCAATGTTAATACTACAAAACTTGATTTTTTAATGCAAAAGAAGGAGAATTATAGCATCATTGAAATAATTAGGATCACTCCGGCGTGACGATACTACATTCTCCGTAGTGCTGCCATCTGTCTGTAAACCTTGAGAATTACTTTGACTCAAGGGAAAACCTGAAATCTCAACCGAAATTGTCAACTAATATTTTTTGCTTTGAATGTAAAAAGGAAGCTGTCCTGTCTATGTCTTCAATAATCGCAATAGTTTAGATTCAAGACACCTGTTCTGGGATTTTCAAGACTTTCCGGACACTTCAAGTGCGACTAACTAACTGCGTCCGTATATCTCAAGGTTCAGTTATACGTTCACCTATTCTGCAAAGAAATCCTTGTTGCCCAAAACCACCTTATTCGCTGTTTTGCTTCAATTTCTCTGTCCCCTAGTGTTGAAAGGACTACGCCATCCAAATGTTCTTGACTTTTATTGTGTGAGAGTCTGTTAGTCTCATCTAGGGAAGTATCACCAAGCGGGTTATCATAATCAGAAACGTGCAAAGTTGAAGAAGGCTGCAGTACAAAGACAGGTCGGATTGTATTTATGCATATCTAACTTGGTTGAGCTCAGGCAGTGATAGGTAGCAGTGGTGAAACTAGGTTCAAATGGCACGGGAATCCATTATGACTGCCGTTCAATTTCACTAGTCAAAGTGGTTTTCCAGTACATGCAAACCTACCTTGAGAGCAACACACTGTCACAGTGCCGTACTATACTGGAAAACTACCATCTAGTTTAAAAGTGATGTACAACCTGTAATGCCTGTGCATCAAGGGGAAACACTGAGGCACTGCCAAAGCAAGTAGGTATGGAAGAAGGGAAAAGTTCAGTGCCTACATTATTGTTTGTTGATACTATACAAAATAAAAAGCTCGCAGACTTGTCACACACCAACGTGTACCTACTTTGGAAGGGCATCGAAATAACACGGGAAAGTTCACACTTTTTTGTGTGATTATGGATACCATACAAGCGGATTGCAGCCTGACTTTTCACACACTTCTAATCAACTTTGGAAAGGCACCAAAATAACAATGGCCCCTCTTTATGTGGTTATGGATACTAGATATACAAATGGAGCGCAGCCTGTCTCGTCAAGGACACAAAGATAACAATGGGAAGTTCAAACCTATTTGTGTGATATGCATACTCGACAAATGGATTGCAGCCTGTCTTGCCACAGACACTTCTAACAAACTTTGAAAGGACACCAAGATAACACTGGAAAGTTTAGCTCTCTGTGCGATTATGGATACTACATATACAAATGGGGTGCAACCTGTCATCACGGACACTTGTAACCCACTTTGAAAAGACACCAAACTAACAATCGGAATTTCACACCTATTTGTGTGATTACGCATACTAGACAGACTGACTGCAGCCTGACACTTGTAACCCACTTTGAAAGAACAACAAGATAACACTGGAAAGTTGAAACCTATTTGTGTGATATGCATACTCGACAAATGGATTGCAGCCTGTCTTGCCACAGACACTTCTAAAAAACTCTGAAAGGGATCCAAAATAATAATAGAAAGATCACACCTAGTCGTGTGATTATGGATATGTACTACATATACAAATTGAGTGCAGCCTGTCTCGTCACAGACACTTGTAACCCACTTTGAAAGGCCACCAAAATAACAATGGGCAGTTCACACCTATCTGTGTGATGATGGATACTACATAATTATACAAATGGAGTGCAACCTGTCTCATCACGGACACTTGTAACCCACTTAGAAAGGGCACCGAAATAACAATGAAAAGTTCACACCTATTTGTGTGATTATGGATACTACACATACAGATGGAGTGCAGCCCGTCTTGCCACAGGCGTTTGTAACCCATTTTGGAAAGGCACCAAAATAACAATGGGAAGTTCACACCTGTGTGATTACGCATACTAGGCAAACTGATTGCAGCCTGTCTTGCCAGACACTTGTAACCCACTTTGAAAGAACAAAAGATAACACTGGAAAGTTGACACCTATTTGTGTGATATGCATACTCGACAAATGGATTGCAGCCTGTCTTGCCACAGACACTTATAACAAACTTTGAAAGGACACCAAGATAACACTGGAAAGTTTAGCTCTGTGCGATTATGGATACCTACTACATATAATGGAGTGCAGCCTGTCTCGTCACAGACACTTGTAACCCACTTTGAAAGGCCACCAAAATAACAATGGGAAGTTCACACCTATCTGTGTGATTATGGATACTACTTATACAAATGGGGTGCAACCTGTCTCGTCACGACACATGTAACCCACTTTGAAAGGGCACCAAAACAACAATGGAAGTTCACACCTGTTTGTGTGGTTATGGATACTACATGAGTGCCCGTCTTGTCACTGACACTTGTAACCCACTTTGGAAGGGCACCATAACAACGGGAAGTACACACCTCTTTGTGTGATTATGGATACTATACAAATGCAGTGCAGCCTGTCTCGTCACAGACACTTGTAACCCACATTGAAAGGGCTCCAAAATAACAATACACCACGTTTCTGTTATTATGCATACTATACAAATTAAATGCTGCCTGGCTTGTCAGTGACACTTGTAAACCACTTTGATAAAGACGACGGCTATGTATGTTGTAAAACTTGACAGCATATAACGCAATGTAGGGAGAGTGTAAGGGATTTTTCAAACAAAAATGAACACTTCATAGAAACTTTATTCATTTAGAAAAAGAAAAATGCTGGTACACAAAACTTGTCCAATTATTCGCGAGACGGACAAAAAACAAATTTTTACAAAGTATTCCTAAAAATGAAAAAGAAAGATAGAAATTCATTGGGATCACTGAATTGCATTGATATTTTACGATGTGATAGGGATTACGACAAATTCGAATATAATCGAGAAAGCAACTTCGAATCAATGATTTTCCTTCATTACTACTAGAATGGCTGTTACTGCCACATTTTTCTCGTTTTCTCCAAAATTGCAGACTCGGAGAGAGACCTCCAAGTGATTCAAAATGAGGGTGCCAGGGTCTTGATGGGTGTGACATACCGTATCAAATGACCACTTTGACAATGGCAGTATCAGCAGTATGTATCCATCAATCCCTCTATAAATCCATTTTGGATCATGATTTTATGTATGACCAGTTACTGCTGTTTCAATTTCCTACACTTCATCCTGTTGGTCTGTCACAAAAATATTGAGAGAATTTTCTTGTGTGTATTTATTTGGACAAGGGCGCGACTAGAAGATTCAAAAATATACATGATAATTGGGTGGGGTTTTCTGGAAAAACCAGTCAATGTTGTACAGCAAAATGCGGTTATTCAAGTTCCTGCCACAAGAAATATATTTTTGCAAGCTACCCTATAGTGCAAAAAATATATGTCACAGAGAAAACTGAAGCAAAAACTTTGGATTATCCGGTGATCTTAAATCAACATGAAAAAGGTACCACTGCTTTTAATAAAGATAACCTAACCTAACACAGTGTTTTTCAATGTTTTCTAAGATGCCTCCTACTTGTAGTGGTATCGCTATAAATCTATAGTAGTCATCATTAGTCGTGTAGAAACACCGATTAGGAACAAGTTGAAAACATGCAGTTATGTGTGAGAAAGCGAGAGGTTGGCGGGTGAGAAGCAGGAAGCACAACCAACTTACAGACTACAAATGACAGCTTACAGAAAGCTTTCGTCTGAGTCTTGGTTTTGTTCGCCGGGCGCATCTTGTGAGGGGGTTCTCTGCAGCAGTTCCTCGGTTGTCGAATCGTCAGCTGTAACAGAAACATGAGGAATACATGAAAGAAAGAAGAAGAAAGTCTGACCGTTACATGGCGCATAACTTCCTCGTATCAACAACATGATCGATATATCAATCAAATGTATCATAAACAATCAATTCAGTAAGGATTAGGATGGATTCAATAATTCTGTCTATAATTTGTCGAAATGCAACGATAGAAAAAAAAGCTCCAGCCATTCAGCAGGACTTATAAGAGGAAATTTACAAAGAAATATTCGTACTCATTTTTTCGTGATTTTAGCAATTTTTACCGATTTTTGACCCTTATGAAGCCAAATATGACCCACTCAAAAAAGAGTGAGGTTTTTTTTTAAATTTTATTTTCACCAATGAAAGTCCCTCCGTCGTGAATCACCATCCCACACAACGTCAGGTGAAATAATGTGGATTTTGTAGCCCTTAACAACAATTTTTGACCCCCAAAAATTCGAATTTGACCCCTATTCTGTACGAAAAACAATTGGAATGGTATTTTTCTGTCTTCACTCACCTTTCCATACCACTTTAGAGTGATTTTATATCAGCTGTTCGCTATTTTATCAGATTTGACTGATTTCTGACCCCTAAAAACTCAAATTTGACTCCAAATTACTCATCTTCGAACTCATCCTTTTGTTTGGCACTACAAACGTTTTGGCGGAACTTTATCCCAAAGACAGAGAAATAATATGGATTTTGCAGCCCTTAACAACAATTTTTGACCCCCAAAAATTAAAATTTGACCCCTACTCTGTACGAAAAACAACTGGAATGGTATTTTTCTGTCTTTAATCACCTTTCCATACCACTTTAGAGTGATTTTATATCAGCTGTTCGCTATTTTATCAGATTTTACTGCTGACCCCTAAAAACTCAAATTTGACTCCAAATTACTCATCTTCGAACTCATCCTTTTGTTTGGCACTACAAACGTTTTGGCGGAACTTTATCCCAAAGACAGATACCGTCTAGAGTGACAGATGAACAAAATATATACATATACTTTTTGTTGAAATCTAGGGATGAATTCAGGATGCTCTGAAAAGGATTTGCCTATAGTTTTCAAAAATTAATGTTCTGAGAATACCTATTGTAACTGGACCCATTTTCTTTGAAAATTCGCTAAAAAGAAACGCTAATCCACTTTCGCTAATCGAATTGATTTTGAATGAGAAACTCCATTTGTTAAGCATAAAATGCAGTTTGAAAAAAGTTCCTAAAACTGCCATGAAAATCAGGCTCGCAGTGGTTTGTGAGAAATTTAGATACCTCAGTTTTCGCATGCGCAGAGGCCATACCAATGGTCCAATCGTTCTGGAATTCATAGGGGAGCACCTAGAAGCTACACCCCAACTAACCACCAAATATGAGTAAAATCGGGCCATTGATTCGTGAGAAATTGAGTCCCTCGTATTGCGCATTGGATATAACGATGATCCGATCGATATGGAATTCACAAAGAACCATGTAGGGCTCAACCCGCATGATCCGTGAAAATTTCATCAAAATGGGATTTGAACTGAGAAAGTTACAGACTGTCACTCGCATCTGCAGACAGACACCGAACTAATTTTGTTCAGAAAGCTCTAAAACGTAAAACGCAAGCGGATTTGGTATTTTGAAGAAATAAATGTTTCTCTCAAAAGTAAAAACAATAATCAGAGAGTTAAATTGTTGACTCAGCTGATCAGAACTCAGTAATCACATAAAGATCGCTAAGTTACGTTGGATCTTTGGCTCCAAACTGAGATAAATGTCACTTCTCTTTGTTTTCATAATCTCAAACAAGATACTACATGTATAACAGCGGGAGTAACAGCTCACCAATATCATGAGAGTGGGAGATGCCTGGGTCGATGGCCTCTTTGATTTGTGACGTCGCGCCCTTGGGGTCGAGATCTGTCGCCCAGCTGAAGTGCATCAAAGCTAAATGAGTGTTGCCCAGCTTTTTATGCACCTGAGAAAAGTAGACAGTCGTTAGAAACGGGTAACACAATGTTATGTATTGGCGTCACACATTCGTGGCTTGATAAATACCACAGACCTGTAAGTGGGAGTTTTATGGGTTTCTATTGACGAAACAAACTTGAGGAAATAGTAAAAGGACTGATGGTGAGTTAAACAGAGCATAAATCAGTTCTGTGAGTTGTCTGTGTAATAATTTGAACATTTTCCGAGCAAGTACGTGAAGACGCTGTAGACAGATTATGACACAGCAAGTAGCATATCCTTGACTTTATACAATGAGGAGTACCTATGACTTCTGTTTATATTTTTGAATGAAAGTAGGTTCCATTCTAAGAATTCTGAGACCAACCGCACTCTCCTACGATGAACAGTTCTTTTTCTATGAGCTTTCAAATTGTCGGCAACAAGTGACGTCACACTGGGCAAGGGGGTCCCGCCCAGGCGGGAGGGATGCAATGACGTCACTTGTTGTCGGAACTTTAGTTTTGTTCCAAGCGCGGCGAGTTTCGTGATGTATTTGGTGCAGAACCCATTGCGCACAAAAACTCAGTTCCAAGCAGCTTCACTTCTGTAACTCAATTCCCGCACCATGTTCCCACCACCAGGGGTGTAGAAACTTTCTGCATTCATAGAATTTTTCGAACCTGCCAAGGATGATGAGTTTCCGAACTCGAACTGAAGGAAACCTTCTGGAACCTCCTGACGATTTCATTTCTCTGCTAACTCTCACGCTAGGGGTGCGGGGACACTGCCACCCGACTTGACTTGACCTCACTTGCGTACCTGTTTGAACCCATCCTTTGTATTTCAAAGGGGAGCGGCGAGACTGCGACCGGACTTGACTTGAGCCAGCCACCGGACTCCGTTCTGATCCGGTCTGGATGGGTTGAGACCTGACTCCGGTCCCCCCTTTACTGCGATTTTCAACCCCTCGCACCCCAACGAGCCATCCAATACAGCGCCCACTGCTCTCTTCTCATCCTTAAATAGTTTTGAAATTGAACATCGTTCAATTTGGCGAATAGGGTGTGAAATTCACCGTACTGTGCTTGTTCGGAAACATATTATGGTGACATCTACGACTCATTCAAAGATAGAAAACTTGTCACTAGTTCTATTTCTTCATCAGAATCTGATTCTAAATCACAAAGAATGGCATCAATTTCGGAGGACATACTCTTGTGACGTCTAAGAACAAACTGGACTGGTTGGAGTCCGGTGAGTCCGGTCAAGTCAAGTCCGGTGGCAGTATCGTTGCACCTTAAATGTGCTGGAAGCCTACTCAGGTCTCATTTTCGATTTTCGTTTTTTCTATTTTCACAAAGCGGCTGTTCTTTGTAGTGTTTTGTTGTTTCTGAAGTTATTCTTTGTGCTGGAAACAAAAATCACTATGACAGTAAGTAGGTACACTTCATGAAGCAGGCATGGTGTGGTGGTGGCATGTACCTGGTTGTTATGTGATGGTTATCCCCGTACTGACCGATGCTACACTAGCGCTTGCGGTGTTCCCATCTGCAAGTTCCAGATGTTCCAACCGATGAGTTATTGAACTGAGAAAAATCCCCACCTTTTCGGTTGGGGTTCAAAAACTCGAGTATGGTTCGATAACTCAGTTAAGGTCCTCACACACTAGGCGGGAATAGGAGGGGAAACAGCCGCGGGACACTTGTCGTATTTTTTTGCTTCTGTGTATCTGAATGGAGATATGCACACTAGGTGGGATGCGGCGGTCACGGCATGGCATAGGAACAGGACGGGTTCCGCCGTGATCGCTCTCAAAGCGAAACATTTCCTGGCACGGACGTTCTCCCTCCACCGTTTAATTTTCTCCACATTCACGCTTGCCTTCCTCAAAAGGCGTTTCCTGGCACGGGACGTTCTCCCTCCAACATTTAATTTTTCTCCACGTTCACGCTCGCCCTCACACCAGTGCCTTTCTTTCTGATGCCCTCCCCCGACATCTTTGTTCTCTCAGCTTAGGTTGTTTGGTTGAGAATGGAATTTACTGAAGAAACCCTCATTGTAGAGGTAGAAAAATACAGAGTGCTGTATGATCTATCACACCGTTTGTATTACGATACGAAGATCAAAGAGAATGCCTGACAGGTTTGTATTACGATGATGATGAACCACTCTCACTCTGAGAAGCAAATGGGAACTAGGTAGTACCTCCTGGACAAAAATGTTGTTTGAGAACCAGGAGAGCTTGAAACGAGGGGAGTATGGCGAGCGGTGGGGGAAAGAGAGTTGAGGAAGGTCCTGCCTGGTGTGGGTATAGGCGCAGGACGGGACAGCGGCAGCCGGCCGGCATCCCGCGTCCTACCCACAGTGTGTGAGAACCTTTATGGTGCTTGGAACCAACCTTTGGAAACCTCATAGAAAGAGAACTGTATCTTGGGACAGTGCGGTTGGTAAACAATTCTCAGGGCGGAAATCACAGCCCTCACTCAGAAGGTGAGTTTACTCACGAGTTGAGAGTGCTTCAAACGATCATTTACTTGGAGGTAGCTATTCATAGAGGTCCACATCTTGAGAGTGCTCTCAATTTGAGACAGTCCTCAATAGCAGCCATAGCCCAGTGAGTGGAGCTATTCACAGCTGGCAGCAGTGATAGCATAAACAAGGGAAGGTCACTTGTTTTTCTGTTAAGCAATCATGACCACAACCACTGTGTTAATCGTGGCCATATGTATGGACAGTGAAAGTGTTCTTCAACCACCACCAAAGTTGGTGCGGTTACTGTTTTGTATTCGGCAAGTTTCTTTTCGTTCCACGTGCTACTTTTACTACATGGAAAAGGAAAACAACAGAAGGAAGAAGTTCTGGGACCTTCTTTTGAACTGGACATCGTCCAGAAATTCCAGTGAGTTCTCTTGGTCCCGGATATATCACTTCGTTAGCCTTAGAATCGCAAGACCGCTGATGTTATATTCCTCATCCCACTAATCAAACATGAAATGGTCATTCATATCCATTATGTAACAAATAGCTTCCTTTTCTTCGAAAATTCGCTAAAAGGTTCCGGAAACGAAAGTTAAATTTAATATAAAATACGAAAGGTGTACTATGAACTGAAAAGCATGGAAACCCACGGAAATAATGAAGGTCCCTCAAGTATTTTGTGTCTCAAGTTTCGTGTTTATGAATCGCACGGTGAGCAAATGCTTAAGCGTTTACTACAGCATTCAATCACTTCAGGTTTATGAATACGAAAAACGTTTGACCCTAGGAAGCTCACTAAAGTAAACGCTCAGCTGTTAGTGAGGATTATGAATTCCGTCCTTAGAATGTAACCTACATTCATGTAAAAATGGGAAAGTAATATAAGCATAAACAGGGGTACATGTAACCTTAGAATGTAACCTACTTTCATGTAAAAATGGGAAAGTAATATAAAAACAAGTATAACAAACAGAAACAGGAAAAGTAATATAAACAGGGGCACTCCTCATCCCAGTTTTGTCACAATCTAGCTATCTATAATTTTTGTTCAGAGAACCACTAATTTTCCAGGTCATCAATCACTCATACACGTCGATAAAACGTTCAATATCCACTCACCTTTCCTGCGAGGAAATAGACTAGACTTTCCTTGGGGACGAGCTCTTTCAGCTGGTCCAGCTCGATGAGCGCCTCCTGGTGCCTGTTGCACGAGGCCAGGATTGATGCGCGGTGGAACTTGCAGAGTGGGTTGTTGGGTTCGAGAGCAATGGCTTTGTTCAGCGTCTCCAGAGCTTCATCTTTCCTCTGCAGAGCGAGCTGGACCTGGACCCAAGAACATCGAATCAACAGAATAAAATTGGTTTAATAAACTAAGCAATGATAGTTTCCAAGGATGATAACAATATGCGTAAAAATCACTTCCAGTATAATGAGGCAACGCTAGCAAGACGCATGAGGCCAAGATCATTTTCCAACCTTTCGGAAAGACAGCAAAGTGATTCCATGTCCAAATCTAGGAACTAAGTGAATAGGTACTGACTGCTTTAGACTAAGCTCTATCATGCCTTTGACCGCATGGCGTCGTACACCTGTCACCTATTATAATATCATCAAGAATATTCCCAATCCAACATGGTTGCAACTGCTAGGATCAGTATTCATCTTGCATTTCAACTATTTACCTGAAGTTCTCTGACAGCTCAGGCCTACAACACGGAGGACAAAGCCTATTCAGACTTCAGGAAAGCATTCGATGCAGGAAAGCAGTTATGCACGTTTGGACTTCGGTCGACCGTGCCTTCCTTTTCACACCTTATCTGCTTGATGAGTGTTAGTGCAATGGGTTGGCCAATAGTATCGCACACTTGGTTGTTCCTGGTGTTCCTCAAGGATCAAATATCGGTCCATTGCTTTTATTCTTATTCGCTGACGACAAGGTAGCCATTAAGAGGACGGATCGGCTATGCTCATGTATGCAGACAATGTGGAATTGTACAAGCGGATAACAGACACATCCTCTCAGCCAATTCTTTAGACAAATCTTGTACAGGTCCATGAGTTGGAGATTGGGGCATTAAGAACTAACTCTCACTAAACATTGGAAAATTACAGGCCTTGCCGTTCACACGTTACCCATGTGAATGACATCAAATAGGTGAATATGATGTATCTACAGTTTAATACAGATAACACTTACCACGCCTATGTGGCACATCAGGACACAGTTGTTCGGATTTACAGATAATGCACGCTTGAAATGGAGCTCAGCTAACTGGAACTTCTCTTGTTTGGAGTAAATAGTACCAATACCATACCTGGAAGTCATAAGAAAAATACAATCAGCTGAAAAGTATAAACCCATCTTCAACCCGTTATTTGAATACAAGGTAATACAGCATTTATTTACAAAATGAGAACTGAATTATGTACATACCATGCATTGTAATGCCTGGTATCTAACCGCACAGCATTTCTGAAGCAGCTCATTCCTTTTTCGAGTTCTTCAGTGCAGACGTACTCATGACCTAATAGCGTATAAGCGTATGCAAAGTTTGGATCAACCTGGAAGAATAATTCATCAATAACAGATGGAATCCTGGACACTGGGACAACACTGTACCCAAATTCAGATAGCTTTGGCTCGGAACCTCTCTCCCTCTTGGTCACTCTACAATTTAGGGATGGGCACCGACAGCCAAAACATCTATTTTTTTTTTTTTTTTTACATAGGTAGCCTTTTTTCTAAAACATCTTAGTTAAACGAAAACCAATAGAAAGTTGGGACTAGTACCAATGGCCAAAACATCTATCTTTCTCTTTTCCTAAATCACTAGAAAGAGAATGCCAATGATTTTGCTAGTTGTTATCAGGTTGTTAATTAAAAATTCAGCGCAATTTTTCACCACTGCACAGACAGAAGGAAAAATTCAGGTAATGAATGCAATATACACACGTAACACATTATTTTAAAATTATACAATTTTTTAAATCAAACTGCCATGATCAGACCTCCCAAAATCTCTCACCTGCATCATAATTACCGGACATACTAATATAATTAGGGAACCAACAGGATAACAGCGAGGGCAAACGAGGAACGACAAAGAACAAACATGAAAGACATATGAAAAACACGTTGATAACGTGATAACGATAACTATCAATGTTACTACAGGTCGATCCTTGACACTGCATGTTGTATGTAGGTGGTGATTCAAATAATAATTATTATTAGTGTTGGTTGCTGACACAATAGGAAATTTTTTTCTAATTTGTGACATTTTTTTTTGGTGCCATTTTTACCGATTTTTGACCCTTATAAAGTCACTTTTTTGATAAAAATATCTTTGTTATCCCACACAACGTCAGGTGAATTAATACTGGGTTTAGCCCTTAATACCCCCTCCCCCCAAAAATCCAAATTTGACCCCTATTCTGTATGAAAAACATCTGAAATGATATTTTTCTGTCTTAACTCACCCTTCCATACCACTTTCAATGATTTCACATAAATTGTTCACGATTTTAGCAGTTTTACTAATTTCTGCCCCCCCCCCCCCCCCCACCCGAATTTGACCCCCTTAGAATTTATGAAAATTCTAAGAAATCATCTTTGAAATCATTTTGTTTGGCAATACGAACATGCCAGCGAAATTTGGAATTGTTATCACGTACCCAAGGTCCAGATATCGTCTGCATTTGACTGCAATGAAGTGTTGAGAAGATTTATTGCTAGGTATTCTGTACCAACACACCTAACCCCTTAGCCTTTCCTACGACCATTCATCAACCACCCGAACCGTCCTATTCCCTACAATCACAGTCCGCTAAACCCCGCACGCAGTTTCAATGGATAATAACATAAAGCAATAGGCCGTTTGACCTGTGCATTGGCACAATCACTCACTTGAACGGCTCTCTGGAAATATTTGATGGCTATATCATGATCTTTTTGAAGAGAAAAGCAGTTGCCCGCAGCGCACCAAGCTTCGGGGCAGTTCTTGTCGAGAGCGACGAGGTCTTGGGCTAAAGCCGACAAAGCTGACTCCTTCTGAAGGTGCCAGAGGGCAGTCGAGTAGATTTCCATGTGCGTGCACCTTTCAGGTTCCAGCTTCCTCACTTCAGAAAACGTTCTACAAACAAAGGAAAGTTGTTAACACACAATCATTTTGAACCATCAATCAATAATCCACTGATTATTGGCTGGGTCTAGATTTTCGTTACAAGTCAGTGAAATTGTTGGCTGCGAGGTTTGTACTGTACGCATATATTCATGATGTGATAGGTACCATAATATGACAACATATCGTAACTAATTTCGATTATAATTATTCATACATGAGACCATCAGTGCAGCAACCTGGACCTTCACTTTAGGGCCGGTTTCACCAGTTTTGATCAGTGTTTACTCATTAAACCGAAGATATCAGGTGTTGAACATCGATGTACGGTTTCACCAACCTCGTTTAAGATGGATCGATGATAAAAAAACACAAATCGACGATCAAAATTAAACTAACCAGGCGATTTTGGGTGGTTAGCGTCCTAAATCAACGTTTAACCACTTCTCCATCTTGCCAGTTCGATAGTTTTCATGTGACCCATTCTTGTATTATTATTATTCTTGATATTATTATTCTACATCCAAAAAAACTAGTAGGGGACTGATTAGGGCATTTCTATTGGTATTGGGGGATTTCACAATTCGCCGTCTTCGATGGATGAGAGAAAACGTGGTATGTATTTTGCGCTAGATGATATCGATTCTGTGACGAGTACCTACAATATAATCAACTGAAAAGGCTTTCTCGTTTCTTCGAACTGATGGGAGATAGAAATAACTTTACCTAATTATCAACAAAAAAGCTCTAGTCGATCATGCAGTTCTTTGGATAATTAGTACTGCTTTTTTTCTAACCATTTTCGGTTCGAGAGATAGGGATTTTGCATTTGCGCAAGCACAGCTGAGCTAAAAAATTTAAAATTAGCAATAAAATTCCGATCGCAATGAAATTCATAGAGACAATCAACTATCTGCCCATCAAACCGGACCATTTGTTAGTGAGCAATGGTGCAGGTACATAACCTACCTACCTTGGCGGGGCATTGATAATGTACTGCATATAAAATATATTTTATAACAGGTACGACAGATAAAAGCACTTGCTTGTTGAAATACTTGCGAACAATGTCAACCAAAATCTGTTTTTTACTGTCGTCAAACTTCGGTTCGTGTTTTCGTTTTTGCGAAACTCGCTAGTTTCCACGATTTCGACAGTCAACTGACTTTCTTTCAAAAAAAAACGTAGCACTACACCAACAATATAAACAAAAAACGCAAAAAAAGCACAACTTAACCTCACAATGCACATCAGCAACTGCGCTATCAATCGTAATAATCTCCAATGCTTCCATTTTGGCTGGCCAATGCCTCTATGATACGGTTAAACCGACATTTAAAAGTTGAATTGATTTATGAAAACAATGTTTTATTAAAACGTTGTTAATCTTTGATTACACTCGTGAAATCACTTGTCCTTAACCAACGCTTCTAATCTTCAATTTGATAAAACAATGATCTATTTTAACCATGGTTAGGAAGTATTGGTGAAACCGGCCCTTAGTGTCTCTAGGATAATTATTTCACCAGGATACGAGTGTTTTAAGGAAAAAACTAATCTGTTAACATTCGCATTTCCAATGTCCAGACCAAAGGGGGTGTTCATGGATTATGTAGGCAGCTAGGGCGGAGTTTTCTTACTTCTTTAGTTAGCGGTTTGCTAAAAAGGGTTGCTCACGGGTAAAGCATCTCTCTTGGATGGTCAAAAATATGGGGAAACGGGCTTCGTTGATCAAATTTGAAGCCTCGAGTGCCAACACAGCCTCCGTCCTGCTTCAGAAGGGCTAATCCTAA
The DNA here is from genome assembly GCA_954871275.1 of Leptopterna dolabrata. Classification (NCBI taxonomy): domain Eukaryota; kingdom Metazoa; phylum Arthropoda; class Insecta; order Hemiptera; family Miridae; genus Leptopterna; species Leptopterna dolabrata. The sequence goes on along the minus strand of OX940984.1, from coordinate 12,538,020 downwards.
TAACCCACCGTGGCACGTTTCATTAATCATAAATGGGATTACCTATAGAAGAAATATTAACCAGGCGCGTAGCGTCAGAGGTACCGGGGGTACCGGAGCTACCCTACTCGAAAAATGAAAAAAATTACATCCCGTAGGTAGGTAGCAATTTGAATTGTCCACTCATAACTCCATCCTCCATGACTCTCCCTCCATGAACTATCCTCCAACCTCCATGTCTGCCAGTCATTCATGGACGAAAAACAGCCAAGTATCGATTAGAATCATATGGTTTTCGGCAGGTTTCGAATATTTGAAATCTCAAGGTCGCTGGGGTACCGCTACCAGTCCTGCGGAGGCCCAGAATCCGATGTGTGTGTGTCTCTACATCGTCTGTGTGAGTGTGTTTGTGTGTGTGAGTGAGTGTCTTACACATCTTCAGGAGACTGTGTTAGTAAGTTGGGCTAGCGCAAATATCCAGCGTATCCAATCTTGGTGAGGAGGGATACAACTGGCGTATGGATCGATTGTACCTAGCTATCAATTAAAAACTCGAGAAAAAAACTTTGACAACTTCTAGTGTCACTGTCATCCATTTTGCTTTTCGGAAGCTATTCTTACGACGGCCTGTTTTCTCATAATTTTATTACTTGTAGTTTTCACAATAATTGGTCCTAATTTCAGGTTTAGTTGTTTGAATTCGAATCTTTCCTAGTGTCCTAGTCTCCTCCTAAAATGGATAGTTGTTGTTCCGTGGTTCGGCGTTCGTTTAGTTCTCGTAGTTTTAGCGAAAAGAACGACATCATCAGAGCCGGCATCATTTCAAGAGAGAGACATCATTTCAAGAAGAAATGAACGACATCATTTCAAGAGAGTTGTGAAGGAACGTAACCGTGAGTACACTCGGCATTTCACTGTTGAAACATACAATAGGTACCAATGGTTATCAGGCTGTAGTTCGAAAAACCTTTTATTTTGTTTGCAAGGGAATGTTATGAATTATTTCTAATGAATTTGGAAGATCAATAATATCATAAAATTCCTTTGACAAACAGCTTGCTAAGAACTGCTTCACATTTACATTTTTAGAGTGTGTGAGGAAGTGTGAATGTTGGTGGTGGTGGGGGGGGGGGGGGGAGGGGTGGAATTCATTGCGGTACCCCCGTCACCAGAGGCACGCTACGCTCCTGATATTAACGTAGAACTTACCGACAGGCTTGCTTGAAATCTGCTGACTCGAAATAAGCTTTGCCTACCAGCGTCAGCACCCATCCGGTATTGTGATGATGTGGCGACAAGGACTTGAACACTTCAATAGCCTTTTTGCACTCGAACTGCGACAAGTACAAGAACCCTTGCCCTAACTCTCGCATCAACGTTATCAGCCCGTCTGCAAAAATAAAGAAAACGACTAGTACATGCAGCTACTAGCAATAAGACTAGGTGCAGAGGTTGTGAGAAACTCAATTATGTAACTAACATTACCTAAAGAATGTTTTTGGAGAGATGTGGCGTGGTCAGTGGCGCTTTTCCCAAAGATGCTGGAGCAATTCGATGCAAGGATTGTTGGAGATTCAATGATGCTGCCGGCTGACTCGAGGCTGTTGCTCCTCGAATTCCTATCATTTAGCTCTGAGCAGTTGTTTGAACGTGACAAAGCCTGTTTGGCCAAGCGGCTCTTCGTTTTTCTAGAAGGGGATTTGGGTGTCGCGAATTTGTTGTGACTCGGAGACTTTGTGTTCTCCTGCGAAATATATACAACAATAATTAGCAAGACAGGAAGCAATAGTACATGCGCAAAGTAAAAATCTAGAATTGACACGAGAACACTAGATTACTAGAATACACTGTTCAAGTCATGAAAATCGGGTTTCCAAATTCCTGGATGAAACAAAATGCAGTAAATAAAGTGGTACCTTTACAGCGTAGCTGTTCGTAAAGATTCTTGAAGACCTCCTAACTGACGGCTGAACGTGGATGTTGGACGGTACTGGAGGAGCACCAGACGGCGTAGTGTTCAGAGGCTGTGCATAAATAGGTTGCGTTTGTTGCAACGGCCGTTCTTTCCTCACAATTTGCTGTGAAAACATATAAACACCTAGTGATAGTTCGTATTCTATCAAATTAAGTCGTACTGCAAACCGAAACACGCATGAAATGGGGTTTTTGATAAGTAAGCACTCAGAATGGGCTACTATTATTGTCAGTTCACAGCAATCACTTATAGTGCCAATTTTAGTTAACATACTCTATACATGAGGTGGGTTGAAAAACCGCATAGTAAAAGAAAAAGATTTTTCGAAAATATGGGTACAGCGAGGTAATCCATGGAATGACCCATAGCTACATGAGACCACCACATCCCCCCCCCCCCCCTTTTATGATTTTCAAAAGCATCTTGAAAAATAAAGTGAGCGTTTTCCTCTATTCAACCCTACTTTCGACTTCACACACCTTTCAGAAGAAAATATAAACCCAAGCCCCAATAATTACCCATGGAAAGAATAATCATTATCATCCATAATCCATATAAATACCCATATGGATAATCACCATAATCCATATAAATACCCATATGGATAATCATCCATAATCATCCATGGACAGCTAGGATGTTTAGGGGAGGATGGTAAATGGTGAAGAATGGCTTGCGTTGTTAGAGGCGGCTGGCAACAGTTATAAACGGCAAGGAATGATTAGGAATGGTAAATAATGAGTCGCTGTAAGGGACAGTTAGGCTTCAGAGGACATGGTTACAGACAGAGGATGGCCAAAGACAAGGGAACAGGAGGGTACAGCATGGATATTTATGATGAATAGACACGGACAGGAAAGGTTGATTAGTTAACAGTTTGGGATGTTATAAAATAGATTTTTCACAACATTCTAATACAAATTCGTAAGGAAAAATACCATTTCAGAATACCATTTCTAGATGATACACTTACCCTCTTTGTTAAAGATTTTTGAACATTCATTTCAGTCAGTGTGTTCATGGGTGAAAAGCTATCATTACCAGCAGAGGACAGATCCACAGGGATCACTCCGAAACTGAAACAGAATTACAGGAAATTTAGTGAATGATAAGAGACAATAGGGGTATTCATGGTTTGGCTAATTCGACGTCGAATCGTCGAATTACGTCGAATATCGAATTGAGCAATTCGAAAAGAGTCAGTGCGCATGCGCCCCTGCCATTCTCCACGATTCGAAATACCACGGGCCGGGAGCTTCGAATTGCGAGTTCGACGTCGAATTGCAGCAGCGATCGTAGCGGCAGCTCCATTAAACACATCCCGCTGATGAACTGAGAAAAATGACGAACTGAGAAAAAATACGAGAGAACTGAGAAAAATTACGAACTGAGAAAAAATACGAGAGAACTGAGAAAAATGACGAAAAAAATGACAGGCAACAAAAATCTGGCTCCTATCACTGATAAGCTATCAGTACTGATTTCGTTCTCGCTGACGACCGCAAGGAGCGCTAGGAGCATTTCGATTTTCGACGATTCGACACGGCCAACTCGAAGGGGTCCTCATGAAATCCACGCTTGAGGACGAATTCGATTTTCGACGATTCGACATTCGAAATGGACCATGAATACCCCTAATGATGAGATAACACTAGTAATATATTTCAAGTATTAGTTTGTTGGTTGAAACAACTCACCTTGGAGCTACAGGGCTGTGCGTCCCAGCAAAGATGTTTCTATAGCGAATAGCACGTTTGGGTCGGGCGACCACGGGGAGCGGCAAAGGCGACACTTCTGGGGTGAAGGCCCTCACTCCTGACATACACATGTTGCCCATATTCACGACTTGGACAGGGGTGCTGCACAAGGAACAAGCAATTCACCAAACCTTGTTAAGCCAATCAGGCAAGACGTGAAGAACGCTAATGGATCGCTGACAATGGTCTGGATACATATGAATCCATGAGAATCCGTCACACATACATGCCCGCATGGACTTGCTGGCAATATTTAGTGGCCGTTGCTAGGATTTTTGTGTGGTGGAAACTCCTATGAATCTGAATGGCCGGGGACGGGGGGGTGTCTGTGACAAATGTGACACGGATTGAGGCAAGGTGAGAGCTCCCGATGGAACGACCCAGGCTGCTCAGTCGGGAGTTTTTCACTTGAGTGGTGTGCAAATGAGACTTTTAAGACTGGGCCAGTGAGTAAAATTCTGATTGAAGCATCTGGGTTCCTTCAACGGCCACATTTACAATGCATTTTTGATAATCAATAATGCCACTGATTTTGATCACATTTCTGCGTAAGTAAGTGTCGATCAAAATGATTTAGACCTTTAGCATCAAGTTACTGAAAACTAGTCAAAGTGGTTAAAACCAGACCACCACGATCCTCTACAGCCACAACAGAAATACAGTCACCACAGAAATACAGTCACCACATTCGAAACAGAAGACAGACTCACCTAGCACCAACTGACTTGGTGGAATCCATTGAAATGTCAGTGGACTGTGGTGACAGGTCATTAGGAGGAGGCACAACCTGAAAACAAAGGTGACAGGGGTTTTTACGGTTGGTTATCCACATACTTCCATGATCCAAACTGCAATATAGAAACAACTCACAAGAAAAGCTTAACACAACGAGCATACAATCAATCATTACCTGCGAATTGACATAGTTGATAACAGGGTTTGAGCCTGTGATGTTTCCCATGGAATCAAAAGCGGCCAAATTGAATGTCTTGTTCGGATCAGGCCGATCTCCACGGCGGCACAGTTGTTCAAATACTGACCACAGGAACGGGTTCAGTTTTAAAGCCTATAAAATACAATTGAAACATTTTTAAAAGTCCATAATAGGTACCCCGTCATGAAAAACTTGTGCAGGGTAGTTGAACATTGTGAACCCTGCGTTATATATAATGGTTTGTGTGTATGCGTCTGTGTCAGTCTTCATCCCCACCACCTAGAACGGGCGTCCAGTCCCCAAGAAGCCACGTGCCAACTTTTTACACCCACTGCCCTTACGACGTTTTTACTTGCGCTCTTGGTACCAGACATTTCACGGTCATTTCAAAGAGGTATTAAAATGAGTGGTGAAAGGGAGGCTACAACACAACCTTCAACCAGTGTGGTTCAGACTGTGAAGTTTTCTGTCATTTCCCGTGAAATGCACGGGTAAAAAGGGATTCTGACATCGGACCCCCCCCCCCCCTCCCATTCTAGGTCTCCCCAGAGCATGATACGAAAATTCCCATCAAAATCTGTACTACCGATTAGAAGTTGCGCACAGTGTTCTAAAATAGCCTATTCTCTTCCAACGGGCATACTGCGTAAATGTATCAAATTTGGTGAAGACCAGTAGAACAGTTTGGCAGTAATCAGTTCCGGACAAACAGACAAGGAGATTTATATGTGAGTACAGACGTCCTGCACGCTTAGGCTTCTGTGTTATTTTCCCATATTAGGCGGGAACTCTAGTTCCCTTGCTGCTGTAACTATATGAATGAACACAAATTTTACGAACATTATTTTCAAATTGACGCCTAGGTATACTTCCTTGACAGATGATGGAAATGCTATACAGGTAGGTACAAGTTTCATACCTTTCTTGAAGCTTCGACACCTCTTTGATGTCTCTCGGTTGAGAAGCAGACAGTCGCTATCAGCATCAAAGCGAAACAAGCCGCTTCACCATATTCTTTGGTGACATCGTCCAAACTTTTACTCCTTCCCAATTCACCCCCAGTCAATACGCTTTCTGCTTCAGATAATCTGCATCAAAACACAAAATGAGATAGACACATTTTGCAAATAGTGCAGCAATAAATCAATACTACAACATGCAGTTTGGTTTGCATTATTTGAAGAACCCCTACATAGTAGCAAATATCGATACAAACCACGCAGCTAACATGTTTAGCCTCACCACCAGGTGTGGCCACATTACAAGATAATTTATCATTAATATTGGCAACCCTGAAATTATGCAAGAGGCAGTGACTTGGAATTCCATCAGTAAATACTTCGACAATAGGTGGGTATCATATTCACAACTAATTTCTACACACAGCCTCATTTACCAATATAAAAAAAGCTCTCTCGAAATGGCGGCCATGTAGCTCAGGTTAGTAATCCTTCTTTCTGTACTTTAAATATAACTTCTAGAACAAGATATTTAACGTGCGACCATATTCGCTATTAAACACAGGTAGTGAGCAGTTGAAGGTAATAAGGAATAATGATGTACTCCGACGAGTGATGATAAGCAGTCAACTGGGATGGAATGAAAACTAAGTAAAGTTAACAACCATTCCAGGCAGAGGATTTCTGTCCAACTGCCCTGCCAGCATCTCGGATGTGATCAGCCCCAATGAGAGGATCAGAATAATTCGATCCGACCATTTTGCTCTTTAATTGACTACTCAGTGCCTCACCCTCTTGATTGGTGAGGGGTTCGTCCAACAGCTACATGGGTCATACTTGGACGTGCCATCACGTGTCACGGCAGTCACCCATCCAAGTCCACGCTCGAGTATCTTACGCCTCATCCACACCATACGTTCGAACCGAACTATTCCTGTCTGGTACGAGAACCGTAACCGTAAGTCATATTTTTTGTTTCGGGGTATGGTTTGCAAACCACCGTACCGTGATCAAGAAAATCTGGAGAACCACCAACAAACCAGTCTTTCAATAGCTAGGGCGTGAGGATCATTCGAGCCACTGTCCAGAAAGCAACTAACTGTCCACACGTGCGACCCGAACCCCTCTGTGTTTGTGGGAAAAAAACGAAAAAATGTGGATCATGTTCGCTGCACTGTCTACATGGGGGAATTTCAGGTTCGTGTACCATACGCGAACGGTTCGGTTTGAACGCGTGGATGAGGCTTTAACTTCGGTGATCTTGCTGGAACTGGTTTACTCCACCCGATAAGGCCGTTGGGATGGAATGAGGGTACCAGCATTCAGTCTCAATGGGCGACGTTTCCGCCAAAGACTTTGCCCTAGTCAAGCTAGTTTAACAATGTGGACAGCAAAGTTTACAACAGCATTGTCTTACCTCTGTAAATCTAGACAGCATTTGGCCAACAAGAATTTGCACTGCGGTGACGTAGAGTTCTTCAGGAGGGCGTAAGCCTGGTGAGGCTTGCCACTTCTGTAATAGCACGTTGCCAGCAAATATATTGTTTCTTCCGAATCGACTGGAACAGAGGACATTTTCAATGGTTGTGTACTTTATCGCAACTTGATTATAAGATATACTCAACCCTTATGGTATAGTTAACATTAGCAGTGTAGTATTAGTGGTATAATATTCCCATTTCCAGAATGGTGCTGCAGTGTTCACCAAGGTGTGAAGGGGTTTTTAGATACACCAACATTGGAACCGTATCCCGAAACACAAAACTGTATGTATACCACCCAGTGGTATGCATAACTTCAGTATCAATGATGAGATGTACTGCAGAACCAAACTTGCTAGAATAGGTCTAAAACAGAAGAAAACTTGTGTGGAAATTTTGACCAAAGCTCCAGCTACTAAATGAAAGACCGGGAAGAAAAACTGCGTTTGCGCACTTGGCACATTTTGTTCCCGTGATAGTTTGATACTGCTTTTTGGGGATCACGAATATTACTTTTTCTACATCCCAAATCTTGGGTGGACGGGAAAATGTGAAAATGAACTACCACTGGAAATTCAAGAATATGTGAAGTGGAGGAGGTTACCTTCAGCTTTCAGTCTTTCTGCGAGGAAAATAGCATCATTGTAAGCGTAGTGGTTGAGGCAGTGCCAGATAGCAGCCTGTAACAAATAAACAAAGCAATGATGAGAAAAGGTCGACACAATACCGAAACATCCTTCAACGAAAAAGAAGAAGAAAAGTTTTTAGTTCAAGTCCGATGATGAGAAGTCAAGATTAGATGTTTTCAAAAGAACAAACTTCACTTCGAGTTTATATTTTGCCGGTCGCAAAAATATAATTTACCAAGTATAAAGGTTCTTAAAATCTTTCCCTCAACCTTTTCAACCTTTATTCTCCACTGTGCTACTAACATTTTTTTTTTTCAGATGAAATAGCCAATTTTTCTACCGAAGGGGTATTCGAGAGGAATGTGATAGCTGATAGGTAATAATACATGTTGGGGTTGACAATCCATTCAAATACTGTGTTAGCAATAGCCAATGTAAGACTGCTTGCCCAAGTAAGTATCTACCTTATCTGAACCAACAGGTGTCACTGTCATTTCCACACATAACATTAATCAAACTCTTCGTTATCTCTTTCTTAACCTTCCATAACTTCTACAGCCCTGGTAAGTATATACATTTCAACTTTATTGGCGACTAATTGAATTCCATCCTATATGTAACATTTCATATATTTCTAAATATTAAGTACAAACTGTTCATAAGATAAGACTAACCACCATTGGCTATATGTTGACGCACTCCCTTGTAACAAAGAAAAGTTTTTTTTAGATCCCCGAAGAGGCCGCAATAGGCGAAAGTGCTTGGAAGAATTTAATATTTATGAGGAATAATATGGTCTACAATCTCCTAATCCTGAACCCCTGAATCCATTTGAAAGAGTCCAAATCTTTGCGGTGATCACGGAAACCTTCGGGTACCACGCAAGTCCATAACCCCTCGTCACCTCCGTACTTGAGGAGATCACACCGCCAGGCAGATCACCTCATTTCTCACCCATTCACATTACTGGTAATGTTTCCTAGTGACGCATGGTTACAGAAGAGCTCTCTTATACTTACAGAACATACCCCCTCCCAATTCAATAAGGTGCATGTCTCTAATACAGTAGCGGTGCGTGTTATCTGAAAATGGTGGGCCACCAAACCAGAACACAAATTAACAGCTTTTTCTACAAAATACCTGTAAATGTTTTCCAACAGTGGAGTCTTCTTATGAGAAATGGGTGGATTTAATCAACCGCAGCTCTTAGCAAGTCAGAATGTAAGCACTGTGTTCACAATAGTTCTGACCAGTACCCGGGATTACCAGAAGCTAGAAGTTCTATAGCTTCATACTGACTAATACTCAGCAAAGGCCTATCCCTTCCTAAACTTTTAATCATCACTCTATCTATCCTCTTAGGAAAACGTCGAAAATTTCGACTGTAAGTTAGCCACCGAATTCATGTGGTACAAAAATACAGAAGCAAATAAACTAAACAACAACTAAAAACAACGAACTAGACTAAAATACAAAGGAGTAATGACCCGCCGGCCAGTACCTACTTGGATGGAGAATCAGACTAGAAGCTAGGTACTTATCTGTGTATGTTGACGTCGATCAATCCACAAGACCACAGACAGGACACAACGCACTTAATTATCGCAAATCCAAATCTGTCCGGGAACTCGAATGGGAACATACAAAATTCGAAACGTAAGCAGAAAATTGAAAACTCGACATAGGAACAGAACTACGAAAGTGATAAGAATTTTTAGGGGAGGAGATCGAAGGACAAGCATCTCGTATCGAGATAAGATGAATTGAAACAATACAATCGACTGTGAACACAAATGATTTTTGGGTGGAAATGTGGGCCCAGGGCCCAAAAGGGGCGTGGCTAACCAAATTTTTACTCGACTGAGCTTGTGTGGACGGGCCACTTTTCTCTGTTACCATGGCGATACCAGGTCCCAGGCCCTGTCAGTTTCAGAAGCGTAGGTTTCGAATTCGATTGCAAGACATCGATTAGTGTAGCTATATTCCGATGAAATGCTCGAATATCTATAGCCAGAGTCTTCTTCTTCTTCCCAGTTACTTGTCTTGGCCGCAGCCATGCCAGACATAGGTTGGGACAGAGAGAGAACTCTGTCGAACTTCGTGAAAAATGCTAGGTACAGTATACGGAGTGAAATTCGAATGCCAACTGAACAAATGGTTGGCATTTTTTTTGGAGTTTTTTGTGTTTCTGGGTGCCAGGGCAGTGGCCCAAGTGGCCTTATGGACGCAACGCCCCTGCTCTAATACCTACCTGTGCTCGATCCGATTTGTTTCTAAATATAATAATGAATAATTAATTCAACCGACGACAAATATATGTCCATAGTGGGCTCACAAGAACCATCATATTTATCCCGATTTATGACCCATTAATGGTTTTATTCTATTAGATTTGGGCTATTGCATTGGGCCCAACATTTTCAGAACATGAATTTTTGATATTTTTTTATAGGCAAATCCGTTTCAGAGCATCCTGACCTGAATTCATCCTTAGATTTTAACAAAAATTTATATGCAAATATATACTTATATAGGGTTATATATTATTTTTTTATTCATGTGTCACTCCAGATGATATCTAATCTTGGGTACACGATAAAAATTCCAAATTTCGCCAAAATGTTCTTACTGCCAAACAAAAGGATGGGTTCAAAGATGAGCAATTTTCAAAAATTCTAAGGGGGTCAAATTTAACTTGTTAGGGGTCGATAATAGGTAAAAACGGCTACAATTGCGAACAATTGATATAAAAACCACTGAAATCGGTATCAGTATCGGAAGGGTGAGTGAAGACAGAAAAATACCTTTTCAGTTGTTTTTCATACAGAATAGGGATAAAATTTGGATTTTTGGGGGTCAAAAATTGGTATAAAGGGCTAAAATTAATTCACCCGAAAGACGGAATACCTACTTCGATGATTCAAACATTTGTCTCAAAGAAGACAAGTGAAATTTGACTTTATAATGGCCGAAAATCGGTAAGTTACTAAAATCACGAAAAACCATACAATTTTACGAAAAATTAGTTCATACAGCCGTGCTGCATGAAGAACTTTTTATGATCGAATTTATGATTTCAAATTTATATGATGTGAGCGCTAGCAGGCAACCAGACCACACACCTATGCAGTTATGTGATGAAAGGGAGAGATAAAATAATGCGAATGGGCGAGAAACTGTGTAATATGCATAGAGAGCATATAATCTCTTCCCCTCGCCACCGTAATAGTACGTCAGTCTGACCTTAGTTTATGGTTCACCATCCATAAATCTCCTTCCGTCATGGAAATCTTATCGAATCACGTTGCTGAGAGATGGTTTTGCTGCAGTTGTACTTCCGGACGAGGAATTAGGGAAGTTAAGAAGTACACAGGTACACCACGCTCGAAACATTGAGAAGCGTAGTAGACTATTCAACACACCTATGCAGTTATGTGATGAAAGGGAGAGATAAAATAATGCGAATGGGCGAGAAACTGTGTAGTATGCGTAGAGAGCATATAATCTCTTCCCCTCGCCACCGTAATAGTACGTCATTCAGTTGACCTATATTGATATACTATACGTATAAAGAAAGAAGCCTACCAAAGATAACGCATTTTCCATCGACATGATTTATGAATGCAATATACAAGTTGAAATTATAAAATTACATTTGGGCCATTGGGCTGCCTGTGTGGGTTTGTAAGTTCAATGTTCTTCAGTCGAAGTCTCAAACGGCCAAAACAGATTACCTATGCCAAAAAATACTAACTAACAATAGCTCAATATTCTGAACAAAAGACGACAAAACGAAAGATAATAAAAGGAATCTGTGTGCTAATTATTCTCAGAAGGGAAGAACAAAGGACGAAATAAGCGCCTTTGAATAGTCTACAACGCTTCTCAATGTTTCGAGCGTGGTGTACCTGTGTACTTCTTAACTTCCCTAATTCCTCGTCCGGAAGTACAACTGCAGCAAAACCATCTCTCAGCAACGTGATTCGATAAGATTTCCATGACGGAAGGAGATTTATGGATGGTGAACCATAAACTAAGGTCAGACTGACAAATTGGGATTCGCAATGAGATGAAACGCAGCTATCCAAGGCTCCAAATAGCTTCTCACGTTCATCAGAAAATGGAAAATGATTGCAGATTCTATTTGCGTCACACATTTCCCAACATGAAAAGTTCCAGTTATTTTGAGCGACTATCTAATAAAATGGGGGGGGGGGGGGATCAATTTTTGGTCCTTCTTGCACAGACATTTTCTTCATTTGAAATATTATTTTCTCAAGTTATCATCATAGACAACTTTTGTCCATTTTTAGCGGTGTTTGACCCACATACCTCACATTTGAACCATTTTCTGCCTTCAGAACAAAGGAAAATGGCGAAGAATTTACTTGAAATCGAAGAAATGTCTCGTGAAATACGAATTTTGCTGCCCTTGGAGGTGGAGACATCATGGCCACATTTAAACTCGGCACAACATTGATAAGGACATTTATAAGAAATGATAAGGACCCACGTCGAAAAATGAATATGTTCCTGGTACCTAAAGAAGACCACGGATACCTCATCCACACCAGGAAGGCAAGTTTGCTTGTAAGAATGTCCTCACCACCCTTACATTCACAATGAGGTACGGCAAAAGTTTGCCATAAGCTGAAAAATCCTCTGACCGATCTGGCGATTAGAAACCGTCAGCAAGTGGTGAAAGCATCGCAAACAGAACGACATGAGTACTACAGGTCGTATCAACGTGACGTCATGATCGGCCAGCAAGAGGTTTAACAGCTGGAACTGAGAGATCCGCCATTAAGTTCCACATCAGCTTTGTTGTTCGGCCTTGGTTGAATGTGTTTCTATTAGGAAACAAACGAATTTCGCTCAAATCTTTCTGTTACATGAAATGCAAACACAATTTACAATTGCTACAGCAAATGGCAACAGGAAGCCCATGGAGTTGTTTGGCCTGACCGTAAATTATTTGAGTGATAACAAGAAAACTTTCAGAAAAAAATCGAGCTAAGTGAGGGGACCCTCGTCCTCTAAGAACCCCCGAACTTTGAAAACGATAAACAAGTCCGCAGAGTAGATAACCCGTAGCCAAAAAATAAATACCTAAACAAATAAAGGCTGAGTGATGAAAGATTGGTTAGCAGGGATTCCTCCCTGTGGAGACTATTTACCAACTCAGGATTCTGTAGATAATATTGTAGAATCAGTAATTTCCTAGATATTCTAGATTATACTATTTGCCTAGGAGTTCCAACTAAAAAAAAACCAAAACGACCTCAGGATTTCTCTGATCCTGCGAGTAGGCATTCCACTTTCTACTAACCTTTCCAATGGCCAAAAATTGATGCTGCTATAGTCTCTAAGTAGTGGACTTTTTTATAAGCATTGATTTCAAAACGCTGAAAAGTCCTTGTCACATGGGTTTATTATTCTATTGGAGTTCTACAGAATTGTTGGCTGTTAAATTTATTGTTTCTTTCATGCGGAATGATTGAAATAGCTATTTCTGATGATTTCCACCAATTTTGGCCCCCAAAACATGAAATAGGTACACTTTTTTTTCCAAATCATCTTTGATCATTGGTAGTGCCATTTAATGATCTTGATTCACCTGTTTACACTTTTTCTAGTGTTATTATACACATTGATTGTGATTTCAGACAATTTTCCAGGTTTTTGACTCATAAAAAAACAATTTTGGGAGCTGAACCTTTGGTAAAACCTCAATTTCCGGGTCTTTGGTCAAAATTGACATCTTATTCGGTATTCTCGTCCCAAAAACCATGGAAAAGGATATCTCAAAAGCTCATGTTACTAAAACACAAAAAGTACCTATTTTTATACACATTTTCCCTCATAACACCCCTGGGTATATTCCGATCGGGCTGCAAAGTTTCGGGGCACAACTAGGGCCCAAATGTAGCATGTGTGCGAAAGAACGAATTTTTTAGACCGATAATGAAGCCGGTACACGTGATACGGCGGACGGACATTGCATTTTTGGAATCTACGCACCTTGAAACGGAAAAGAAAATTTTTTGAGGGGGTGTTTTAAACATTTTTTGCTGAGCGAATACATAGGTGTATTATTCACAGAATAATAAACCGAAAATTACGCGGTTCAACAGCTTTTTATTTGCTCAGTGTGAAGAAATCGCACCCAAGCACTAGATAATTTGCAACGTAAATCTTCTCTGTCACATCTGAGATTTCATTACATGGGTCCCGGCCTCCAGCAAATAAGGGTCGATCTCTTCACAAATAGGTACGAATTTTCGCTTCATAGCACAGCATGTCTGTATCCGATAGTGTTTAAATATAATTAGGAACTGTTTTATCCGATAAATAAAGGGACTACTGCAATATAATTTCAATCCAAAGAGAAGAACGAAACAGTTTTACAGCTCCAACAACTGCACAATCGGACAAGTAAATTGGGCCCTGGGGAGAACACACCAACAGAATCACAATCTGAACAAAGTTATAGTTATTAGTTCTGGTTTAAGTCACTTGACACTCCCCGAACAGAAACGTTATAACGACATAATATAACGATAATATTATAACGTCCTAGATTAAATAAAATTGAACTACGAATGGGTAGATGAAATGCCCACAATAAAGTTGATTTCACAGTGATTGTAGGCTGGAATTAAGTCGGGTACCTGGAACAACATGGAACGCTATACTTAGTTACCTCACCAAACTGTTGGGCCGTGCTAGCGTCACTCACTTGAGTTGATAAGACCTACATTTATACAGTCAGAGAAGTCCGCTGTGAACAAGCCTATTGGGTCGTACACAAACAGCACTGTATCTAAACGGGGTGGACCTTACCATACAGCTGACCTTACCTTTGAAAATCCACGAAAACCACTCCCATCTTTGTCAGCTGATGTTATCATATGACCATGCCCATTGTGATTATTGTATCTTCAAGGAACGCTCTAATATTGTCGATACAGTTGAAGTATTCCACTATTCCACACATAAATCAACTTGGTTCAACTGTACCTACCCTGAAACTGTCCCTACAATTTGAACACACCTACTATTATTTTAGGTACATCCGTTAGGGTTAGCTTCTGCATCGTTTGTTAGGGCAAACGGAACCTGTGTCCCTTTCAGAGCGTATTTAGGTACAGAATCCTATCATACACAGAAACTCAAAATGCCAGGGAGAATCAAACTGACTGCCCACCAGGAGACCGTGCACTTAATTCAATTTTTTCAGCCCGTATGGTCAGTCCAGTTTGTTCTTCGACAGATAAAACAGAAATATAAATAAGAGTTGGTAGGGAAAATTGCTAAGATTTATGAGGAACGTATAGAGTGGCAAAGTTCACATTATTACTGTAACTGCATTAAACTTGGCTACGTGCGGGGTGAAGGCTGTTTTTGAAGTCACAACCCATTTGGTGGTAGGTAGATATGTTTCAAGCGACACGTAGGAGTACGTGCTAACCAATAAACAAAAGCACTGGCGTATTATCTGAGTTAATGCACAGGTAGATCATTAATATGTATTTAGAACAACAAAAGGCCTTCGCGCATCACAGTATAAGATGCGCAAAGGTGTGTAATGTATAAACTATGTGCTAGCAAGGGCAGAATTGTATCACTCAGTTATGTAATTCAAATGGTGACAACAGCACAGGTTGGAGTGAAAATATCATGATGAGAGAGATCATAATAATATACACGGTATGTTTTTAGTTAAGTTTTTGATTGAAGTAGAACAGGATGTGTTCGAGTAGTCTGGTGGCGGACAAGCGGAAATTCTTTAATGAGACCGTAGTTACCGAAACCTCAGATGCAAGGATAACTGAACAGTGGGGGTGAGAACGGCCTGTACCGTTACCTAAATACATTTCCTTCGAATCACTTCCTAGTCGGGGAATTCACCCGAGAAACCTTCAGGGAACATCCTGAAAGAGGCGTATAAATCCATATGAAAGTTCACCCGATGAATGACTGATGGAGGAGAGGCAGTTTATTACAATTTATATCACTCAATAGGATGACAGCTGGAGAACTTCCTAAAATCAATACCCACCCAAGTTGAGTTTGGCAGGGTCGGACCTACGCTCAATAAAGGCGTAGCCTCTATATAGATGTTCATAAAAGTAGAAAAAATCACATTCAGACTGGGATACTTCAAGTTTATCTCAGTGTAACCGGGAGCATATTTCTGAAAGAATTCTAACTGTAAAGTTGGGCTTAGTGAGAGCCGTCCACTTTCGATTCGACACCACTCACCTGAACAGGCTCTTGCACCAGCATCGTACTTTCCTTTGGATCCCTTGATATCAGTCCTCCCGAAGTATTTATCGTTCACTCGCGAAAACGGAAGAAAACCACCGAGTTTTCAAAACTTTTCTAAAAAATCGACAAAAGAGCTGCAAAACATCACCATCTTGAAAATTCCGTAAACTCCTAATGCCTCATGGATCGCTGAAGGCTGAAGTGTAGCCAACCTATGCAAGCTAACCATCTTAACAACAGGAATATTTGTGAATTATGTATATTATTTTCAAAATAACAAATGAGAAACTACCTACCTACTGGATTATTTCAAACTGATTACCATTTTCCAGTATTCGCATACAGATCTCCAAGTTATGTCTTTGCCTCATGGATCATATTGACAACATGGATAGTATACAGATCGGGTACAGGACTTGTTTCCAAACATCTTCGCAGCATTTTTGTTGTTATTTTATTGACCCGTAAAAATGTAGGTATATACCTGTTTGAGAATATTAATTTTAAACTGATAAGCAATGAAACAAGACATGGACATTTTAATCTCAAGCAAGTAGGTATCTAACTTACAGATCCATACATCTCTTGGTCTAGAATTTCTTTGTCAAATTTGTTTTATCAACTGCCTTAACTCCTATGGAGCCCGGATATGTTATGTTATGTTATGTTAAACCATTTATTGTACAAAGGCCGAATGGCCCATTAGGTACACAAGAATTACATAGAATAGTGAATTACCTAAAATTAAGTAGAAAAGCTAATATACAGCGCAGGAGAAAGTTACATAACTAGAGGCCGCTTTGCGAAGGATAACGCCTGTAAAATGACGAGCGAAATAAAACTGTGAGTGAACTCTTTAGTTTTAATTAGTCTAGACAAGGGTGATCCACACAATCATTTTAGCGACAAGACACGAGAGTATGAGTGCAACCACAAAACACAGGGATATTTTTGTTGTGGATTTCGTCTGAAAGGGATTTTGCTAGTGCTCTCCATCGGGCTATGGCCAACCTGATTCCCCAGTTCGCGATTCGCGTCGGTCTGTAGTTGAGTTCCGCTCGTCTCGCCTCGCGTACTTGACAGCACCCTTGACAGCTTCCCGCGAACTGTAGTGTTGTAATCCTTCCAGAAAATCGATGACACTCGGTAACCTCTGAAACCCCGCAATATGGTCGTTTTATCTCCCTGAATTTTCACGGAAGTTCGTTAACTTCACTGTTGAAATCGGTATCGGAGTTTAATCTTGAGCCATGGCAGAAGCTAAAACCGCGACTCCTCAAGCGAACGAGAAGAGTTACATCCTCGATTCCCACAAGTCTGTTCTCGATCAACAGGTACCCATTCTAAAAATACTGTATTAATTTACGACCTCTGTAAAATTTATAATAAAATTATCTTCCAACTTGCGTTAAAATCAATTTCATTCCACTGACGATTCAACTTCTCCCAGGAATCTTTGGAGACTGTTATGTAACGTTTGCTTCATGCTAGCATTTTGGACCTACCCTACCTATTTGTAAGCAGAAAGGTTAGCAGCAACCTTTCACGGTGGATTTCTAATTTTCACCTCGAATTGCAGAATCGCTTCAGCTATTTTAATCTGTTATTGTTTACTGTCTTATTACCTGGACCTGTAATATGTATTGATTTTTGCGTAGGTGATCGATGGTGTGGGTGTCAATGACGACACGGACAATATTTTTGAGGTAAGTTATCCAATTCAATTCTTTATTCAAAAACATATTTAGTACATAATGAAGAATATAAGTACAGAAACATGAGTAAACCAAATTTCATGAATGGGGTCTTGACGACCCGTCCGGGGGATGGTTGTCACTGAACTATAGCTTATTAGTTTACCAGTGTGAAACTTTGCTGGAAACAATAGATTTACAGACAATATTCAACTTGAGTGAAAAAAAAATTAATGTATATGTATGGATATGTAGCACCTATGCCATCCATATTCCAAGATAGTAATATTACCTAAATACATTACACAGTTACAATTACAGATCAAACCTATTCAAGTTATATCATAATATATTTTTACAGTTGATTATTACATATTGATAATGTTATCCAAAGTACCTCTTTGTATCTAGTAGTCAACTTCAAACATTCCGACGGCGCATATTTACAAGCTCGTCCTGAAAATCCCATGGGTGCAGGCCTCAAACGAAGGCTTTGTTGCAATGTGGAATAAACACAAAATAAATAAACCTTTGGCTTACCACTAATTTATTAAATAAAGCTTTTCGCTCAACTTCTGAGCGTCATCAGGTAAGTTCACATAAACACAGATTACTTATGTGATTACTTACCTGATGATGCTCAAAAGTAATAATAATAATAATAATCTTTATTGCGCATGAGACTTTGCAGTGTATACGAAGCACACATGAATTACATGAAAAAGTTGACAAGTTGAGCGAAAAGCTTTGTATTTAATAAATTAGTGGTAAGGTAAAGGTTTATTTATTTTGTGTTTATTCCACATTGCAAGATGGCTTTTACCACATAAGGCATGCAATGAAATTCGATGAATTGAAGGCTTTGTTGACTTTTCGACCAACTAACTGTGTTCGACCTTTTTTTACCGCGTAGGTAAAAGGTTTCGGTAAAAAAATGTGACTTACATAATCGACTTCACCTAATCGACTTTTACCTTATCCCGATCATAGCGAATCGCGCTTGTCGGTGGAATTGAGAATGAGTAGGTAGCAATTAGAAAACATTTTTTTCTTTCCAGGATGGTAAAGGAGCAGCTACAACCGGATTGGGATTCGCCAGTTTCAACTACATCAACTCGATTGTTGGAAGCGGTGTCATCGGTAAGTGGCTTTGATCCGCATTCCGCCTCCTTTCAATGAAATTTATGTTGGTCCCAGGGTCAAGAAGTGTATGATGGGATCGTGTCAGCAAGTCTGTTCTGGTTAATTATTCTGTGAATAACACATCTGTGTTCGCTCAGTAAAAAATTTTTTAAACACCCACAAAATTTTTTCTTTTACGTTTCAAGTTACGTGGATTCCAAAAAGTGTCCCGAAACTTTGCAACCCGATCGGAATATTCAAGGGTGTTACGGGCGAAAAATGGGTGTAAAAAAAGGGTTTTTTGGTGTTTTAGTAACTTGAGCTTGAGGTATCGTTTTCCATGTTTTGCACATGAATGGAACACAAAATAAATGAACAGCCAACATGTCTGTAGGTATGTACAATAGAATAATGAACCCATGTAAAAAAGGACTTGGCATCATTTTGGTTTACTACTGTATGAATAATACAACTATGTATTCGCTCAGCAAAAAATGTTTATAACAACCCCTCAAATTTTTTCTTTCACGTTTCACGGTGCGTAGGTTCCGAAAATGCAATGTCCATCCGCCTTTCCATCCAAATCTATTTTATTTTCGGTCTAAATAATTCGTTCTTTCGCACACAGCCTCCATTTGGGCCCTAGTTGTGTCCCGAAACTGTGCAGCCAATCGGAATATACACAGGGGTGATGTGGGTGTAAAAATAGGGTTTTTGGTGTTTTATTAACGTGAGCTTGTGAGGTATCGTTTTCCATGTTTTGGTTTATTATTCTGTGAATAATACACCTATGTATTCGCTCAGCAAAAAATTTTTATAACACCCCCTCAAAATTTTTTCTTTTCCGTTTCAAGGTGCGTAGATTCAAAAAATGCAATGTCCGTCCGCCGTACGCCGTCCGCCGTACGCCGTCCGCCGTACGCCGTCCGCCGTATCACGTGTACAGGCTTCATTTTTGGTCTAAAAAATTCGCTCTTTCGCACACATGCTCCATTTGGGCCCTAGTTGTGTCCCGAAACTTTTCAGCCCGATCGGAATATACCCAGGGGTGTTATGAGTGAAAATGTGTGTAAAAATAGGTACTTTTTGCGTTTTAGCAACATGTTAGTAAAATGAGCTTTTGAGGTATCGTTTTTCATGTTTTTGGGGACGAGAAGACCGAATATGAAGTCGATTTTGACCAAAGAGTGGAAAATTGAGGTTGTAACAGATGTTCAGCTCCCAAAATTGATTTTTTATAAGTCAAAAACCTGGAAAATCGTCTGAAATCACCATCAATTTGTAGAATAACACTAGAAAAAGTATCAAGAGGTGGATCAAGACAATTAAATGGTACTATCAATGATCAACGATAATTTGAAAAAAAAGGAGCGTACCTAATTCGTGTTTTGGGGGCCAAAATTGGTGGAAACCACCAGAAATAGCTATTTAAATTATTTTATATGAAAGAAACAATAAATAAACAGCCAACGTTTCTGTAGGTATGTCCAATAGAATAATAAACCCATGTGACAAGGACTTTGCAGCGTTTTTTAGGACGAGGAGAGCGAATTTATGAAGTCGGTTTTGATCAATGAGTGGAAAATTGAAGTTGTAACGAAGTTTCAGCCTTAAATTTTGGTCTAATATCGTCGTTCTTTCGCACACAGGCTCCATTTGGGTCCAAGTTGTTCTCCGAAGCTCGGCTGCCCGATCGGAATACACTCAGGGTTTTCGACATTTTTTTGTAGCTGAGGTTTTAGTGATCATGAGCTTTTGAGGTGTCGTTTTCCATGTTTTTTTTTTTTAGGGCAGGAAGAGCGAATATTTATGAAGTTAATTCTTGCCGAAGATTGAAGAATTGAGGTTTTAACGAAAGTTCAGCTCCCAAAATTCATTTTTTATGAGCCAAAAACCAGGGAGGTTGTCTGAAATCACCATAAATTTGTATAGTAACACGAAGTAGTATCAACCGGTGAATCAAGACAAATGACACTATCAATGATCAAAGATAATCTGTAAAGAAAATAGGAGCGTAATGTAAAGTTGGGGGCCAAAATTGGTGGAAACTATAAAAAATAGGTAGTTCAATTGTTCCACATGAATGAAACAATAAATGAACAGCCAACATTTCTGTAGAATAATAAACCCATGTGACAAGGACTTTGCATTGTTTTTAGACCCTTTTTTCACCCATAATACCACGCACCCATTTTTCACCCATAACACGCTTGGGTGTATTCCGATCGGGCCGCCAAGCTTCGGAACACAACTAGGGCCCAAATGGAGCCTTTTTGCAAAAGAATGACGATTTTAGACCAAAACTACCCAAGGGTGATTTTGGCCAACGAGCGAAGAATTGAGGTTCTAACGAAGTTTCAGTCTTAAATTTACCTCATTTAAGACTGAAACTTCGTTAGAACCTCAATTCTTCGCTCGTTGGCCAAAATCGACTTCATATACGGTCTCCTCACCCTAAAAAACATGGAGAACGATACGTCACTAGCTCATGTTAATGAAAAAAACAAAAAACAACTGTTTTTGCACTGATTTTTCTCCCATAGCACCCTTGGGTATATTCCAATAGGGCTGTAAAGTTCCGGGATACAACTAGGAGCCTGTGTGCGAAAGAACGAATTTGTTAGACCGAAAATGAAGGTAGATATGGATGGTACGGCGGACGGACATCGCATTTGTTTTATCATTCTGTGAATAATACACCATGTATTCACTCAGCAGAAACAAAAGTTAAGCACCCCCTCAAATTTTTTTTCTTTATGTTTCAAGGTGCGTAGACTCCAAAAATTTCCGTATGCCGTATCATCGATATCTGCCTTTATTTTCGATCTAAAAAATTCGTTCTTTCGCACGCAGGCTCCATTTTGGCCCTAGTTGTGTCCCGACACTTTGCAGCCCGATCGTAATATACCGAAGGGTGTTGTGGGTGAAACGTGTGTGAATATGGGTTTTTTTGGTGTTCTATAACATGAGCTTGTGGATATCGTTTTCCATGTTTTAGGGGCGAGGAGACCGAATATGAAATCGATTTTGACCACCGAGCTTAGAATTAAGGTTCTAACAATTTGCCTTAATGTTGGTTTTTCCGCATACAGGCTCCATTTGGGTCCTAGTTGTGTTCCGAACCTCGGAAGCCCGATCGGAATACACCCAGGAGTGTTATGGGTGACAGATGCGTGTAATTTAGTGTTTTTTGTTTTTGTTTTAAAGGTTTTGGTGAACAAGAGCTTTGTGAGGCATATTTTTCCATGTTTTAAATTAAATCTCCACCTTAAGAATTTTTTGAGACCACCCGGAGCATTGAGCGTCCAGCCGTTCGTTTGCCCCGAAAAGCTTCAACATGATCGTGAATGAAACGGTATACATCTGGCCCAGATATCATTGCTAGGGAACGCCTGATTATAAGCACGCATGGCTGTGTGAAATCGAATTTGGTGTTCCGTGACATTATTTCATTTGAAGAATGACTGCTATTTTGGATTCTGTTGATAGATAATTTGTGCAAATTTTTGTTTCACGAATAAGAACAAATGATTAACGATAGAATTCTTGAATCCACCGCATATTTATGATATGTGATTGCCCGGCTGGCTCCACTACTCGATTTAGGGCTTCTTGTAGGAAGCACGAAGTATTGACCACAGAATGAGTGATCTACGTATGGGGCATCTGTACAGGTAAATAATGAACCGTTGTGTAATAATTTGCAGCGTTTTTATTTTAAACTTAAACAATTGTTTAACATGTTGAACGTTGAACCACTGCCGTCATTATTTTGCTAATGTCCTACAATTAATATAACACAATTTCAGCCTCAGTACGTGCCTACTCACTACTTGTCGCGTAGCTTCCGTGTGCAATTGTACCAAAAGGGCGGTAAACCACAGGTTGAATAGGAGTGCGTTAATCACCCAGTGAAGAGTGCGCGCTTTCGATGCGTTGGTAGGTCATCGTACTCGCCATGCTAAAAGTTTCTAATTCTACCATCAGCTTACTAATTTTCTGTAACTAGCATAACTCAGCGCACGCTGTGGTGGGCAGTAGACCTTGATCTGAGATGCAATCATGAAGCGGTCGTCTGCGGAAAGAAGATTGCACCTATTTATTTCTAACCAGGTCACAAAGGATCCACCCGAATCGAAGTTCCTTCTAAAATAGCTTCTCGTTGTAGCGTTCCCCATGCACTTTACGTGACAGCCTTCTCAAGCACTGTATCCCCTGACGCTCCACCCACATTAAAACTACTCGCTACTCCAGCCGACTCTGCTGGGAGTTGGGATTGCATCCAACACTTGCTCCATGAAATAATCAGACTTTCTCGCCGGAAGTTTCTTCAGGTCGTGTTTGTTGCGAAATACATACGGGATGTTTTGCAATTGCTCTTCCTCATGAATAATTTTGCTTTCGATTTTTTCCTTGGCCTTGAATTAGACGAACTTTGTTTCGACGGGTCCTCTTGTGTTATTCTCTCCGCTGCTGCTGATGTGTTTATGCAAAGCATTAGGCGGAGAGGCTTAGTAGATTTCCCTCTTGCCTTCATCTTCTTATCTAAGTTCTGTATTACTGACAGAGTTGAGTATTTGTGACTGATATGAAACTTCAGAGCTTCTTCAGAAAGGCCCGACTCTGGGATTTCGCATTTTGAATTTAGTGGACTTAAATTTAGGTTTCACCTCGAAAATGTGCTGCCATTGTTTCTACCAAAACCGTACTTCGGGAATCAACGTGTGTATGTACATGTATTTGATCCCAGTGGAGTTTTTATAAATTACATTAGGCGATATGTGGACAATTCCCTTCTTTTTATCAGATTTAAGAGAAATCTATTGACGTATGAGCAAGATATTAGTATTACTAGGATTTCAAGTTTCAGGAAAATTAATGAAAATTAAGGTGCACCATCTAGGGCCAGACTGCATAAACTATGAGAATTTTTGATATTTTCTCGTACAGAGTAATTGGTATCTTAGGGTTTATAGTTTTTCGCTTGCGCCAAGCTACCTACTGTTCATAGAGTACGAAGACCTTAAAATAAGGCCAGTCCTCCATTGCAAGAAGTATCGAGCGACCAAGCGACTCGTCTTGAGCGGTGGACTTTGGGCTTCGATTTCGCTTTCTTTCCACTGGCTTATCGCCCACTTTTCATCCTCGTAAGCCCCTCATATAGCAGCTTTCTAGAAAGCACGCGCCGAGATCTTTTACTTAAGAAAATAAAAGAAAACAGGTGAAATTGCCCGTTGATTATCTGTTTTCAAGCGACCTCAGCTCCCCATCCCCCTCGTCCCTTCGCCACCACCACAAACCCGAACTTGTTGTTTTTTTATTTGTAAATTAATTCTTTAAACAAATTTCTTTTTTTGTAAACTTGTAACAGTAAATTATATCTTTCTGTATTTCTGCTTGTCTTTTCTAAAAGGGGATGAAAATCACCAAAAAATATTATTTTTTATAGCATTGGGTTTACCCAGTATTTACGTCTTTTCAATTAAAAACGCGTTTTCCAAATAATAAATTCGTCAAATTCGTCCGTTTCTACGGAACTGCACTGCTAGACTACGCTTAGAGAGGGCCCCTATCAGTCGCCTCGTGTCGCTTCCTCAAAGTCGCCTCTCATCGCCCTATCGCTTGGTCGCTCGTTGGAGGACCGGTTGAGAAGTAGTACTAGACTAAGTAGTACAGACTAGAAGTAGTACAGAGACTAAGTACTGAGAATTTCACGAAGAAGCGTTTAATAAGACTATAGTTACGCTCGTTACTTTTAAGTTTCCTTAGACATTGGACTTAAAGTACGTGAGGATTTTTATGAAATTCGTATGGGACAATATTAAAATTGCTTGTGGGTGCTCGTGAATATAGCGAAGTTCGTTGCTTGTTAAAAGTTTCGGTGTGGGGGTTACCACACAATAACTTCCTTGTTCTTCATATTAGTAGGGATAGAAGTTTGGTGACAGGGGCCGCCCATTTCGGTCAAAATCCAGAAATTGCATAGAAATTTAACTTTCAACCACTTTCTGACAACACACCAACGTCATTTAGCTAGTAAACCTAAAAAATTTTGGACCCCATTTACTTTTTTTTCTGTCAATTAGAAAAATCAAATGCGATCGAATTAAAAATCAGTAGGCGTATTCTAGAAACACTAACGAACATTATGGTACCAACTGCACCAATTTTGCTCCATTTTTACGGCAGTTATCGTTGAAATTGAAAAATCAGAAAAACCCGTCAACTCCCTTATTTTTCCACCTAGATAGATAGCTCGTTCACATGTCAAATTGAAAATTTTTACGAGATGAAAAATCCCCAAAAATAAAATCTGAAAAACGTTATTTTGAAGAAGTAGAAGGAGGCGACCATTTGGAATTCCAACATACGGAGCGACATCAAGCGAAAAACCGTCTAGAAACTCGTTTTGAGCACTTTGAACAAGATTCCATGGTTTTCTCGAACACGTATTTTGGTTTATTATTCTGTGAATAATACACCTATGTATTCGCTCAGCAAAAAATTTTTATAACACCCCCTCAAAATTTTTTCTTTTCCGTTTCAAGGTGCGTAGATTCCAAAAATGCAATGTCCGTCCGCCGTCCGCCGTACGCCGTACGCCGTATACGCCGTCCGCCGTACGCCGTATCACGTGTACAGGCTTCATTTTCGGTCTAAAAAAGTCGTTCTTTCGCACACATGCTCCATTTGGGCCCTAGTTGTGTCCCGAAACTTTTCAGCCCGATCGGAATATACCCAGGGGTGTTATGAGTGAAAATGTGTATAAAAATAGGTAATTTTTGCGTTTTAACAACATGTTAGTAACATGAGCTTTTGAGGTATCTTTTTCCATGTTTTTGAGGACGAGAAGACCGAATATGAAGTCGATTTTGACCAAAGACGCGGAAATTGAGGTTTTACCAAAGGTTCAGCTCCCAAAATTGGTTTTTTATGAATCAAAAACCTGGAAAACTGTCTGAAATCACCATCAATGTGTACAATAACATTGGAAAAAGTGTAAACTGGTGAATCAAGACGATTAAATGGCACTACCAATGATCAAAGATGATCTTAAAAAAAAAAGAAAAAAAGCGTACCTATTTCATGTTTTGGGGGCCAAAATTGGTGGAAATCATCAGAAATAGCTATTTCAATCATTCCACATGAAAGAAACAATACATTTAACAGCCAACAAAAATCTCTAGAACTCCAATAGAATAATAAACCCATGTGACAAGGACTTTGCAGCGTTTTTTATGGTATCACCATACTTACTTACTGTACAGTGCTATATATTATAATAGGAACATGGAAGTAAAAATTGAGTTTGTTCTGTAAAACGTAGTTATGTTTCTTCTTACTTGACCTGAAGAAACTCAATTTTTACTTCCATGTTCTTATTATGTAGTATCTCATAGGAGTAAGTATGGTGATATGTACCCTCAAAAATAGGTGTTCGAGAAGACCATGGAATCTTGTTCAAAGTGCTCAAAACGAGTTTCTAGACGGTTTTCCGCTTGATGATGATGTATGTACGTACGTATGTATGTTGGAATTCCAAATGGTCATAACCTCCTCAAAGTATGGTCTTTTCCAGATTTTCTTTTGACCTATTATAGTTGGGTCAATGAAACTTGCGTTTATCAGATCGTCTTGACTTGATTATTCTGTTCCTCGATGGTGTCCAGTTCATATTACTGTTCCTTTGAATTGCCGACGCTCCAGACTCGCCTGAGTATAATTGAATGGGCAATCAAAAACCTTGCAATCGTTGTGGGCCACGTGTTCTCAAGTTTAACGTTCCATTTACTTCCCGGCCGAAGGGTAATAGTCGGATTGAAAGTACTTGGGAGTAGAAATCCGTACTTATTCTCAGCGTGTAACCCACTGCAATCACGCGTGTCAAAAACGTCCTGCACGTACCGCTTGTACCGAACTATCTACCTTGTACGTTGGTATAGTACAAACGAATAACCCAGCATCTACACCACCCTCAGTATTCATCATCAACCTGTTTGTGTTGTAGTTCCACATTTAGCAGACATTTACAAATAATAGAAAATTATGAATACCTAAGGCACTGCTTGTGCAGAAAAAGTGTAGGCTCTAACAATCGCTTCTACCATTATCCTTCACCGTAGGTATAGTTTGTTATTCTTATAATTGGAAATTTGAAAAGTTAACTATTCTCCAAACCTGCGAGTCTTTTATCTCATTACATCTTGCTTGTTGTTTATTTTGCCAAAACATGGGATTTATTTTTATAGGTTTGATGCAGCCGCTTCGTCCAAAATAACGCAAGTTACATGTTGTCCAATTTGAGCGGCCCCCTACTAACCGCATTTTATTTGAAACCAATCGATCGGTTACCTCCAAAGTCGGATTGTTCGTAAAACACTTTTAGCGTTTTGTACGATTCGTTTAGCGATTCGTGATTATTTTTATTGGAACAGGAGGTTGAACATGAAGGCAATAAAACACTTTTAGACTGGTAAAAAGGAAGGTACCTACTTTCTAATGGAATGTAGGGATCTTACAATATGTCGATCCCATCGGGTTTAATGACAACTTGCACAATGGAAAAAACGCTGCAAATTGTTACAACGGTTTATTATTTACCTGTATAGATACCTCTTCTGCTTAAATCACTGTTATCTGTGGTCAGTACTTCCCCTCCCCCCTCCCCGAAAGCCCTAAATCGAGTACTGGACCCGAGAATTACAGTTTCATAAAACATGGAAAATAATACATCATATTTTTACACCCGTACCACCCCTGGATGTATTCCTATCGGGCTGCCGAGCTTCGGAGCACAACTAGGGCCCAAATGGAGCCTGTGTGTGAAAGAACGACGATATTAGACCAAAATGTAAGGTCAATATAAGGGTGAAACTTCGTTAGAACCTCAGTTCTTCCCTCGTTGGTAGAAATCGACTTCATATTCGGTCTCCTCGCCCTAAAAACATGGAAAGGGATACCTCACAACCTCATGTTACTAAAACATTAAAAAACCCAATTTTCATACCCTTTTCACCCATAACACCCTTGGGTATAGGTAGTCCGATCGGCTGCCAAGTCTCGGGACACAATAGGGCCCTAATGGAGCATGTGCGCGATTATTCTGTAAATAATACACCTACGTATTCGCTTAGCCAGCAGTTTTTGGAACACCCCCTCCAACTTTTTCCTTTTACGTTTCATGGTGCAGATTCCAAAAATGCAATGCCCGTCCGCCGTATCATCCGTATCTGCCTTTATTTTCTGTCTAAAGAATTCGTTCATTGCACACAGCCCTAGTTTTGGGCCCCAGTTGTGTCCCGAAACTTTGCAGCCCGATCGGAATATATCGAATATACAGCCACAAATGGTGGAAACCATCAAAAATAGTTATTTCAGTTATTGCGCATGAATGAAAAAATAAATGAACAGCCAACATTTCTGTCGGTATGTCCAATAGAATAATAAACCCATGTGACAAGAACTTGGCAGCGTTTTTGAAATCCACGCATCTTGAAACGGAAAAGAAAAAATGTTGAGGGGGTGTTCAATTAATTTTTTGCTGAGCGAATACATCGGTATATTATTCACAGAATAATAAACCAAAACTGTTTATAATGCGTTGAATTATCCAGGTGAACAATTTCACCTGGATAAAAAGATTATTTTCAACACTGGACGTGCAGATATTGTGGCGAATCTGGCATCCCTCATGTAGACCGCAAATGACGATACTGTTTGTTTCCAACCGGTGTAGTTGTCTATTCTAACTTGGCGCATATACGGGAACAACTGCTTGTTTCACCCTATTCGTTCCGTGTTAATATGCTTGTAGGCAGGTACCTACTAAATGTGGTTCGCATGCATGTATATTGAGCTTGTTTAGACGCAACAAAGGGATCAAATTCAATTTCCGCCCCCATCGATTGGCTGCGGTCGCTTCTCCTTCGTCCTGGCTATGTTCCTGCAGAACCTGTATGAAATAGGTTGGGGGAGAATCCACTGCCTACTCATTTGTGTTTCTAAACCTCGTAATTTAGCGGATATACCTATTTTCAGGCTAGACGTCTCTTAAGCCGACCTGCGCCTTAGTTGGGTGTTATTTGTTATAAAAACTCCGAAGTTTTGATAAATTAAGCTCGTTACATCATTTTTTGAATATCCTGAAAACTAATCGGACACTGGTGCCTGTAAAAATACGAAGGTATTTGTTGCTGTATCGTTTTTTCTGGGCCTACGTTCAGCTCTCCGTTAGTGGGCCCACTAGTTGTATTATACAGTCGCAACTCGATAATTCATACACCTCGTGGCTGTGCAAAACTGTTCGAGTTATCGTTAATTAGAGGTATCGGTAGTGTTCGAGTTATCGAGCTGGGAGTTCGAGATGTTGGTAGATACTAGAAACAGGAAAATATGGGAGATCAATGTAACTCAAATACAAATCAAAATAGTTGTAGACGAACAACAAAGCTTTTTGATTCGTTTTTATCCATTACGTCCCACTGGAGTAACCACTCCTTAAAAATGCTATGTAGGTACTTGTCATCCTAGCTTTGCTATTCGAGGTATACCTACTCTGTTGGCAAAGATCAACGTTTTTGAAGCCGCGTGGTTTCTTGCATTTCCTTGGATTTCCCGATAAGAAAAGGGTTTTCCAAGTCCTCAAGTCGACAAAGTCCACAAATACATTGAACTGACTCCCCCCACCCTTCCCCCTTGAGAAATAACTGCCTAAAGTAAACATCAGGCGCCTCGTTCGACATGTCGAGTGGTTGACAAATTGGTGCATTTGTTGAAATATAGAGTCTCCTGTCGGGTGTAGTTCCGTATGTGCTCCAACTTTCAAACTCTTCGAAGTCAGTAACTCCTATAAAAAAAAAAAAAAAAATAAATTTAAAAAAAATATAAAAATTCCAGTCATGCAGCATGGCATAAGGAGCGAATTTTCAAAGAAGCAGTTTGGGGAAATTGAGAATTTAAATTAATGTTCATCTGCCAGGGTCTGACTGTACTCTAATTGAGACCAGAGTGGCACGTCGTGCAGAAAGGTTATGTCAAAAAATCAATTTAGGATGTTTTGAACCAACGAAATCCTGCAGTCTGAACATGCTCGCAGTCAATTCAGCGACCAAAAAAAAAAAAAAAAAACACGTGATAAACGTCACCTCACATGCCTATATGTATAAAAAATATGCATTTTTTTGGATTGTGGTCTACAGTTTTCTGAATTTGGTACGCTGGGCGCGTCTAATCGAACTGGGACTAGTTGCAATCGATTCTGCGCCCCAAAAAACATAGTTGACAACACCCCGCATGCCTATGTTGGTAAAATCTTTTTTGTTTTGATTTGTTGGACAAAAACTTTGTAAATTTGGACCCCTGCGCACAGTGGAATTGGGCTGGGTAACGAACACATCATTACGTGCGCGTACACGAAAAAGTTAAAAATCTATAATTTAGATCTCCGATGCATGAAACGGATTTTGGAGAGATTTCCGGTTCACAGGAAGCATCTCTGAAAATTTGGAACGAGCCAAATAGCAACATTTTTTAGAAAATTCGCTGAAAATTGAACATGATTAACGTTTTGGAAACCTCGGAATCTCTTCTTTCAACTGTTTCTGTCGACCAGTCCCCTAGAGAGTTATTCAGTTTAAAAATGTGGGGGGCACATACGGAACTATTACACCAAGGAATAGTTTCATATGTGCTCCCACGCTGTTGTTGTTACCTACTTTGTTTCCAATGCCTGTGGCTTTGACGAGTTCGAATCACCCTAATGTGCAGATCGCCTTTTGGTTTATTATTCTGTGAATAATACACCTATGTATTCGCTCAGCAAACAATTTTTATAACACCCCCTCAAAATTTTTTCTTTTCCGTTTCAAGGTGCGTAGATTCCAAAAATGCAATGTCCGTCCGCCGTATCACGTTTATCGGCTTCATTTTCGGTCTAAAAAAATCGTTCTTTCGCACACATGCTCCGTTTGGGCCCTAGTTGTGTCCCGAAACTTTTCAGCCCGATCGGAATATACCGGGGGGTGTCACGAGTGAAAATTTGTATAAAAATAGGTACTTTTTGTGTTTTAGTAACATGTTAGTAACATGAGCTGTTGATGTATCTTTTTCCATGTTTTGGGGGACGAGAAGGCCGAATATGAAGTCGATTTTGACCAAAGAGTTGAAAATTGAGGTTCTAACGAAGTTTCGGCCTTGGGTGGGGGAATTTTGGTCTAAAATCGTCGTTTTTCTGCACACAGTTCGGGTCCCCATTTGGGAGCAAATTTGGGTCCTAGTTGTGCATCGAAGCACGGCAGCCCGATCGGCATACACTCAGGGGTGATATGGGAGAAAAACGAGTGTAAAAATAGGGGTTTTCGAGGGATTTTTGAGGTTTTAGTGAACATGAGCTTGTAATAAATCGTTTTCCATGTTTTTTAGGGCGAGAAGACCGAATATTTGGTTGATTTTGACCGAAGAGTGAAGAATTGAGGTTTTAACGAAAGTTCAGCTCCCAAAATTAATTTTTTATGAGCCAAAAACCAGGGAGGTTGTCTGAAATCACCATCAATTTGAATAATAACACTGGAAAAGGTGTCAACACGAGGATCAAGACGATTAAATGGCACTATCAATGACCAAATATAATCTGTTGACAGGAAAAGCCGAGCCTAATTCGTGTTTTTGGGGGCCAAAACTGGTGGAAACCATCAAAAATAGCCATTTCAATAGTTGCAAATGAAAGAAACAATAAATGAACAGCCAAAATTTCTGTACGTATGTCCAGTAGAATAATAAACCCATGTGACAAGGACTTCGAAGGGTTTTTGTATAGAAAATGGGTTCAAGGGAAGATTAATCCTTTTCAGAAAAAATACAGATGGGTGGGGTGTATAGATCTTCAAGGGAATATGGACACCCTCCTCTCCCCTCCCCGCCTTATCAATCCTTTTAGACGAAAATATAGATGAGTGGGGTGTATGAATAACCCTTATGTATAGATCGCCCTTTAATGTAGAAGAGTGGTCTGATCAATCCTTTTAGTCAAAAATATAGGTAAGTGGGGTGTATAGATATCTTCTCTGTGTGTGGATCGCACTTTTGTATCACACATTTGCTCAAAAACAAGGTGTATACGGAACTATTTCCCTTGCTTAGTAGTTCCATATGTGCCCTCACTTTTTTTGAGCGAATTTTTCGTTGTATGGGGCTTGTGATAAAAACACGTAGGGCTTTGAGGTTTCCAAAACGTTAATCATGTTCTTTTTTTTTGTAGAAAAATGACTGACTTTGAAGAGTTTGAAAGTGGGGGCACATACGGAACTACACCCGGCCTTTCATTTGGTCGACGTATCTTTAGTTTGTTTGAGTTATTGAGGTGTCGAGTTTATGGGCGGGAACATGAAAAAAACGCTGCAAAGTCCTTGTCACATGGGTTTATTATTCTATTGGACTTATTTACAAAAATGTTGCTGTTC
Source organism: Leptopterna dolabrata (assembly GCA_954871275.1). Classification (NCBI taxonomy): domain Eukaryota; kingdom Metazoa; phylum Arthropoda; class Insecta; order Hemiptera; family Miridae; genus Leptopterna; species Leptopterna dolabrata. Next base: position 12,505,762 of record OX940984.1, on the reverse strand, counting down.
AATTATTGTTTCTCAAAAACAAAATTAGGCTCCTATTTTTTTTTTTCTCCACATTATCTTTGATTATTGATAGTGCCATTTAATTGTCTTGATTCACCTGCTAATACTACCTCTAGTGTTATTATACAAATTATGGTGATTTCAGACAATTTCCCAGGTTTTTGACTAATAAAAATGAATTTTGAGAGCTGAACTGTCGTTACAACCTCCATCCTTCTCTTTGGTCAAAATCAACTTCATATTCGGTCTTCTCGCCCTAAAAAACATGGAAAGCGATACGTCACAAGCTCATGTCCACTAAAACCGCAAAAAACCTTGAAAACCCCTATTTTGTCACCCATTTTTCCCCCATACACCCCTGGGTGTATTCCGATCCGGCTGCCGAGCTACGGAGCACAGCTAGGACCCAAATGGGGGTGCAAACTGTGTGGGGAAGAACGATTTTTAGACCAAATGAAGGCTGAAACTTCGTTAGAACCTCAGTTTTCTTGTCTGGTCAAAATCGACTTCGTATTCGGTCTCTTCGTCCATGGAAAAGCTCATGTTACTAAAACACCAAAAACCCCATTTTTACCCCTCTTTTTTCACACATAACATACCCTTGGGTAAGTTCCGATCGGACTGCAAAGTTTCGGGACACAACTAGGGCCCAAATGGAGCATGTGTGCGAAAGAACAAATTTTTTAGACCGAAATTAAAGTAGATATGGATGGTACGGCTTACGGCGGAAGGACATTGCATTTTTGGAATCTACGCTATCTATCTTTTGGAATCTATCTTGAAACGTAAAAGAACAAACTTTTAGGGGGTGTTATAAAAATTGTTTGCTCGGCGAATAAATAGGTGTATTATTCACAGAATTGTAAACCAACAGTTCGTTATCGGAATTCGGTGTTCGACTTGTAGAGTTGCGACTGTGCCAGCTACACTGCCCACCCACTTGGCAGTCGTTTTTACTGAGACTCGTAATTGTTTTGATTTGCAGGGATCGCCTTCGCGCTGCACCAAGCCGGCTTCGTCCTGGGGATGTTCCTCCTGGCGTTCGTGGCCCTCGTGACCGACTACTCCCTCATCATCATGGTCCGCTCGGCCCACATATCCGGTTCCTTCTCCTACCAGGGTCTCATGGAGGCGGCTTTCGGGAGACCCGGCTTCTACCTTCTCACCTTCCTGCAGTTCGTTTACCCGTTCATTGGTGAGCCAACAGGAACAGTCAGTTCCTGCTTCTGAGATTTCCTATGATTTGAGGCGAAGGAGTTTCTGTCAGATGCGATTGCACCCATACTACACCGGTGTAACATGCAAACTGCGGATAGACAGAAATCGGGTCTTTCTAAGGATATGGTGCTGTAACTCGATCCAGTTATAAAACAGGACATGATCAAAGCCTTTAAAACAGAGACAACCTCTTTGATAAGATGTAAGGTCTGCGATGATCGCTGCAGTGATTTGAGAACTGTTTTCCTAACTGGGATATGCTTTTCAGTAGGTGATCATTTTGAAAATGAACGGATCAATAATGATTTGGGGTGTACACGTATTTCGGGGAAGCACGATGGGTCCCTTTCTCTATGAATCCAATAGTTACCCGTTTGACTAACAAAAATGTCAATAACATGAGTGCAAATCTTCTAGAAACTATGATGTGATAAGTTTTTGAATTTATTCTTGGTAGGTACGACCAGTTTTTAACGATATTTACTCGTTTGACTAACAAAGATGTCAGTAACATGAGTGGAAATCGTCTAGAAACTGTGGTGTGTGACAACTTTTTGAATTTATTCTCAGTAGGTACGACTAGTTGTTCGGACGTCCCCCAATAGTAAGATACGTCATTATGTATTTGATCGGGTCAGAAGAGGACAACACTCAGCCGAGAATGGAAAGAACCACATCCAAATCCGTTTCCGACCATCCTGAATCCAATGCAGGCGATCTGCAGTGGGTGAGAGTGATCTATACACCACCGTAAGGACGTCCACTGTAATGCATGCATTGCTCTTCGGATGTTTAACGATAGTTACCTATTAGTTTGACTAACGCAGTATTGTCAGTAACATGAATGCAAATCGTCGTTTTTGAATTTATTCCCGGTAGGTACGACTAGTTAGTTAACGATAATATTAATCTTTTGATTAACAAAGATATAAGTAACATGAGTGCAAATTGTCTAGAAACTACGGTGTATGACAACTTTTTGAATTTATTCTCAGTAGGTACGACTAGTTTAACGATATTACTCGTTGGACTAACAATAATTTCAGTAACTTGAGTGCAGATCTTCTAGAAACTGTGGTGTGGCAACTTTTTGAATTTATTCCTGGTAGGTATGATTAGTTTTTAACGATAATTGCCCGTTCGACTAACAAAAATGTCAGTAACATGAGTGCAAATCGTCTAGAAATGTGCTAAGTTTTTGAATTTATTCTCGGTAGATATTACTAGTTTTTAACGATATAATTACTCGTTTGACTATCATCATCTATAGGAGACATCACAGAAAATTTTCTCAAGTTTTGGAACTTTGTTCAAATTTGATTCCAGCGATGGTCAGTTACAACGTGGTAGTGGGCGACACAGTCACCAAAGTCCTCATCCGAGTCTTCGACCTCTACCCCTCGTCCATCTTCGCTCGGCGAGACTACGTCGTCGCTATGGCGACCATCTTCGTCACCATCCCCCTCTGCCTCCTCAAGGATATGGCCAAACTCGCCAAAGCTTCCTTTTTCTCTTTGGTATTCATCATATTCATCTTGGGCGCTATATTTGCTCGGTTCATCTCCCTCGCTCCCTTCATGTAAGTCGACTCCTCGATATTCCTTCTACATACTTTTTCAAGATCCGTTTTCTGACTTCTGTCGGTTTTATTTATTTTTAATGAATTTTCATTGTTGTTCAGTAACCTACACTAACGTTTTGTAATAATTTCTGTGTCAGTAAAACCATGATTTCCACATCCTGTCACTTCTTTATCGGGGCTTGAAGGATTAATGTCATGAGTTCAGTTTAGAAATGGCCTGATTCACGCAAATTAGGGATGAAAGGTTCACCAATTCACACTCTTGAGGTGGATTTTGTTATTATCGATTTGGTTCGGGGAATTAAATACATAGGTGCGTTTATTCCTTTCTTACAAATAATTTATTGTCACTATCGTAACTGTCACCGTCCTGTACTATTTTACCCACATTTTACGGTATTCCTTAATTGATAAATTAGAAGATTAAAAGGTATGAAAAACATGAGTGCGCTACTTCGGAAATTCGCTCACGTTTACTGGGTCTGCTCGGCTGTTAGCTAATTTTCAAAGAATATGTAGCTATTTGGCTCGTTCGAAAATTTCAGAGAAGATCCCTGTGAACCGGAAACCCCTCCAAAATCAGTTTCATGCATCGGAGATCTAAATTATAATTTTAACTTTTCGTGTGTGTGCGTGTGCGCGTGTGTTTGAGAGATATGCTCACTTTTCATGTGTGTGTGTGTGTGTGTGTGTGTGTGTGTGTGTGTGTGTGTGTGTGTGTGTGTGTGTGTGTGTGTGTGTGTGTGTGTGTGTGTGTGTGTGTGTGTGTGTGTGTGGGTCATTCCGCAAGATAAGTCCCTTAATTTCCATTGTAAAAAATTCATAGTTGCGCAGAAAAATCCTTCTCCGCAAGCGTAATGATGAGCCCGATCGCACCGTACGCACCGGTCCAAATCTACCAATTGTTGGTCTAAGAAATCAAAACAAGAAGGATTTCAGCAGTGTAGGCATCTGGGGCGTTTTCAGTCAGCTTTTTGTGGCGCTGAATCGATTGCAACTATTCCCAATTCGATTAGACGCACCCAGCATACCAGATTAACGAAATTGTAGCCCGAAATACAAAAATTGCATATTTTTTATGTAGACATAGTTTACCGTATCCCTTCCCCCCCCCCCCCCCCCCGTTTGGGTCGCTGAATCGATTGCGAGTAGTTTCAGGACGTTCACAACGCATCGAGCGATCAAAATCACAATTTTTAGGTTCAAAACACCAAAAAATAATTTTTTTGGCAATTTTTCTGCGCGACGTGCCACTCCAGTCTCAACGAGTGGCCAGTCAGGCCGTAATGAGTGCTGTAGCAGATGACCATTAATTGAAATTCTCAAATTCCCGAACTGTTTCTTTGAGAATTCGCGCCTTAACCCATGCTGCATGACTGGTTTTCACTATTCCCCAGGACTTGGAATTACGAAAAGTTTTTCGGTTCATCTTCGGCCGGCAGAACTCGTTGCTTGGTCTGATTTTCGATTTCTACATAAATATGTGTCTTGAAACGTAAACCAGCAAAGCTTGAGGGGCTTACAATTTTCATTTTATAAAAATGTTGTTAAGATGTTTCATTATTATTGAACATGATAAATCGTAGGGATGTTTCAATATAATATATTATGAAATCTGCATGATCTTATTTGTCTTTATTGGATTAGGATTAGGATATCATAATGTTGGATTAATATTATATGATCTTTGTCGTGAGTCCCTCCCGGGAACACTCCTATATTATTAAGTTCTCACCAACATTCAAACGCCAAACTAAAGCTCCGTAAATAAAGATATGAGTGGGGACAGGCGACAGAACCCAGGGTTACTCAACCTGGGGCCCCACTACCAGCTCCCTGCAAGGAGCTGGAGGGAGAGGCCCCCAAGTACTATAAAACCCCGGATCCTGGCGCTCAAGCTTCATTCGACACTTCCTCTAACCAGCTCTCTCTTCTCTCTCTTACCTTACCTCCCAGATGATCGGTTGACTACAGCCGCCTGGGAATTTCACCTCCTCTCTCCTCCTCCTTGTCTAGATGATCGGTTGAATACAGCCGCCTAGACAAGGGACCTCTCCTTTCCTCTCCTTCACCTAGATGAACGGTTGACTACAGCCGCCTAGGTGAAATTCCCTCATCCACCTCTCTCTCCTCCTAAAGTCGTAGATGTTCGGTTGACTACAGCCGCCTGCGACTTTTCCTTCTTTACCTAAAATCACTCACTCACCTTATTTCCACACCGCCGTGATGAAAATTCTAAATTCATCACAGTGGTGAACCCGACGTTCACTCAACCTTCTTCCTTCCCACCTTCCCACCTCATGTGTCGCCCCAGTCAAATAGTTCGGTGTCCCAAATTTTAAATTCAAATTTCAACCAGTCAGTGTAAATTCGCAATTCTTGGCCCAAACCTCACCATTCAACTCTCAACTCAACGCACCACCGCTCCCGCCGATTGCGAATTTCAAAATTCAAAACCACGTCAAATTTTTGAATTTTAGTTACAGAAATGGACCCGACCTCACCGACGCCGCCGCTCCTGCGACCAGCCACACTGCAGCCGCCCGCCGCTGCGACATCCGACGCATTGGCCGACAACCCTTTCTCCACGCTCTCCCCGCCGACCTCTGCAACATCAGCCGCCTCCGCCGCTCACGCCGCCGCCGCGGCCGCCGCCGCCGCCGACGTCATGACGGCATCCGCGGCGTTCCCTCTGTCGCTGCCCCCCTTCTATACGCACGACCCGGCGCTTTGGTTTTTCCAGGTGGACGCAGCGTTTTCGGCCGCCAACATCCGCAGCCAGAAAACTCGATATTCCCGGATCATCTCGTTGCTGCCCTACGCGATCCTGCTGCAGACTTCCGATATCTCCCCCGACGCCGCCACTGCGTATGACGACCTCCGCAGCCGTCTCATCAACACCTACCAGCCGTCAAAGCTCGCCCGAGTCGCCGCCCTCTCCCAACCTCAACACCTCGGCGACCAGAAGCCGTCCCACCTCTACCGACGGCTGCGACACCAGCTGCACGACATTATGACGGCCGACATCGCACGTACTTTCTGGTTGCGCGCCCTTCCCCACCCCATACAGATGGCCCTCGCCAGCCACCTAGACGGTCCCGATGAGCCCCTTCTGCGACTCGCGGACACCGTCCACGACTTAGCCGCAGCCGCCAGCGTCGGCGAAGTACACGCCCCCCGTCATCCCCCACCTCTGCGTGACCGCACCGCCTCCCGGGGTCGCAGCCGGACCCCCTCCCTCGACAGACGCAGGCCCACTTCCAGGGATCGCCGACACTACCCCTCCGCCGACCGCCAACGCCAGCGCTCGCCGGAGCGACGCACCTCCCCTCCCCATGAGCCACGTAGGGGTAAATCCCCAACGACCGCACCCCCCTCCACTACGAGACGCCCCACCAAGACCGACTACCTCCCTGCGGATCCCCCCCACCGTTGTTTCTATCATGTAAACTTCGGTGGGGAGGCCCGAAAGTGCCAACCCCCCTGCTCATTCGCCCCTAAGCAGGGAAACGCAGACGCCCGCCGGTAAATCCGGCGGGCCCCCCTCCTCGCCAACACGGGGGGGACCATGGACAAACCCCCCCCGCCCGCATTCACACGGCCACCACCACCAAGCCACGCTACCCCTCCTACGCCGCCGCCACGGCTGCCAACCTCCCGGCCACGCCTACAGCGCCGCCGAAACCCTCACCCCACCACCACCGAAACGGATCCTCCCCGCCCGCCACCAGGGCAACCAACCTTCCGGCCGCCACTCACGCCGCCGCTACCGTTCCCCCACCTCGGAACGGCCCCTCCACGCCCGCCACCAGGGCAAACAACCTGCCGGCCGCACCTCACGGCGCCGCCAAAACCCTCTCCCCGCCAACTACCGTTCCCCCACCCCGGAACGGACCCTCCCCGCCCGCCTCCAGGGCGCAACCCCCTCCACCCACCACTCAACCGGCCACTACCGTTCCCCCTCCCCGGAACGAAGCGAAGCCACCTCCTACCAAACTGGCCAAACCCCCTGCAGACCCCACCGTTCCCCCCCTCCGGAACGGCAAGAAACCGCCCCGCGTCTCCTTCGCGGCGGACCAGCAAACGCCGCAACACGTCCCTACCTCCGCAATCAAACCCAACGACCTCCCGACCCACCAACGACTTTTCCTGCGCTGCAGGAAAACTAATGTTCCTTTCCTGGTGGACACGGGGGCGGCGCTGTCAATATTTCCCAACAACATCCTCCGTCGTCAGGCGCGCTGCTACCGGCAGCTTCTCTACGCCGCCAACGGTACCACCATCCCCTCGTACGGGACGTACCGCTCCTCAGTTTATATGAGCGGGCTCGCGTACGAGTGGGAATTTACCGTGGCGGACGTGGAGAAGGCGATCCTGGGGGCCGATTTTCTTGCATATTTCGGTCTCCAGGTCGACGTCCGGAACGCGCGCCTGATTGACCCCTCCACCAAAACACCCATACCCGGATTCATACACGCCATCAACCACCCCCCCACACAATTTGAACGCCTCCTCCTCAACTACCGTCCCCAGCGCCGCCCCTCTGCACACATCTCCACTGTCCAGCACCACATAGAGACCACAGGACCACCCATCACCGCAAAAGCCCGCCGCCTACACCCCCTTCAGTTATCAAAAACCCGCCAACACTTCGACAAACTCATTGCCGACGGTATCGTCCGCCCCTCAAAATCCCCTTGGGCTTCTCCGCTCCACATAGTGCAGAAGCCCAATGGGGATATCCGCCCCTGCGGGGACTACCGGCGGCTTAACTCTAAAACCACACCGGACCTCTATAATGTCCCCCACCTGCGAGACTTTTCGTCACATCTCCATGGCGCCACCATCTTTTCCACCCTTGATATTTCACGTGCGTTCCATCACATCAACATCCACCCCCCCGACGTCCCGAAAACCGCTATAATTACCCCGTTCGGTTTATTTGAATATGTGAAGATGGGCTTCGGGTTAAGGAACGCGGCGAAAACTTGGCAGCGGTATATGGACAGTATCTTGCGAGGCCTACCGTTCGTATTTTGCTTCCTCGACGATATCCTGATCGCCTCCAAGACACAGGAAGAACACCTCGCCCACCTACAGCAAGTCCTAGACATCTTTTCCACCGAAGGCCTCCTCGTCAACACAGACAAATGTGTCCTCGGCCAACCCTCCGTCCGCTGCCTCGGCCACCAAGTATCCTCGGACGGCATCACACCCCTCCCGGACAAGGTCCACGCAATTATTGACTTCCCGCAGCCCCGCACGGTCACCGAGCTCCGCCGCTTCCTGGGTATGCTAAATTTTTACCGTAGACACATAAAACACGCCGCTCAACATCAACAACCACTCATACACGCCATTCCCCAACCCTCCAAAAAAAATGATAACCGCCCCATCACCTGGACCCCCCAACTTTCCGCCTCCTTCAAAATTTGCAAACAGGACCTAGTAGACGCCGCTCTATTAGCCCACCCCGACCCTCACGCTCCCCTTTCCATCACTACCGATGCGTCCGATTGGGCCATCGGGGCAGTGCTCCAACAGCACACCGGCGCCACCCCCCAACCCATTGGCTTCTTTTCTAAAACTTTATCCCCCACCCAAAAAAATTACTCTACCTTCGACAGAGAACTCCTCGCCATCCACGAAGCCATCAAGCACTTTCGTGACTTCGTGGAGGGCAGGCAGTTCTCTGTCGTCACAGATCACAAGCCCCTGACCCACGCCCTCCTTCAGAATCGCAAGTCCGCCTCCCCGCGTCGCCTCCGGCAGCTCGAGTTTATCGGACAATTCACGTCCGATATCCGATATTTGCCGGGGGCCGACAACTGCATGGCGGACGCGCTCTCCCGACCCACCCCCACCCCCGCGCCGGTGGCGGAGCTGCTGCCGTTCCCTTCCCCTCAATCCATCAAGTCAAAACAAGATCCAACCTCTGACCCCGCCCTCTCCAACCTCATTTCCGCATCCAAGTTGGAACAGCTGCCCCCCCTCGACCTCTGGTGCGACGTAACGGCCGATTCACCGCGCCCTTACGTCCCACCGGGGTTGAGGAGGCAGTTGTTCCTCCACTACCATTCCCTTCACCATCCTGGCATTCGGGCGAGCCGGGACCTCATCAAGACGCGGTACTTCTGGCCCCATATGAATACAGATATTCGTAACTGGGTTCTGGGGTGCCAGAAGTGCCAGCGTTTCAAAGTCTCGGCCCACCCGCATGTCCCTCCTCAACCAATCCCCGACTCCCTCCCGTGGGAGCATGTACATTTGGATCTAGTGGGCCCCCTTCCCCCGTCCGAGGGGAAGAAATACTGCCTCACGATGATCGATCGTGCCACCAACTGGGTGGAGTGCATCCCCCTCTCCACCATCACCGCGGACGCCGTCGCAACGGCTTTCCTCTCTCAATGGGTTAGCCGTTACGGTTGTCCGCGGACAGTCACGGTCGATCAAGGGAGGCAGTTTGAATCGGCCCACTTCTCCGAATTGTTACGCTCCCTCGGGATACAAAAAATCCACACTACCCCTTACCATCCCCAATCCAACGGGAAAATAGAGCGGTGGCACTCGGTCCTGAAGCAAGCCATTTCTACATCAGCAAATTCCCCTTCCTGGACAAAATCTCTCCCCTACATTTTACTCAGCCTTCGAACATCCGCCCGTCCTTCAGACCAAACTAGCCCCGCACAAAACGCCTTTAAAGACCCACTACGTTTACCGGCCGACATTTTCACTCCACGCCACACACCGTCAATTAACAGGGAACCACTACACTCAACAACACCGACAAACGACACCACTTATCCCAAACGATTTTTCACCACCACACACATGTACCTGAAAGAGCCCGGCATCCATAAAACTTTCCAACCACTTTACGCCGGGCCCTTTCAAGTCATCCGCACAACACATACCACCGCAACCCTGTTAATTGACGGCAAACCACATACAGTCCCGTTAGCCAGGTGCAAACCCGCACCTGTGCTAACCCCAACACCTAACAGTATCAGTCTCCCACCGTCCGTTCACGATGCAACATCACCTCTTCCCGCAACACCCGTCACCTCCGTCGTTTCCGGATTTCGACTCGGATCCGGAAATGGCGGCGATTCTCCGGGACGTTTTTGTCCCGGACCCACTTTCCCCCCTACCCCCTTCGCCCGGGCCTACCACACCGCTTTATTTTTCTCCGCCACGGATCTCCGGGTTACCTCCCCGGCCCCGACGGTGGAAGTACCCCCAGTGGCGAATTCTACGCGAATTTCGCGTAGCACAAGCCACAGGGGTACACCCTCCCTACACCCCCACCGACCCCCTGATGGATTCCATCCTTCACGAGTTCCGCCTTGCGGAACTCATGCCTCCCCCGCCCCCCGTTCAAATTTCGATCCCCCCCGTCAATTTCAACAAACCACCCATTCAAATTCCAAACCCCCCCATACCATCCAAAACCCCAACAACCCCCGCCCAACCTACAATTTCAAAACCCCCCGTTTTAATTCCCCCCCAATTCTCCATCTTCGACCCCCCTCCCTCCCCTCCATCGTCGGGGATATCCCCAATAGTTCCCGCCGGGACGAAACGGCCCGGGCGGCGGAACGGACGGAGGGAGCGTCCCCACACCCCCCTCGTCCCGGCGGCCAAGTCCCCCGCCCCGCTATGAGCAATCACGGCGGGGCCTTGAGATTCCGGGACAGTGCTGGTGTCTCATCAAACCACTCGCTCTGTACCGAAACTCGAGGCCCCACCGTGGCCGCCTCACCACGACGACCGCCGGCGACTGCCCCCAACACACTACACTCACACACACACACACACAACCACTCGCCACATCCTATCCACACCCAGGAAACGGCGGACCCGCACGACCGCCTCCCACATGTTGACCAAATTTTTGCACACCCCTCAACTTTTGTACATACCTCTGTCTCTTCTGTAAATACCCCTTCATCTTTTGTACATACTCATCCATCATCTGTAAATACTCATCCATCAATTGTAAATACTCATTCATCCTTTGTGCATACTCCATCCTCATCATTGTAAATACTAACACACATTGATCACATTTATAAATGCGAAATGTTTATATCTGTCGACTCATCATCACCCAATATTTATGTCTTATACTCTACTTACCATATTATACTCTATCTTCTACTCTACTTACCATCTACTTACTCTAGGTTTACCATGTACTTACCTTCTATATACCATACTTCCTATCTACTTACATACTCTTAAGCCCTCTAGCTTTAAGACTGGCCTTCAGCCCAACTACCTGTTTGCTTCGGCCTTCAGCCCCTGTCACCTTACGCCTTCAGCACCACCTTTGTTTGCCGTAGCCCTCAGCTCCTGTCACCTTGCGCCTTCAGCTCCACCTTTTGTTTGCCGTAGCCCTCAGCTCCTGTCACCTTGCGCCTTCAGCTCCACAAATCTTGGTTCAAACTGGGGGGACCTCTGTCGTGAGTCCCTCCCGGGAACACTCCTATATTATTAAGTTCTCACCAACATTCAAACGCCAAACTAAAGCTCCGTAAATAAAGATATGAGTGGGGACAGGCGACAGAACCCAGGGTTACTCAACCTGGGGCCCCACTACCAGCTCCCTGCAAGGAGCTGGAGGGAGAGGCCCCCAAGTACTATAAAACCCCGGATCCTGGCGCTCAAGCTTCATTCGACACTTCCTCTAACCAGCTCTCTCTTCTCTCTCTTACCTTACCTCCCAGATGATCGGTTGACTACAGCCGCCTGGGAATTTCACCTCCTCTCTCCTCCTCCTTGTCTAGATGATCGGTTGAATACAGCCGCCTAGACAAGGGACCTCTCCTTTCCTCTCCTTCACCTAGATGAACGGTTGACTACAGCCGCCTAGGTGAAATTCCCTCATCCACCTCTCTCTCCTCCTAAAGTCGTAGATGTTCGGTTGACTACAGCCGCCTGCGACTTTTCCTTCTTTACCTAAAATCACTCACTCACCTTATTTCCACACCGCCGTGATGAAAATTCTAAATTCATCACAATCTTCATCTTCATTCTGTTCTCTATGTTTTAACTAGCTGGTGATAATTAAGTTTCGGGTATATTGCCTAGAATCACGGGAGCCTGCTCTCTGCAGCTGCGCCCTCCTCTGTATAATCGAAACCTCACGGTCACCCCGTATTAGAAACCTAGATTTCAAAGGACGTCCTAAAAAGAAATTTTCTACCGAAGAATTCTCATTTATAATAATCTAGAATGATTATTCATAATCGAAAAACACCTCTGCATTCATTCAGTCAGTCGGTTTGAAGGGAGATGTTCGTTACGTGTAAAAGGCCGCCGGCCGAGGGCAATGCCTTCACTCTTGGCCTCGTAGCCCACGTTGGTTTTGTCTCCTTTTTTTGCTCCTTATCCCCCAGATCCCGGAGCGAATAAAATATGTGTGCCACGGTCATGATCGCCACAACTACTTTGTTTCGGGCCGTAGGAGAGGGGCGTTAATTCGATAAGACACGCATTAACGCACCTTTCGTAGTCAATGCGGCCTTCGAATATGGGCCGTCCTCGAGGAAGTCGTGTTGTCCTGGATGCAGTGGGGGGGTCCTAATTTTTGGAGCAAACCAGGAATTTCTCGTGTCTGCCACCCCCCTCCCCTCCCCGTATCTACCACTGTCTACGTTGATATATATACATATATTATATACCTTTTAGCAGTTTAGAAGGTCTTGCCTGTTTTTCCAGGACATCCCGAGATGTGGGGCGACCTAGTATTTTCGATTTTGAGGGGAAGGCTTCCTCATACTGTTACACTCGATTGTGTAATTTTGACTAATTTTTGGGTGTTTTGAACAAAAGGAAATCGCGATTTTGATCACTCGATGCAGTCTGAACGTGCTGAAACTACTCGCAATCGATTCAGCTACCAAAAAAACATGGTAAACGAATCCTCACATGCCTACATAAAAAAAATACGTAATTTTTTGGATTTCGGCCTACAGTTTTGTAAATACGTTGTGTGCGCCTAATTGGGCTAGGAGTAGTTGCAATTCATTCAGCGCCCAAAAAACATGATGGACAACACCCCACATGCCTGTGTTGCAGAAATTCATTCTTTTTTATTTTTTTGGACAAAAATTTGTAAATTTGGACCGCTGCGCACCATGCGATTGGGCTGGGTAATCAAAGCATCATTACTCTTGCGGAGATGGATTTTTCTCCGCAAGAACGAGCTTTTTACCTTGAAAACTAAGAGACTTATCGTGCGGAGTGACACAAATACATACATATAAATATATTTGAATTTTTTCACAGGGAGCATCTCTGAAATTTTAGAACGAACCAAATAGCTACGTTTTCTTTGAAAATTCGCTAAAACCTGGGCGTGAACAGCAGAAAATATCCTACCAAAAAATCAGTTTTTAGCGCAGAGAATACCTGTACTTTTTTTCAATTAAAAAAAAAAAAAAGCTGACTAGAAATCGTAACGCCAAGGGAGTAACCCAAATTTCATCAATCCGATAGAAACCGAATCACTGAAAAAAACAGCTATCAATATTAAAACAAATTCCAACGCTAGAATGAACGAAAAATATTTTGGAATATATAAGAAACAAGAATGTAAGTACTTGGTACTTGGCTCAAGAAATGGAAAAAATAATGAATAAATGAATTGAAACGGATTGAATACATTGAATAACAATTATTCTTATAAAGGAACTTTTTCCAATTCCCAATCCACCTTCCACCTCAGGGTTCATTCAAAATCATCGATAGGTATTTAAAATTCATCTGCACTCATTACGTTGGTTTATTTTGACAGAAGAGTTCCAACAGAGAAGTTCCAAGACGGTATAATATTAACATACACAAAAATCGCATAATTTTCTCGAAAAATCTGATAGAATAGAGACATTATGATACTATCGGTAGTCCGTGTGTATCCGTAGTTTTGAATCGATAATGCCGATACTGTCGACAACCCAAACTATCCATAGTTTTTCGTCACTAAGACGGTACTCATCATCATCTTCCCACCAAATTTCTGCGTATTGGAGCGTAAGTGGAATAGCTATACTCAATACTCAATACTTTATTTGTATGACACCATAGTAATGGTAATATATCGTAAGGTTAAGCTTGGTTTATTTATTATTTACTATTATTTATTATTCTATTATTCTATTGGTTTATTATTCTATTGGATATACTTACAGAAATGTTGGCTGTTCGTTTACTGTTTCTTTCATGTGCAATAGTTGAAATAACTATTTTTGATGGCTTCCACCGATTTTGGCCCCCAAAAACACGAATTAGGCTCCTATTTTTGACAAATTATCTTTGATCAGTGATAGTGCAATTTAATTGCCTTAATTCACCTGTTGATACTAGCCAACATAAACTGACAACAGACTCAACAGCGGAAGCAAGTGTGATTCACGAGATAACAAATACAAATCAGAAGACGAAACATCGTATCGAGATGACAAGTTGAATCGAAGGGCTCAAATCAATAATTGTGAAGAGGAACGATTTTTGGGTGGAAATCAGGTTCTGGGAAGAGGGCTCTAGTGTACAAATTTAGGTCATTTCAGACAGTTTCCCAGGTTTTTGATGAATAAAAAATTAATTTTGGGAGCTGAACCTTCGTTAAAACCTCAGTTCTTCACTCTTTGGTCAAAATCAACTTCATATTCGGTCTTCTCGCCCTGGAAAACATGGGAAACGATTCCTCACGAACAGCCTCAGAACACCTCGGGGCGTATTCCGATCGGGCAGCCGAGCTTCGGAGCACAACTAGGACCCAAGTGGAGCCTGTTAACAATAACAAACATCCAAAATCAGCTTCCTTTCCGACTCACGTTTCACCGCCTTCAGGGGAAGGGACCTCAGTCGAAGTGGCAAGGCGTTGTGGAATTTCGCTCCAGTGTAAATTTTATTTACTCCTTTGTGACACGCTCAGCCTGAGGTGGTCAGTCAACAGGTCATTTCATACCTCACCGACTTGGAAGTTGGAAGAGCCCTAGTAGCTGATAATATTCGAGCAGACCTTGTACCTTGACCTTTAGGTATGACTGTGTGAGAGGGCGGAGCTGCGGTGAAAATGACTAACTCTTTCTGAATAGTCATGACATGAATCATATTTCACCTCGCCCTTCTTCCGTCCATTAAGTTCACCTCACGCAATCATTCAGAGACGGCTTTCCCTCGGGGCCAATATACCGATAAAGACCCCGGGAGCCGTTCTCCACTACAAAATAAAGGAAGCTCGACTCGAATTGAGAGCGGATGGGAGATGCTTGAGATGTCTGGGAGGCCGTGGGCCCGGAGAAATGGGAGGTGTTTATGACATTCTTGAGAGGAGGGTCCCGTGGTGAGAATAATCAACAGCTGGACGACCCTTTTCCCGGACCTGCCCTTCGAGGAACTTCCTTAAGCGTTTCCTGATCAGGGAAGATGGTGCTGAATTCCTAATTGCATTCGGGGCATCCAGTCACCTTGGTAAGCGGCGTTTCTAAACATCGCAACAACAAACGACCAGGCCGAAACTCCTTTTTAGTGGTTTTTGGTTTATTATTCCACGAATAATACACCTATAATATAGGTGGCCGAGAATCCCTAATTTTCAGTTTGGTTTTCGGGCTCACCACTCCACCACCCAACAAGTACATAGGGTAGTAGACTACATCGCCAAAGGATATGAAGGTAAGAAGTACACTGGTGCTGTGTTCTTGGATGTGCAATCTGCCTTTGACAAGGTCTGGCATAAGGGCCTCCTATTTAAGCTCAAGTCCTTCCTACCCAATTCTCTCTACTTGCTACCGAAGTCTTTTCTCAGTGAACGAACCTTCCGGGTGAAAGTAGGGGAAGCCTTCTCATCTTTTAAAGATGCTTGTGCTGGTGTGCCCCAAGGATCCCCCCTATCGCCCCTCCTATACAGTCTATACTGTAGCGACTTCCCCGAATCAGGTGATGCAATGGTTGCTCAGTTTGCTGATGATACTGGGATACTAGCGGCTGGAAACACAATCCCGGAAGTCAAACTTGCAGGCACACCTAACTAAAACTGAGGAGTGGTGCGACAGGTGGAAGGTGAAGATCAATCCCACCAAATCATCGCTTGTCACATTCACCCTCAGGAGAGGTTCAGTTTCGGGCATCCAGTTGGGAGGGCTCCTATTCGCTCAGCAAAACATTTTTATAACACCCCCTCAACATTTTTTTCTTTTACGTTTCATGGTGCGTAGAGTCCAGAATTGCAATGTCCGTCCGCCGTATCATCCATCTTCCTTTATTTTCGGTCTAAAAAATTCGTTCTTTCTTTCGTACACATGCTCCAATCGGGCCCTAGTTGTGTCCCGAAAGTTTGCAGCCATCGGAATATACCCAAGAGTGTTATGGGTGAAAAATGGGGCTAACATTTTTTTTGGTGTTTTAGTAACATGAGGTTGTGAGGTATCATTTTCCATATTTTTTGGATGAGGAGACCGAGTATGAAGTCGATTTTGACTGAAGAGTGGAAAATTAAGGTTCTAACGAAGTATCAGCCTAAAATTTATGCCTAAAGTCGTCAGCCTTACAGTTTCTATCTAAAGTGTCAGTCTAACATTTCTGAAGTCTCTATTTTACGTTTAAATTTGGTCTAAAATAGTCGTTCTTCTGCACACTGTTTGGGTCCCCATTTGGAAACACATTTCCTAGCTGTGCTCCGAAGTTCGGCAGCCCGATCGGAGTACACCCAGGGGTGTTACGGGTGAAAAACGCTGCAAAGTCCTTGTCACATGGGTTTATTATTCTACTGGACTTACCTACAGAAATGTTGGCTTTTTATTTATTGTTTCTTTCATGCGTAATAATCAAAATAGCTATTTCTGATAGTTTCCATCAATTCTGGCCCCTAAAACACAAATTAGGTACGCTCCTGTTTTTTCATCAACTTATCTTTGATCATTGCTTGTGCCATTTAATGAACATGATCCACGTGTTGACACTTCTAGTGTTATTCTACAAATTGATGGTGATTTCAGACGATTTCCCAGGTTTTTGACTCATAACAACTCAATTTTAGGAGCTGAACATTATTGGTAGAACCTCGATTTTCCACTCTTTGGTCAAAATCGACTTCAAATTCGGTCTTCTCGTCCCCAAAAACATGGAAAACGATACCTCAAAAGCTCATGTTACTAAAACACAAAAAGTACCTATTTTTATACACATTTTCACTCATAACACCCCTGGGTATATTCCGATCGGGCTGCAAAGTTTCGAGACACAACTAAGTAGGCCCAAATGGAGCATGTGTGCGAAAGAAAGAATTTTTTAGACCGAAAATGAAGCCGATACACGTGATACGGCGGACGGACATTGCATTTTTGGAATCTACGCACCTTGAAACGGAAAAGAAAAAATTTTGAGGGGGGGTTTATAAAAATTTTTTGCTGAGCGAATACAAAGGTGTATTATTCCCAGAATAATAAACCAAAATGGGCGTATAAATAGGGGCTTTTGAGGTTTCATGAGCTTGTGAGGTATCGTTTTCCATGTTTTTTATGGCGAGAAGAGCGAATATGAAGTTGATTTTGACCAAAGAATGAAGAATTGAGGTTGTAACGAAGGTTCAGCTCCCAAAATGCATTTTTTATGAGTAGAAAACCAGGGAGATTGTCTGAAATTACCATGAAGCTGTATAATAACACTAGAAGTAGTATCAGCACGTGAATCAGTACAATTAATTGGCACTATCAATGATCAAAGATAATTTGTCAAAAATGAGAGCCTAATTCGTGTTTTGGGGGCCAAAATTGGTGAAAACCACCAAAAATAGTTATTTCAACTATTGTACATGCAAGAAACAGTAAACGTATTTCCAGCATTTCTGTATCTCCAGTACAATAATAAACCCATGTGACAAGGACTTCGCAGCGTTTTAATAAATAAAATGAGTTTCTGAAAAATTGTTCGACACAAATCCGGATTTCCTACTGTCTTGTTGAATTACAGTCATAATTTCAAATATAGCTTTTTGCGTAGGTATAACTTTCTGATGTTGTGTCCGAAGCTGTTCAGCGCTTAATGAAATTATATAAATATTGTGCAGTTGCAGATTTCAATACTCCAACCCCACATGTGGTTTCGCCAGCAACCTGATGGTTGACGACAAGAAAAACCTTGTTGAGTTTTTCGAGTTTTTTTTCCTAAAAAAGTGGATACACCTTTGTGTTTTGCGTTTTTGTTCTTCTACAATATATTATTTAGGTCTAAAGTTGTCCATTTTTAAGGGCATCACTAGGATTTTTCAAATGGGGTATTACAGTCTCCCCTCCGCAAGTTATTTCCCCCAAGTAATATACGATAATCGGGTCTGTTCATCGAGAAAATGTTAACATTAAGTTAGAGAAGCAAATATTTCGCATTTCCTTCCTTGTATTAAACATTTATCACCTTCTCCTACACTCTACGTCCTTTTTACAGTTACTTGAACTATAATATTCCAAAAATCGTCTATTTTTAGACTCATTGGAATATCCCATGTTGGCGACGTTTTGGACCACTTTTCATCTTGCTATATCCAACGTATGCCCAAACAAAAAACACCAAAACCTGAAAGCACGAACTCCGTTCTGAAACCGACTGTGGAAATTATGGTTGTACTTATGTACCCTTATTTATGTATTCTATGTCCTTCCCAACCGTTACTAATTCACCGATCCTACTGTATCCTGCCAATTTGTTCATCTAATTGGTCCTTTGGTGTATCCCATCTCCCACCATATCCAAATCTTTAATCATGAATCCATTCAATGTTGTTTACAGCCCGTCTACCAGTGAATCGTGGGCTGTCTACAATTGGGGAGTAGTTCCCGCCATTGGCATCATGGCATTCGGTAAACCGCTTGACAGACGTTTTGAATGCCTTTTTCGCCGCTTCACATAACTGCTTCGCTATTTCAAAATCCAACAAAATTATATAATTTTTTTTGAAAATTTGGTACTTGGTCCCGTATTATTCATCACGTCACTGGATTTTGTCAGTGAAATTGTTGACGCCTTTAAATTGGTTTCTTTGCCGTGAAACTTGTTTCCACTGTTGGGAATCCTTGGGATTTTACAATATTAAATGTCTTTGGCATAAGAAGCCCCTAATGTTGACTAAAGCTAGCGATTCATGGTTGTTGAATCACTAACAATGGAGCTATTATATAAAGAATAGTCTGGGTTGGATATCGGAAAGTCTTACATTGGGTCATGCTGCATGAATGGTTTTTGCTGTTTTTTTAAATTTCATATTTTTATAATTAACAAAATCCAAAAACGACAATTTGCGGTAGATATAGGCTGACATCAATAATGAAAATTAATTGTCCACTGCTTGAGTAAAATAGTGGTTACGTACGTTGAAACTAATGGCTGCACTGCTTCAGCTGCTAAAAACAGCATTTTTAGAACCTCAGTTAAATAGGAAATACCTAATTGTAACTACAATAGTAACTAGTTGATATACAGTTCAACAGCAGGCATGTTCCAGCTGACTCGAATTGCTAATGAGTTCAGTACAGTGGTACAGAACTGTGTTCCAACCCCACAAAGTGTTGGAAACTGTTACAACCACGTCAGATGCTGAGGAACTGGGTTCTTGAGTTTCGACACTTTTCGCATCCAATCAGGGATGGGTTTTTTCCCCCAACGGAACTGAAGATAACCCCGTGGAACCTTCCCAAAATCTCATTTTCCTCCAACCTTCACGACAAAAATACTGAGAAACACACACACGCACTCCAACCTTCACTTAAACGGACCTTTCCTCTCTGTGGTACCTACTCAGCTATTTTTTTTTGGCCCTCAAGTCATCACAGTTGTTTGGCGCGATTCCAAGGCGTTCCAGCCGATGAGTTCTCGAACTGAAACAGTTCTAAAACTCATCCCCACCCTTCAGAAAAACTTGGGTTCTGGTTTTGTAACTTTCTAAACCCAGTTCTGGTGGCTGGAACATACCTAACGTCAATATTCAGGACATATTTTCATACCTAATGTTCAGAACATGATAGACCAATCTGAAGTAGTTACGCAGAAGCTACCTATACTATGAACAGTTGTAGTTACTTATCTATTTTAGTAATTTAATAAATTAGTAGGTATTCTGTTGTAATAGTTGCACCTACTCTGTTTACACGCTTATTAGAATAGTCAGCTTTTCACATTTCCACTTTTTTGATGTTGCATTGAGTGGTTTGAGGCGTTCAGTTGATAAGTGGTGATGTTGGTTGCTTGATTCTGCAAGTTTGGTGCCCTTTAGCTGTAAGCTAGATTTGAATTTAATTTTTGATGGTGTGGTAGATTGATTTGCATTCACAAATATGTCAACGAATTTGAATCCACTCGGGTCGCTTTGCATTGCTACACCCAGAGCATTAGTGCTGTCCTGTGGTTGTCGTTAATTTTCCTGCTTGTGGATATGGATATTATATGCATATAGAGACGTAAACGGTGTGCCCAATTTTCATTTACCTCATCATTGTATCACCATGTTGGTTATTGCGTTTTTTTTTACAGCGTTCATGTGTCACCACAACGTATTTCTACTCTATGGTTCCATCGAGAATCCGGACCAGTCCAAGTGGGATAAAGTGACTCATTATTCGGTTTTCGTGTCATTCATGATCGCATGCCTTTTCGGAGTGACGGGCTACGCCACCTTCACGGGGATGTCGCAAGGTGAACTACTCAAATTACAAATTATTTTTATTTACATACAAGTAGGGCAGGAATACAAAAAATACATAAGTCGCGTACTTATGTACCAGTTCTATCTAATAATTTTCAATTGCATATGGGTTTAACTATTAGAAGTGAGAGTAGTATTTTAACATTGATCTTGTTCCGAAGTTTCTAAACTACGCGCATGTTACTGGTTGAAGCTAACTTTTGTTTTGGTCCCAATGAATCAAAATCCAAAATCTTTTGACGATTACTGATTATTTGCATGTTGAAGTCGTTCCTTACCCGAAGTCCAAGCCTGTATCCGTTTTAAGTGTAAAATCAATTTGGATGAAGCTCAATTTTGTATATTTTTTAATGATTATGGTACCTGGGAGGCCTGGTTTGCCTTCGTTGTCCTCGTTACAAACTGGATTAAATAATTACAGACTTGATTGAAATAAAGATGTATTTGCTCGTTTAATCGATTTTGAAAAGGCGTTTGATCAATACAGTATTTTGAAGAAATCTGAGATCGGTGATATCTGTCTAAATGCAATCGATTCTTGGGCTTAACGCTCTGCCGGCTTTAAAAATTCATAGAGAGGTGTGACCAGGTTGTTAAGTTTCCCCCCAGTACTTACACTAATGGAGTCCTTGGACCGGACCGTCTCCACTGAGTAGTTCCCAGAGCGTTCGTAGACCCAGAGGGTGCTGCCATGTACGTGCTCTTAGGTTGCTTACCTGGTGCATATCCTTTCAGGAGCAAGTATCACCTTTCACTCTACAATTACGGCGTGTAGCAATTGGCATAGCAGACCGTCGAGGCATTGAAAGGCGGCAGCTTTCTTGGCTCGGGAATAACAGAAAATTGACGGGAATTACTAGAGCTGTTGTTTCAAGCAACCCAAGATAAGGAAGATTTTCGCATCAGTGATCAGCAACGTCCGTAACCCCAGATAGAGGAAGATGGGATGCAGACGTTAATTACTTAGTCAATTAGTACAGAAAATTATGACTATCTAATCTATAGAGTCGGTGCTAGGTAGAAGCCCCACCATATAATATCTCAGTTGCAAATATCTTTGTGGTAGGTAGGTACTTACTGAGTTATTATTTTGATATTCAAGGTGATTTGCTGGAAAATTATTGCTGGGACGACGACCTAATGAATGCTGCACGAATCGCCTTTTCACTCACGATTCTTCTGACCTTTCCCATCGGTAAGGAATTTGCTGTCTCTTATTTGCATTGTTTGTATATGACCAAGAATCGATTAGGATTTATAATATTTTCATTGAAATCCAGTAAGTGTAGATCATTGTCTGATTTTTTCCCTCAACTCATTAGCTAGGGATTTAGCCACTATAATGCTAAACCTACTCGTTTGGTAATTTTAAGTCACTGATTCTTTTGTGTGTTCCTGTTATTTTTCAGAATGTCTCGTTACAAGATCTGTTCTTTCAATGGCATTCAGACCGATCCCTCATTTTCTTTCGACGATCCTCATTGTTGGGTTGGCTTACCTCATTTCGATTTCCACCGATTGTTTGGGAGTCGTTCTCGAGCTCAATGTAAGTAGTTGCCGCTTGCCGAACGTAAATTACGCTCTAGTTGCATTTATTATCCGTTCCGCAATGAAACGACCCGCCTATTCCATTCATGCAGCATGGCTTAAGGAGCGAACTTTCAAAGAAACAGTTCGGGAAATTGAGAATTTAAATTAATGGTCACCAGTGTGGCACGTCATGCAATAAAATTATGTCAAAAAACCATTTTTGGGTGTTTTGAACCAAAAATCGTGATTTTTGATAACTCTATGCAGTCTAAACATGCTGAAACTACTCGCAATCGATTCAGCGAGGAAAAAAAAACATGCCTACATAAGATAATATTGAATTTCGGACTACAATTTTGTAAATTTGGTACACTGGGTGCGTCTAATCGGACTGGGACCAGTTGCAGTCGATTCAGCGCCCCCAAAAAACATTATTGACAACACCCCACTGACTATGTTGCTGAATGTGTTTTTTTTGGGAGGTGGGGGGGGGGGGGGACAAAAAGTTGTAGTTGGACCCCTGCGCTCGGTGCGATCGGGCTGGGTAACGAACTTATCATTACTCTTGCGGAGAACGATTTTTGTGCGCAAGAACGAATTCTTTATTATGGAAATGAAGGGATATCATGCGGGATGACACACACACGCAGACACACGATAAAGTGAAAAATCTGTAAATTAGATGAAACGGATTTTGAAGGGAGTGCAGTAGGACATCTCTGAAATTTCGGAACGAGCCAAATAGCTACATTTTATTTGAAAATTCGCTAGTAAGCCCGTAGTCGATTGATAATCTACATTTTTGCATTATAGTAGTTGTAGTATGGAGAAAAAGGAATTTAACTATTCAGAGTACAGATTTTGTAAACCGGTAAATTATAGTCGTCACTGTTCACAAAACAAATTGTTGAATACGTAAAAGAACGTATATTGAATTTCACACGAATACCGGCTATTAACTAGGTACCTACCTACTAGATCTTAACTGTTGTACCTACATTAAAAATTAAATTGATTGACTAAAAACTGTATGTATGCCTGTAAAACTGTCCCTTACAAATTTATATAACTTCAACAATTCATCACTTCTGGTGCCATTTAATAGATCAACCATTTCTTCTCCATCGAAATAACATTTACCAAAATTGCTATACCTAAACTCTGCAATTATTAGGACCTTTACATAAAAAAAATCGAAAGTATCCTCTTCTTTGTCTTAATTACGTAGCGAGCCTCTTGTTTTCTCGGGTCCAAACTCTTGAGTTTAAATGTATGTAGTTGCTCACATCTCCCCAAACCTGCATTACTTTTAACGAATCCGTCGTAGTATTCTATGGATTTTGAAGTTGTTTCTTAAAATTGTATGCCTCAGAGGCAATTTCGACTGTTTTCGTTTATTTTCTTGAGTAAAAGATCTTGGTGAGTTGAGTATTCGAAAAGGTGCTTATATGATCCGATGATCGAAAGTGGACGATAAGCCAGTGGAAAGAAAGCGAAATGACGTCATAGGTAAAGGCCCTCATCCCAGCGTCCGCCTGGGGGGGACCCTCAGTGCAATCCACTTCGACGTAATTTCGTTTTCTTTCCAACCGTTTGTTTCTCAAGCTATACTGAGTTTTGCAATGTAAATTGGCAGAGGGGGTACGAACTAAATCACTCGCGAAGAAATCGTGGAAACCCATTTCAAAGAAAAACGGAGTTATTGAAAAAATAGTCTATTTCCACTAATACACGAAAAAACAAAAAACGCGAAATACACTGTTATACCGGTTACGGTGATCAAACCATCGTCAGTAACAAACAATAACTGGCGCACCCACAGACAAGAAGAACGACTGGCAGCAGCACTGAGTAAGAAGTTTGTGGATAAGAAGCTTGTTGTAGCCCTTAAGGCAGATAAAGGCAGTACTACAGTCATTATGACAAAAACTGATTACGTAGCCAAAACGAACTAAATCACTCGCGAAGAAATCGTGGAAACCCATTTCAAAGAAAAACGGGTTTATTGAAAAAATAGTCTATTTCCACTAATACACGAAAAAACGCGAAAAACACTGTTATACCGGTTTTGGTGATCAAACCATCTTTGTTTTTTACTGACGATGGTTTGATCACCGAAATCAGTAACAAACAGTAATGAGTTATTGTTTGTTGCTGGCGATTGTTTGATCACCGAAACCGGTATAACAGTGTTTTTCGCGTTTTTTCGTGTATTAGTGGAAATAGACTATGTTTTCAATAACTCCGTTTTTCTTTGGCAGAGGGGGGTTTTCAAGGGTGCTAAATCGTATTCTGAGATCAAAAATAAAAAATTCCTACACACTGAAATTGACCATTGATC
This sequence comes from Leptopterna dolabrata, assembly GCA_954871275.1. Classification (NCBI taxonomy): domain Eukaryota; kingdom Metazoa; phylum Arthropoda; class Insecta; order Hemiptera; family Miridae; genus Leptopterna; species Leptopterna dolabrata. The sequence goes on along the minus strand of OX940984.1, from coordinate 12,481,390 downwards.
ATGACGCCTGTAAGAAAAACGCTGCAAAGTCCTTGTCACATGGGTTTATTATTCTATTGGACATACCTACAGAAAGGTTGGCTGTTCATTAATTGTTTCATTCATGCGTAATAATCGAAATAGCTACTTCTGATGGTTTCCATTAATTTTGGCCCCCAAAACACAAATTAGGTACGCTCTTTTTTTTTCTTTTTTTTAAAACTATCTTTGATCATTGGTAGTGCCATTTAATCGTCCTGAACCACGTCTTGACACTTTTTCCAGTGTTATTATACAAACTGATGGTGATTTCAGACGATTTCCCAGGTTTTTCACTCATAAAAAATCAATTCTGGGAGCTGAACATTTGGTAGAACTCAATTTTCCACTCTTCGGTCAAAATCGACTTCATATTCGGTCTTCTCGTTCCCAAAAACATAGAAAACGATATCTCAGAAGCTCATGTTACCAATATGTTGCTAAAACGTAAAAAGTACCTATTTTTACACACATTTTCACTCATAACACCCCTGGGTATATTCCGATCGGGCTGAAAAGTTTCGGGACACAACTAGGGCCCAAATGGAGCATGTGTGCGAAAGAAAGATTTTTTTAGACCGAAAATGAAGCCTGTACACGTGATACGGTGGACGGCGGACGGCGTACGGCGGACGGACATTGCATTTTTGGAATCTATGCACCTTGAAACGTAAAAGAAAAAAGTTTGAGGGGGTGTTATAAAAATTTTTTGCTGAGCGAATACATAGGTGTATTATTCACAGAATAATAAACCAAAAACAGTATTATGGGGCCATTATGATCTTTATCCCCGACTCCAGTTGTATGTACTTGGATGGACACCAATACAAGCCGTACAGGCTTGCAAGTCAAGTGCCTGTGAGAAAAGTCCGCTGTTGTAAATGGAGGGGGAAAAACATGAATGTTTAGTTCATCCTGTCAATTTTTGTCCATGTTACAGGGGGTGGTCGCTGCTGTGCCTCTGGCATTCATCCTCCCGGCTGCCAGCTACCTCAAGCTCGAAGAGGGCTCCCTCTTTTCCAGAGCCAAACTCCCGGCTCTCGGCCTCGCCCTGTTCGGCTCAGTCGTCGCTCTGATTGGCCTCTTCACAGTAATCACCAACTTCTCAACGTCGGCCGACCGGTGCATCGAGGGCCACTGGATGCCGTACTGTGTCTCCACCAAAAACGCCACACGGTGGTAACGCACCACCTAAACCCCTCGCCTGTCAAGTATTAACAAGTTGCACTACTGAGGATTCCCTAGGCGTATTTAGTTATAGACGGAATAATATGTTTCAATTGTGTAGCTAATTGTTATAGTTCTAAAGGCTGAACTTGTGTTCTATAGTGAAAACTGTTTTCACCTGTCAGTATCAAGGGGTCTTTCTGAAGGGGCCACTCTTCTATGCTATGGCCAAAACATGTCAACAATTTTCTTTGTAAAACAATTTCAAGACTTGTAATTATATTCCTAGTGCAGCTGTTGTCAGGACCCCTTCTGTGTCCGATTACTTATTGGGTCTAATTTCATAACTGTAATCAGTCAGTTGGTTCATACTTTGCAAGTTCCCCAGAGTCTGATTACTTATTTGGGTCTAATTTAATAACTGTGATCCACCAGTTGATTCATATTTTGCAAGTTTCACACCCGGTGTCTGATTACTTATTTGGGTCTAATTTAATAACTGTTATCAGCCAGTTGATTCATACTTTGCAAGTTTCACACCCGGTGTCTGATTACTTATTTGGTCTAATTTAATAACTGTGATCAGCCAGTTGATTCATATTTCGCAAGTTTCACACCCGGTGTCTGATTACTTATTTGGGTCTAATTTAATAACTGTGGTCAACCAATTGATTCATACTTCGCAAGTTTCACACGCGGTGTCTGATTACTTATTTGGGTCTAATTTAATAACTGTGGTCAATAATTGATTCATACTTTGCAAGTTTCACACCCAGTGTCTGATTACTTATTTGGTCTAATTTAATAACTGTGGTCAGCCAATTGATTCATATTTCGCAAGTTTCACCCCCGTTTGATTTTTTTACATCGTAACGAAGATTTATTGTGGTGGAATGGAGTGCTTAATCCGCCATGTGCATCTACAGGACAGTGAAGGGAAAGGCAGTTCATGTTATCCAACTCCCTCTCTTCTCATTGTCATCCACAGCACCTTGTGTTGCCATGGATGCTATGTACGAGGGTGGATCAAATATAAACGGGACTTCTTTTTTTAAATTTTATTCATTAGAAAATAAAAACCAGGTATATGTCACTTTTCTACATAGTCTCCTGCTTTCGTGACCCATTTTTCCCAGCGAGTAGGAAGTTTTTTAATCCCAGCATCAAAAAACGGTGAAGGTTGCGTCTGAAGCCAATTGCGCACGAACCCCTCGACCCCATCATCATCCTTGAATCGTTGTCCGCCTAGCACTTCTTTAAGCGGCCCAAACAAGTGAAAATCACAGGGCGATAGGTCAGGGCTGTAGGGAGGACGATCAAGTGGAGTCCAATGCATTTCTTCCAATTTTTGAACAGTTAGAGCTGCAGTAGAATGGGGCCTTGCATTGTCGTGGAGGAGGATGACGTCACGAATTGGTTGATTCCGTCTTTTGTTGTGATATGCAGCCCTCTCCTGAGTCAGTAGCTCACAATAATAGGCAGCATTGATTGTGCTTCGCTCGTGCAGAAAATCAATGAGCAAAACGCCTCGATAGTAGAAAAAAACAGTTGCAAGGACCTTGCCAGCAGACAGTCGAGTTTTCGCTTTCACTGGGGCCGTCTCCCCCTTCCTCTGCCACTCCATACTGGCTTGCTTTGATTCGGGTGTGTAATGATGGACCCATGTTTCGTCGCAGGTGACGATGCTAGCCAAAAATGCTTCCCCTTCTTCCTCAAACCTTGCAAAAAGCCTCTGACAGACCTCCAATCGTCTCAACTCCTGATCTACAGTCAAAAGGCGAGGGACCCATCTGTCACACACTTCACGGAATCCTAGGTGCTCTGTAATGATTGTTTGGCAGCTCCCATAACTTATCCCAACCTGCTCAGCAATTTCGGAGACAGTCACACATCGATCACCTTCAAGAATGTCACGAACCGCTTGAATGTTCTCATCTTTAATGCTGCTCCGGGGACGACGATCGTGTTCCTCATTCTCTACTCGTTCTCTTCGCTCCTGAAACTCTTTGTGCCAGGCAAACACACGGGTCCAAGAGAGGGTTTGGTCCCCAAACTGGGCGGTCAACCTTTGAAAAATTTCCGAAGGTTTGACTCTTTCAAGGGCAAGAAATTTTATGATAATTCGTTGCTCAATGGAAACGGGCACCTTTTGCTCAGACATCGCGATCACTACTCATGAAAGGTCGTAAAGGGAGAGACGCCCCCCTCATCCACCTTCTAATGAACCTGTCCAAACAATCTCAAAGTGATGGCCCGCTTCTGTCAACCGTCGGCGCTCAGGGGTCAAAGTCCCGTTTATATTTGATCCACCCTCGCACCTTCTACCTACAGTATTCATTTTGCCAGGATGCCACTCTCCGAATCCTCCACTCTGAGGCTCTAGATACCCTAATCGGACGCTTGTAGCTGCATACTTCTAACGTTATTTATGATGAAACGTCGTGCAAACTCTCTAACATTACAAGTCGATCTGTTGTTTCTTATCACCACATCGCATGTTGAAGGCTGTGACGCACACCACACTACACACAGGATGCACACCACACTACACACAGGACGCACATCAACTGAGTCTGGCCTGATTATTATCATAACAATTTCATTTTTACGACCCTCTATTGTAGTTTTACCTCCAGTATGTAATCAATTGGTTTCTGTATACAAAGTATGTATAGTTAGGGGTCCTCAATCGTAAAATATAGACTTTTATTTCACCAGTAAAACTTGGTAATTTGTCATCTAGGAATGTTTAAAATGCCGTTTCAAAAATTATATATAATCTGTTACGAATAGGAAACATTTATCTACGTTAACATATTGTTCTCGAATGAGTCGTTTACCCTAGTACTGATTTTCAGTTAGTGGTTTTATGTGATAGAATCTCTTGTTTTATGAAAACTTATTTAGTACCTATATAAATTATTATTATTAGGGTTTACATTTAATGTATCGAAATAAGTGATAAAGGTGGAAACTAAGCTCTCGATTGACTCTAGTCAGTAAAGAATTCCTGCTGATAAAAAGATGGCTGGCGCGGGAAATTGAATGTCAGTATATATTTTGTAAGCTGTTTTGCCTTTTTATTGATGTATATTTTTTTATACATTTAAATTACCTACGTGTCGGATTGTTATTCTACATGAAAACTAGCGTTGTTGCTGTGGCTTGGTGTAAATCGGAGCTTGAAAAGAGATTTTATTAGGTTTAAATAAATTGAGATTACTCGCGTCTGGTTGTATTTCTTGGTTAAATTATATTTTTATCGATTGATTATGGTGTTTCTGTAGGTTGGTAATTGGTTGATAAGATGAATTTAATATCCCATTGTTGGCAGCCCTTATCAAAGCATGTTAATTAGTGCATTTTTGTATTCAGGGGCCATGGGGAGCGTTTTTCACAATATAATTTGCATTGAAATCGTAGTACTTCCTTTGTAGTTTTTCAAGTCAGATGCAAGGTTTTCCAAAACGTGATTCTTCGTATTTTTGTTTGCTAAACACCTGTTTGAAAGTTATACAAAGAAGAACTTACGGTTTTATGCATAGGCTGGACTTCCATTCAGCCGTGTCTTCAAGCCGGTGCCAGGGAAATATGAAATTGAATATAGATTCTCGATAATCTGTTCCGATCTATAAACCCTGATAAACTTGGCAGAGCCCACTTTACGGCGAGTTAAAAACTTGGTTACTAACTTGTTATACAGATTTCGTCGCGAAATCGGATATTCGGTTACCTATTGGTTAAAGGTGAGGATTAGGGCATTGTCACATCTACACGAAATCTGTCATGCCGTTCAACCGTGGACGTGGTGCTGGTTACCTTTTTAATTAATAGAGTATAATCCTTGATTGATAGCACATCTTGGGTGAGGTTCAGCATGGTGTAGTGACTTCGTAGATGAGTATTACTTCATTGTGCAGATTACTTCAGTATGTGATGTCTGCTAACATACCTACAAAACCTGCTATGGACACCTAATTAGTTATTAGTCTGATCAGCAGTCTAACCTAATACAGTTTCAGCTGAAATTCTTCACCAAAGTATAGGGATGGGCGTTCCTGTTCTTTTTGAGAAACGAAACGAAACAGTTAGTTTATTACATGAAACAGTTTCGGGAAAGCTGTTTCAAAATAACAGCTTCGGCAACAATAAAACTTCAAGAAATTCTGGCTCTCGGCCAAAACAACAGAAAGGCGAAACTGCTTCTTCGTTTTTCCTGCTGCCAAGCTGTCTCTCGCAACAGAAACGGATTCGTAACACCTGGTTTTTTAAATTCTTTTTTCCTACAACGAAACTGTTTCTTCGTTTTTCCTGCTGGGAATCTGTCTCTAATGGTAACGGTTTCGAAACACTCGTTTTTTGTCTTCTTTTTTTACTCATAGAACAGAACTTTTGTGTTTTGGTTTATTATTTTCAGTGGGTAATGAACCTTTGGAATAGATCATGACAATGTTTTCAAGAAACAGTTTCACGTTTTTTCTCCATCTCTAATAAAATAGGGATGTGTAAGATGCGTTCAATTCCAGGAGTTAACTCCCACCAGTTCATCACTTCGGGGTTGCGTTCTTTGGGACACGTTCACCCATTCACCAGTTCAACCGATTCACTTTAATCATCCCGCTCTAAAAATGACGATAACGGGTTTAATAGGTTTGATTCAATAAAGTAGTTATACGTACACATACTCAGCTCAATACACATTTTCGTTTTGTAACTGCTTTCGTACCTACATAACTCATGTCATATTTCGCAGAGTCTGCTTCGGAGGCTAGATCGAAAATACGAAAAATTTTGAAACTTACCTATATAATATTAGACAACTTTCAGAGACTAGGCTGGTAGGTATACAATGCAAAATCAATACCTATGCTTTGGAAAATTACAACCCCCCTACATAATGTTATACAAGTGTTGAAGTTTTTAAACAAATGCCGATATTGTGATCAGCATATTTCCGTGGCTTCTCCATCTACAACACCGCACTTCTTTCAGAACATTTTTGTTGGAACGGAATAAGGTGAAGGGTGAACACACTTGCTAGAAAGGTGAACTGTGTAGTAAGTAGTATGTACTGTGTGAACTGTGGGGAAGGGACGAACTATGGGAACAGTAAGCGGCGAAAGGAGGGGTTGATGAACTGGTGGACTGAGGAGTTGTGAAAATTGAGTGAGGTTAGGATCGCCCGTTCAATGAGGTCATCCGTTCGGTTTGGATACGTTCAGTTGAAAGATCCGTTCAGTGCTGAACGCCACACACATCACATTGGAGTAATTCTTTAATTTTTATTGAAACTACATTGAAATTCAAAAATATTGATGAAGTAATTATTTTGATATAGAAAACTTATAATTTGATAAACCCTGGATCTTCAAAAAACACTGGACTTAGTTTTGGAAACCTTGAATTTGCCTTGAAAAGTCAGTTATTCCGAGCCCAAAGGCTCAAATTCCATATTAGTGTCTCCCTTTAGCAGTATTATTAAAAAAATGCATTCATCTCTTCAGGACTGCAATATTGATAAAATGCGCACATTTTGTTACTTTCCTTATTTACTGTAGCATCACATTGTTCTGTATTTACTGGTAGGTAGGTTACGTCTATCCATTCCAGAATTGCTGAACCATTCCGGATTTTCCATTAAAATGTCCGCAATTCCGCACAGGACAGGTACTTTATAGGCATTAGTGTAGGTCCAGGACCAAACAAGACCCTGTCGTTTAATCGTTAGAAATTTTGAAGGCAGTCAACTAGTAGTTGCAGGTAAGCTTGTTCCTTTTTGGTTAGAAGCATATAATATTTTTATTAACTTAGTTTAAAACTAGTTATCAATGTCTCGCATTAAAAAATTATTGTATCCAACTATTAAGCTTATGATGAAATTTTGTCGGCACGAATCTGTGCTATTTTCCAAATGTTCTATGCTTACACTATTCTTTTTGATGCGTCATGGTGCTGCAAGTATTTTTATAAATCTTTGTTCAGAGAAAATTGTACTCGATTAGGTAAGGCTATTGAAATGTCAAATTATCTCTAAAATGTGTCCCTATTGTAAATGATTCCCGTAATCTAGACTTGATCCACACTGGTTACAATATGATTGGTAATTCTTCGCATTTAATGGATAAAGGAAAATAAGATCGGTTATTCTCGATTTATTGTCTGCGTCATCTTAAGGTGAATATACTCCATGTTTAGTATGTTTAGCAGTGTTGGCACTAAAATTTGTTGGTTAACATCTCAAGTGTGTTAGTTTTTACCCCACCTTTCTATTATTCGACATTAATTTGCACCTCGGTGTCCTACAATATCTAACCGAAATGTCCACTTGAATGTGCATTAATGCGCTTTCTTAAACCGGAAGAATTTATGGAATGTCAATTTACTGTATGGAAATGTGTTGCATAAATATGAAAGCTTTAGAAATCTATTTTATCACGCTTTTAACCATTGGATGTGTTACGTAGTTACATACCTACTTTATAAACCCCACTCATAATTGAGGGGACAAACTTTGTCAGAGATCCAAAATTTTAGCGTAAACCAGCCCCCCATTATAGGAGTTCATATTCTTTTTATACACTTTCACCTAAAACCCACACCCCAAAATGACCAAACGATAGGAATGATCAGATTAGAGTTTTTGACGGATTAATTTTTTTGTGTGCACGATTTTTTTCATTTCATAATTTGATCACTTCGGACTTGTTTTCCCTGTTTCGAACATTATCGTACAGCGAATTCAAACAATTCGAATCATAGGAGAATGACAATAAGGTAAACCATTGGCCAAACCGTTAACAAACATATCAATTCGAAAGCTTTACATTTTCAATGGAATCCTGTATTACTACTGTTGAATAATAAAGGACTACATTGCCAACTTTCTTAATATGAACCGCAGTATTAGGTAATCTTGTAGTATTGAGAGGAGGAATAAATTTTCTAACCACAGTGCAGAGGCTGGGATAGGGTTTCTTCATCAGACGAGAAACTCAATATTTATTGACGTTTTTATCACCTATTGTCACTGAGCAATAGAAGACAAGAGTGTAAAACTGCTAACAACCAAAGGCGGCTATACTTTGATGTTTGGAAATAGTTCAGCTAGTTATTATGTCATGATCGGCACTGTTACTTCACAGCGAACTACTTCAACTCAATCTGTTATCCCTAATACGGAGTAAAATTATTTAAGAAATCGATCTAAATTGAAAAAAGGAGAGAAATGCAGCTACATCGTTGGCTCTTACGGCTGTCGGTACTGCGTCTGAATGACTGAACACAACTGATGACAAAGATAAGACATTACCCTGTTGGCCAAGGTGGAGAGCACCGCTTGACAGCTTGGTGTCATAAGCCTGCAGCCATAAAGGTCTGAGAAGCTTTCCAGCGAGGTTAAGTTCATGTACTGTTTTACCCGCCCCGAGTTCTTGAGCTGGCACATGAACTTCTTGCACCAAACGGACGGCAGGGTTGAGAACTGAAAACTCGAACATAACCTCACTGATGTGTATAGCCTCCCCAAAAGTTTCACGTATCTGGTCTTCTCACACGAATAAAATTTATTGTTGCTTGCATTTTGTTATACCTAGTTGTTTATTAGGAAGGTTTCTAGTTCAGGTGTTCCAGTGGTTCAGATCATAAACCAAAAAATTCATGAACTCATCCCCACCACTTCGGTTCTCGCACTGAACTAGTAGATGTTCTATTCACGGTGCTGGAACAGAGCTATGGAAAACACCTAAACACACAAAAAAATGTATCAGGCCTTACCTTCGGCCATCTTGTGAGGCCAAGGTGGCACCACTTAACAGGTCTTGGTCCCATATGGTTTTCCTAGACCATATGCAACCATATTATAATCATGGAGTAATATGATTGACGTCCTCAGTGTCCAGTGGAAATTTGTCTACAGACTCCTTAATCACAGAAATCACCTGAACACTCACACACAAAAAAAAAAAAGATGTCAGGCCTTACCCTCTCGTCCTTCGGCCATCTTGTGAGGCCAAGTACCACTTGACAGGGCTTGGTGTCATCTGGTTCCCTAGACCCTATGCAACCATGTTATAATCATGGAGTAATACAACTGACGTCCTCTGTGTCTAGTGGAAATTGGTCTATACACTCCTTAATCATGGGTAACTCATGAACACTCAAAAAATGAAGATTTCAGACCTTACCGTCTCCTCCTTTGGCCATCTTGTGAGGCCAAGATGGGGCGTACCACTTAACAGTGTCCTATGGCTTCAGTCATAAGTGCTATCGGATAGGATGATGCCACATGGCTTCCTCGCTGAAGGTTTTCCCTTCCCTATGCATATTTTTTTCCCAATTCCCTTTTATGCAATCACTGTAAGAAAATCTCTTTCCTGTCTATAATAATTGTGTAGGTAACCCAGCCCATTCGATTATTATGAGTTCAAACTTTTGATCCAGAACCTTGCTTTTATGAGTTCAAACTTTTGATCCAGAACCTTGCTTTAAAGTTGTTCGAGATCGTATTAAGCATCATTTAGGTTGTTACTTTAAAGGGCACAATATAAGTTAATATTTTCCATAAAATATATCCAACCCTGAGGTGCTAATAATATATCTTTCTTGCTGCAATGTTATTCAGTCAATTATCCTCGATTATATAATATGTACCTATTGATAGTACCAACACACAAATTTCGTCCCGAATTCAAGATGTCTACGCGACCTAGTTGAATTCCATTCGAGTTACTATTTTATTAGTTGTAATGAAATTCCCACGTAATGTCTTGTTAAACCAGGAAGTGATGACAGATCAAATTCCTAAATCCTAATGAATACAACGAGCTAATTTGTATCTCTTTTCTGTTCAGTATTTCTTTATTAACAACTATCAAATTGATTTTGATAGCTAAAAAATACAAGAACGTCGTTTCTTCCTGCAGAGGTCAACAAGAATTAATATTGTCGTTATCACTATTACGTACAACGTTCTTTTAAAATATGGCTTGTTTCATGCTAATTGTACTGTAAGTAATTATTTAGCATTCAAGATTTATAGCAGTTGAGACTGTTTGTTGAAAATGTTGTTTAGAGAGTCGGGATATTCAAACTGCGAAACCTGTACAATCGATTACCTACTACTTTTCACGGTATTAAAAGAGAAATATATATTGAGAGAATATTTTTTCGGAGGGATAAATAGAATGTTATAGGCCTACCTACGTATGTTATTTAGGGTCCAAAAATTTGAGGCGTACAACACAAGAAGATTGTTAATTTAATTTTTGTGGAATACCGAAGCCTGACAAACTGTCGTGAATAGAAACTCTGTTGTTCGCTGTGCTCATCGTGTTGGAAATTTGCTCCTAGCATGAACTAAATTTTTTGCCAATTTTGCGAATTTTCGAAGGTGTAATATTAATGGCGAATGATTGGTTGAGATTAATCTGGGACGCCTATCAGTAGAATTCTTGATACCACTAGTTATCATTCCAAACCATATTTAACCTTAGTTGCTTAATACAAAATAGGCCATTTAGCAGTATAAAAACCTGCCCGAGTTCGATTAAATAGGTGCAGGGCAATAATCCTATATAATAGCGGCGAGTCACTAAAAATGGCATTTCTACGCCAAACAATATTTGCTCATAACATAAAACTGAGTTTTTACCACTGAGAAATCCTCATAAATTGTGTACAATCACGCAAAATTATGGAATGTCAATATATATAGAATAAAATACCTTCTTGGTAACATAGATGGACGAGAACTACTCAAATCCCAGTTTACGGTGCCCCTGAGAAAATGGAAAACTGTAGACAGACAATTTATTGTTAATAAACTACTTCGAAAATTCGCTCCTCAAAGCCATACCGCACGATTTTGTGATGGCTTATATAATTACTGGCCATTGTAACCACGAATGGTACGATGAGAAACATCTTGTCGATGACACAGTCTATCTGGACATGTCTGTCAAACGACATCAGAGTAAACTAAGGTGAGTCGGGGCAAGTGCGTTTTGGGGGTAAGTGCTTAGTGGAGCTATAGCAGCCTCAATATTGGACTTAGAAAGCTGCCACCTGTTGAGGACTTTGCAAAATAACCTGTTCTTTCGAATGCTAGTCGATAGACTGTGCTACGATCATGTATAACCTGTCGGGAACGTTATAACCTGCCACATTTCAGATCTCCTCATGCAGCCAAGTTTGAGACAACAAGGATCATCTGAAAACATCAGTTCCCCCTAAAGATTTTGGCGAATTTTTTTGTGATGAGTACAAACCCTGACTGATATTCTTCAAATGTAAATCATGAGGGTTCTGATAAGTTCTAAACTTCAGGATTTAAGCCCAGGTCTGCACTTCCCCCTGCTTTTGCATGCTTGGGGCAAGTGTGGATGCAACAGGTGGGGCTTGTGCAGACTACTCTGCTGTCAGTCAAATTAGTTTTTTTTCACATTTTGAAAATATTTTAACAATAAAAATGACTATCACGTTGACTTTTTTTCTCTTTTTCTAGCCCACAAGGTTTCGGGGGTTAAAAAGTCTATAAATCGGTAAATTCTGGACCAAATTTAATTTTTTTTTAAAGCTACAGATTCTGCAGAACTAGGAGCTTCACGCAGTTGCCCCTAAACGACCATTTTGTCCACTATGTCAAGATGGGAGGCGAGGTACGCACTTGCCCCATTCCACCGGGGCAAGTGCGTGAGTGAGACTTCGAAAAGTTTCATGTTTCTGAGAAATCGGGTTTCAAGTTTTAGTGATTTTTTAATGTACACTGTGAGAGAAGAAGGTTATAGTCAACGATTGCAAAAATCGGTACATCTTTATCATCAAGTGGTGAATTTCTAGAGCCACCCAAAGTCAAACTTTTTTTGGTGCGCACTTGCCCCGACTCACCTTATAATTAATAATTCAGTAGTAGAGGAGTTTGAATTATTAATTATAAATTCAAACTCCTTTACTACTGACGTTTTTATGAGGCTCATAGTATATAATTATGTTGAAGACAAAATCATAAATACGCGTCCATGTCAGTCAACCACTTGACAGAATGTAATACACTTCCATTCCGCGATGACCGGGCTACTATGTCGTATTTGGTACAGTATGATCATTCAAACTTGAAACAGATACTTTTTTATAAGAATTATTCCATTTTCGTCTCGAAATGGAGATTGTGATGTTACTTGAGAGGAACCCGCTTCAACATTGTTTTGTGATTGCTCTATCTAATGTGTCTACCAAAATAAAAGTATATTAATGAATGGATGTCCATTCCTCTACCTTTTCCCCAAATAGTTTGATCAATAAAAAAAATAAGTATAAATTCGAAAAAGAAGAACTGACCCATCCAAAGTAAGTATCTGGCATTGTAATTTCTCCCATACGGGTAGTAAAGACGCGGTGTTAATGGGATACCTACCTGAAGTACACAAGGGAGCTTAACTTGCCCGATAAATTTCCCGTAAGGCAAGATAAGTTCCCTTTTGTGACTTACCTAGGACTTCCTTCTGGTTTTTCTCATTTACCAAAGTGATAATTGTTGAAAATTCAAGTTTTTACTTCGTTTTCAGGTAGATGACGAGTTTTGGGACACAAATCAATTAAAAAAACGCTGAAAATCCGTGCACAACGGTTTATTATTTTGTACAGAATACCCTTCTATTACAGATCACAGGTCTGCGAATAGATAACCTTTCTATATAATATATGTTTGTAATATTCCACACATATTGTGTAGATCGCAGACCTAACCCCGTACTCGTTACTCGGTACCTACCTAAAGAGGTTGCTAAAATAATTCTGTCGATGACAAAAAGTACCTAAAATGGCAAAAAGAAACGCAAATAATGAAGTTATGAAGGGAAATTGTTGATGTGGAGTGAAAAAAGTTGCAAACGTACCTACCAACAAACTCCAGCCCCTTCTACGTAGATGGTATAATGAACCGTTGTGTAATAATTTACCGTTGAGTAATGATTTACCATTGTGTAATAATAATTTACCCATCAATAATACTTCAACGTTTGTTCAAGTTTCACTACCTATCAACAAACTCCAAAAAAGCCATCATTTTGGTTTATTATTTTCAATAATGAACCATTGGAATCGAGCATGAAAAAAAAAATTCTTACCCCCCCTCAAAATTTGATGGTTTACGTTTCAAGGTATGTAGAATCCAAAACTGCAATAAAAATATTTCTGTCTGTCCGCCGTACGGGCCACTTTTCTTAGTTACCATGAAAAAAAATTGATGAAATTCGGGTTATAGGTTCCGTTCGGCGTCTAGTTGGTCCTCGAAGCTCGACGTTACTGTGAGTCATCTCTAAGGGGTTCAAAATAGGGGTTGAAATTTTCAAAACGCCTATACCATTTTTTTACGTAAATATTTTTACGGTTTTAAATAGTTCTTGAACTTGCGAGTTTTTTAAGACCATCCGGAGCATCGTACGTCCAGCCGTTCGTTCACAGTAAGGCCCCGAAGTTTGCACCGACAGGCATTTTCGACTCCAGTGTGAATGAAATTGTATACAATTCAAACCAAATCTCGTAACCAGAGACGCGCCCACAATAGGAATTTGTGAATACGGCCAATCATTGGTAGGGATCACCTGATTATATTGGCGGAGTATGAAGTCGAGTTGGTTGTTCTGTGATATTATTTAATTTGAAAAATGATGGCTCTTTTGGAGTTTGTTGGTAGGTAGTGAAACTTGAACAAACGTTGAAGTATTATTGATGGGTAAATTATTACTACGGTAAATCATTACTCAACGGTAAATTATTACACAACGGTTCATTATACCATCTACGTAGAAGGGGCTGGAGTTTGTTGGTAGGTACTTTTGCAACTTTTTTCACTCCTAATCAACAATTTCTTTTCAGAACTTCATTATGTGTGTTTCTTTTTGTTAGGTACTGTTTGTCATCGGCAGAATTATTTTAGCAACATTTAACTCGTGATTTAGGTAGGTACCTAGTAACGAGTACGGGGTTAGGTACTAACCTACGGAGGGTCTGCGATCTACATAAATATGCATAGAATAGTACATATTATATTATATAGACGGGTTATCTATACATAGAGCTGTGATCTGTAACAGAAGGGTATTCTATACAAAATAATAAACCGTTGTGCAGGGATTTGCAGCGTTTTCAAATGAAATAATATCACAGAACAACCAACTCGACTTCATACTCCGCGATTATAATCAGGTGATCCCTAGCAATGATTTTATCTCGGGCCAATTCCCGATTGTTAGCACGTCCCTAGTGACGAGATTTGGGCTAAATGTATACAATTTCATTCACCCTGCTGTTCAAAAAGCCTGTCCGTGCAAACTTCTGGGCCTTACTGTGAAGGAACGGAGGGACGTAAAATGCTCCGGGTGGTCTTCAAAAAACTCAAGAACTATAGTTCAAGTTCAGAATAGTTCAAGAACTATTTAAAACCGTAAAAAGATTCACGTAAAACAAAGGTATAGGCGTTCTGAAAAGTTTAACCCCTATTTTGAACCCCTTAGAGATGACTGACAGTAACGTCGAGCTTCGAGGACCAACTGGACCCCAAATGGGACCTATAACCCGAATTTCATCAATTTTGTTTCATGGTAACTAAGAAAAGTGGCCCGTACGGCGGACAGACAGAAATATTTTTATTGCATTTTCGGATTCTACATACCTTGAAACGTAAACCATCAAATTTTGAGGGGGGGGTTTTTCTCATGCTCGATTCCAATGGTTCATTATTGAAATAATAAACCAAAAAAAAATTCTCACCCCAATCTTGTTTTTTGGCTTTACGTAAAAAATGTATTGGCAAGTTGCGCACTTTTCCCTTGCACGGTCACATACTGGGATGAACGGAACCAGAATTTACGAATGCGGCAATTAACTCCACGTTAGCGATTCATGTGTAAACATTACCAGTCTGATCTTTGTGGAATTTATAAAGGTAAGGCCATTCGGAGAACATTCCCACGTAAAAACGCTGCAAATTATTACACAACGGTTTTATTTACCTGCCCCTTCTGCGTAGCTCACTGTTTTCTGTGGTCAATACCCTTGACCTCCCCCCCAGGAAAGCCCTAAATCGAGTACCGGAGCCTGCCCCGTAATTAAAGTTTTATACGAATGCGCGGGATTCAATAGTTCAATAATTAATTTTGTAGTTATTCATGAAGCATAAGGCAAATAATAAATCGTTGTGTAAAAATTTACCTGTACAGGTGCCCCTTCAACGTAGATAGTATAATAAACCGTTGTGTAATAATTTACCCAATAATATAACTTAAATCAATTGCGGCGGAGTAGTGGAAATGCATAGCAAAAAACTACAGGATAAAAATAGAAACAGTCTATTTCCACGCCAAACTAACAAACTGTAGACCGGTTTCGGTTGATGGTAACAACCGAAACCGGTCTACAGTTTGTTAGTTTGACGTGGAAATAGACTATTTCTATTTTTATCCTGTAGTTTTATACCCAATAATACTTCAACGTTTGTTCAAGCTGCAAAAGTACCTATAAACAAAATCCAAAAGATTTCTCAAATGAAATAATATCACAGAACAACCAACTCGACTTCATACAGCCATCCTTGATTATAATCAGGTGCTTCCTAGCGATGATATCTGGGCCGGATTAATAAAGGTTCATTCACAATCATGTTGAAGCTTTTCGGTGCAAACGACGGCTGGTCGTACAATGCTCCGGGTGGTCTCAAAAAATTCCTTAGTTCAAGATCAATTTAAAAACGTTAAAAAAAACCATACCCTTCTACAGAAGCTACGGCGTTCTGAAAATGTCAACCCCCATTTTTCACCCCTTGGAGATGACTGATAGTAACGCCGAGCTTCGAGGACCAACTGGACCCCAAATGGGACCTATAACCCGAATTTCATCAATTTTGTTTCATGGTAACTAAGAAAAGTGGCCAGTACGGCGTACGGCGGACAGACAGAAATATTATAATTGCATTTTCGGATTCTACATATCTTGAAACGTAAACCTTCAAATTTTGAGGGGGGGGGGGGGGTAATTTTTTTTTTTTTTTTTTTTTCATGCTTGATACCAAAGATTTGTTATTGGAAATAATTAATAAACCAAAAGACAGCCTTGTAGGTACATTTTATCAAGGTCAAATGAACAGATCCGAGAGAGGCAGGGGTTCCAGGCTTGCGAAATCGCGAAGATCATTATGATCAATATGAATTTGTTTAACAGTAGGTAGGTATCTAAGGTACCATCCATCAAGGAGATCACCCTCGTGTCGAAGTCAAGTGGATATTACCACATTTTAAGTACCTACGCGTTAAAAATATGAAGCGTTTTGCCAGCTTCAAACATTTCACGAGAAAAAATCCAACACTTCAAATACACAAGGTACAGATTAATGTGACTTTAGGAAGCGTACAAAAGTGATTTTCGTATTTAGTTGTGGCATCTCAACCAATCCCAAGAGTTTCCGTGTTAGAGTAGAGCTAATTTCGGATTTTAGAGGTCGTCCCGTTTCGCTCGTTAATTTTTTGACAATTGAAAAATGAGTTCAAACGCTAGGAAATCCGACATTTACCCATTGCATCCTACAAAATATAGGTAATAGAAAAATGTTTGTACCCCTCAAGTAGGTGCAGCTAAAGCCTAATTGGGTACGAGAAAAGGAATTATCAATATAAATGATAAATTAGGAACCCAAGATCAAACTCCGTGACATTAGTGAGCATACAGCGTATCAATGATATAATTTTAAATACTTACGATTTAGGATGTTATTATTATGAACACAGAAAGATAACACTGAGTAGTGATTTCCATAAACTTACAGAAGAGATGCATTCAAACTAGGTAGGTACCCGTTCCAAGCAGGAATGGAACATCGATGTTGGAATACCTATATATCATCATAAAAACTGTTTTTTTTTCAAGTTTAAAAAAGGTATTTTACCTATAAGCAAAATTAAGAAAAATGCTTCATTACGAAATTCCGCTAACTTATTACCAAAAACAGCAAAACGGAGCTGGAGAAAACTGAATGTAAAACTGTAAATCACGTAAGCTGCAAGAGAGAAGAGAAGTTTGATGGGTAAAACCTTCGGACACATACAACAATAATCGACGATTCTTCGAATATTCCTACAGCATTCCTCGTCCTTTCATTTCTCGGAGATTCCTTTCCTAACTTAGAATTTTTCACTATTTCACAATACATCAAAAAACATCGAACGTCGGAGCAAAAACATCGAGGTTTCGATAATATCCAACATCGATGTTCCGATAACATCGAAAATTGATGTTCTATCCCTACTAGGGATGTATGATACTTCGAAATGTATCCATACGTATCGTATCGATATTTCTAAAAAGTATCGAAAAGATCAGGCCGATACTTTCAAAAAGTATCGATACATTCAAGTATCGATACTTTTTACAAACTCAAAATTAGAAAAGTTCCGGCTTCATGGATTGTGTTGTTTTGCGCCTTCCCCTTCCAGTGTTCCAGTTCCACCATAGAATAATTCTATGCCTGACATAAGTGCACAGTATCAGTTGAGTTGTTTCACGTTTCCAGTCCTACTAGATGCCCTACAGTATCAGTCGAATGAGTGATCATCTCCATTTTTATGTCAAGGTTGTTGACAAATGGTGGGACTTCAGGCATGGTAGCGATCAGGCTTTGTAGTCTTCTGTGAAACTTGGAAGTAAGAAAAGATCCTTGAAAAAAGTAACGGTGTCGATACCGCGAAAAAAGAAAAAGTATCCCGATACATTGCAAAAAAAAAGTATCAAAAAGTATCGATACTTTTTCTTAAAAGTATCGATATTTTGAAGTATCGATACTTTTTATACATCCCTAATCCCTACAATAAGACCACTGAAAGATCTGGTCAGCCCTGAAATATCATGTTCCACTGCATCTCATCCTACCAAAGGAAGGCATTTTTGAATAAACTATAAAACATGTTTCAGCAATATATATATATATCAACAATTTATTACAATGATCACAGCACAATTCTCGAAGTACACAAATTAAGTACAAAACTAGACAGGCGGAAGACTTGCTGTTGGGCTCAATTATCACTGGACATCTGAATTAATTGAACACGTAATTTTGTTCTGGTTATCACTTACTTACATTATATTATTTTGAAACAATTACAAACGTTTTCCTAAATAAGTACCTACTAATTTTCTTCTTCTAAAAATGCATCGTTATCACAAAGTATCTACCTACCTATCATTAAAAAAATGCTTCAAAAATTGATTCAACCAAATTGATCTGTTTTGGAGATTTGACTGCACCACATTTTTTGTTCGAAAATATAAATATAGTGTACCTACCTAATGATAGATCAAGCTGTTCAAAATTCAAATGCTACAAGTCACGTCAACGTTTCATCAATAATTCAATATGCTTTGCTAAAAATCAACAATATTATTTCTACCCAAATAGGTAGTAACTTGCACTGTCCCGAAATTTTTTATCCCTCAAAATTCAACATAATTCCTTAGTAACAAGGTAAGTGCCAACAAAGTGCGCTATTTTAACGAAAACAAGTGCTTGTTATAAAACAGTGATATTGACGTGGAATTTAATATTGAAAACTGACCTTAGAAATCGAACGTACCAACTTCTAAAAAAGCAAATGAAGGGGTGGAAGGTAGGTAAGTACCTAACTATCCTTCTTTCTGATAGGTAGCCCGCTTTTTCCTAGCTCTGATAGATCTTCCCTTTCTTCCCTGTGTGTGATGTTTTCAAACCACATTTTACTGCGAGAGAGCTTTTTTTTCAGTTTGATTGGCTCATGCGGTTCCTTCTATTAGGTTTGTTCGGACATACAGTCCTGTACCAGTCCAGGATGGAACCGCGTTCTGAAGAAGAGGGGATAGAACTGCCCAGGATTGAGTCCAGAACTATGTCTGTCAGGACAGGAGCTGATGATTCTGAATGGATAACCTGAAGCACTCTAACCTTCAACTCATTTGGAAGGTTAGAGGGCTTCAGGTTATTCATTTCAGGTTATCCAGCATCGAGTTGCGGATGTGCAGGATCAACAGTCCTGGACAGCCAACTCTCGATTCAGGACCAGTTCTGGTGTTTTCCCTATGCAAAACAAAGGGGCGCGGCTTGAATAGAATGGTCCAGGAACGAACTTATTCTTTGATGCAACACGTTGCCAACCTGTCACTACTTTCTTCCCTGGACTCTTCAAATGTGATTAAAACAATAAATTCGTTGTAAATTACAATCATAATCTGACTGCAAAATGATCAACGACCTATTACAACAATATTAAGGATTGTCATAGAAATAAGAATTTTTATTCAGGGCTAAGGGCAATTAAATTGAAATCTCAAAGCAATGAAAAACAGAAGAATCTGAAAACCTAACAGTGGAGTCAATCGGCTGTTTTGGAAAATGAGAGCAAGTAGGTATTGTATAAGTAAGAGTAAGTATAGTAGCAGGAATGTAGGTAAGGGTAAATCACTCTTTTGTATAGGCAGTCGTTAGTAATTCTACAACAAATAATACTACTGAAGCAAAAATTGCATATAAACGCAAAAAGGATATAAATATATCAGAAAACGTAAATAATAAACGACGGTAGAAGTAAACCAATAATGGTAATAGTGGTAACCCTAAAGGTGGGCGCACTGAGGCGAGCCAGGCCAGGGTAGGATGGCATGCTCCTACATATAACTGTACGCTGGCAAGGAACATCCTCCAGAAGTTAGGTCTGCAGAGTAGAGTGGGAAACGCCCAGAGCCAGGACGCGGACATTTCTGCCCGGCAGGCAAAAACACGCGGTGCCATTGGGATGCGGCAATGTCCCATGAGGGAACAAAGTCCCGGGTCCTACCTCAGTGCGGTGTAGCACGTTGGAAACAGCAGTAACGATGGACAGAGGCTCGCGTCCTGTTCCACCCCAGCGTGTGGGGACCTTAAACTGTAAGTAATGTGCTCATACTGTAACCACATGAAACCAAACCACACGAATTCAGACTTGATTAGGAATGAAGGAATGCACTTAATTACAAAAGGAATAAAACCAACACCCATTCACCAGGACTTCATAATAAAAATACATACCTACCCATCAGTATCGATGTTGATAACTAAATTCAAATAAAAGGGGTTAAGAGGAGTGCTGCATGTAACAGTGACCATTAAAACATAAAGTTGTGGAATTTGTGATCTCATGCTATGACAATCGCATCAATTCAGAAAGTTGATTCTTATGGTTGAATGAATATTTCCTAGTACCTACTTGGTACGAAATTTCAAGTCTCAATAAAGTTTCAAAATTTAGGATTAATAAGAAAATAACAAAAGCGAAGAGAAGGACATGGCCAGTTTTCCTGCAATGGAATAAAACAAGGAACTCTGATTTGAGTTTGCGTCATATGTTTGTCTTGGTAGTTAGATATTTTAATACAAATTTATGAAGATTTAAGAAGGATGGCGTAAGGCCAGGAAATGTTGAGCTGCAGGGTGATACAGGATTTGCATCAACTGCGTGCAGGTAGGTCGAAGTTCTCTCTCCACTACGTGGTTGTGCCCCTGTTGTGAACATAGGCAACGCAGATATCCAGCACGCAAACATTTGCTGTTTCGCACATCTTAGTGATTATCAGAAACTCACATCAGCACATCGAAATTGCTAGGTTTTACAGTATCCAAGCTTCACAGCAGACGCATTACGGATGAGGGGGTTATTGTTAAACGCATGGAAAACGTGAAAGAAACAGCACAAGAACTCCAAATACACGGTCAAAGGGTACATCAATGTACGAGTAGTAGAATTAAGAGGACAAGAAAACAGGCAAACAGCTATCAATATACAGGATTGGCCTGGACACAACGGAAACCAGTATTGCTTTGCCCGTGGTCAAGGGTGTTGTGATGTCTGCCAGAGCACCGATAGCGATAGCAGAACGAGTTGTGGCACATGAAGGAACCACCTTTTCTCGTCACATGCTCACCGGAGTCAGGACCTCTCTGAAAAACACAATGCATAACCTTTGGGTCACGGAATAAGGCAGATCAAGGGTGACCTAGTGTGCTGTAGATCAATTTGGTGTTGTGGCTCAAACGATGGTTGTGCAGTGTTGGTGGTCATATCACCAGCCTGGAAATGTGGATCTCCAGAACTACAAGTACAGCTTTCTTTGTGGGTTTGCCTTTGTATGAGTGAAGAGTACCTACTCAATTATTTTTGCTTTTAAAATTTTCATTTGAGCAGATTGAGGTTGGATGGCGACTATTTTGGGTTTGCACCAAACCTGTACAATTATTATTTTAGAAACAAATCGATAAAGATTTAATGATGTTACTGGAGCCCAGCAGGTATAATTCATGACGTGATTGTGGAGTATCCTTGTGTCCACAATTGGTTCAAGTTTATTATCAAAGATCAAAACTTCCAGAGCAATGTAACAAGGTGGATGGATGTATAGTATAAATTAAAAATACTTAATTTAAAAAATGCTGAGCTAAGAAAAGTCGTGACAGCAAGGTGGAAGCAACATCCGAACTCAGGTTAGACAAGTTTACTTTGATCAAAATGAATGATGCGGTACCTAGTGGATGAACGAAGGATGGTACAAGGATATTACAATCAAACAAACGAGAAATGAGAAAGAGGTGTCTCTTTCAAGAAAAGACACCTAATTAGGTACCCCTTCTGAAAGAGATCAACAATTCCAAGATGGCCGCCAAATATCTCTTTTGTGAAAATAGAGAGTTGGACCGAAAAGAGATAAATGTCTTCTGCTTAGTGAATAGGCCCCCTGGACTGCACCAGTAAAAATCAGGGGCCTTACACGAGTTTTTGTTTGGGCATACTATTATTCTTCTGATTTAAAATAAATTGGAATATTTGTTCTCTCATCGTATTTATATTAGGTCAAGAATTTGGACCCACTAGGGGCCACAGACGGACTTGGGAATTATTATATTAATCTGATATCAAGGCTTCCACTCGAACTATTTCACTGGATCATTGTAGTTAGGAAATACCGGTGTACCAATTTTCAGACAGAAATTCCGGTAAACTAGGTCATGCAAAGGGCGACAATACTGGAGAACTTCAGCTGTAACTATGGTACGCAACCACTGGTCCATCTGCGATAGAAGGTAACCCTGGAAAAGCATCGATACTAAAGATAATTTATTGAACTGCTACAACCACAATGAAACCTGTAGACAAAACTTTCATTCATTCTCATCTTGGAAATCAACTGTAACAGCATCTGCATATAGGTGCACTTCAGTGCACACCAAAGACGCATCAATAAGATGCGCCCTTTATTGCCGGATTTTTAGTTTCATAATCTCGTAAAGACCCCAATAGGTAACTAGGTACTTGAACTTCACTTGGACTTCTTCAGGGAATACGTGAACTTCACAACATTACAGTACCTAATCCCAACCACCACTGCCACCAAACGGAAGATAAATGAGTAGGTATGAAATAAATCCGGTCTAAGGAGCTTCAAGGACGACAGATGGATGAAAATACAAAGCATGCGAGACCATTTCCACGAGAAAGCCATGCAATAAACAAAAGGAATCAATCAATTTGCGTGATATAAAAATGAATGCCTGACGATTACTTGGAACAGAAATATGATGCCTCCATGGAATGTATGTAGAAACTAATACGACAGAGAAGGGAAAGCTACATGCAGAGCAGTGTAACCACATCATACGACGTGATCCCCAGTTCTAAAATGTGAATAAAATAACTCAAACCAACGTTTTCAACGGACTTAATAAACGGGACCGCTACGGACGCAGCGGATGCCCATGTTACTCGAGCCAGTGTCGGGAGTGTTGAAGTGCCTCCCGGAACATCGGTAGCGGTGGCAATAGGATTTGTGACACAAGAAAGAACCGCCTTTCTTCACTTTGTCATTACCAGTGTCCGGACCTCTCTGAAAAGCACAGAACAAAAACTCTCAAGGTCAATTTGGGAGGACAACTTGAACGACAAGTAAAAATCCGCCCAAAAGTACCGTGGACGTAGTAATATGTCATCAACGCAGTCAAATGTTGTAGGTGGTTATGAGGGATTCTCCCTGTACATAAGGGAGGATTTAAAAAAAACTAGTTAGGAGACCTTCCACTATAGCTTGGCATGTTGTAGGTATTGCGGATGAGTAAGTTGGGAGATGGTACTTAACAATGAGTCCTTTCTGCTCAAGAGTACGAGGCCCTGACAGGAGCTCCCGGAAAAAAAATCTACACCTCTTCACCTCATCAGCATCATGGTCACCCATTATGGGCTAAAGACTTTCAACTGTATGAGATTTCAACTAAAATTCTGCTCCCAAATCTATACATATAATAAAACAGTGTCTGTTTGTTTGTTTGTTTGTTTGTCTCGGCATCAATTGAGAACGGCTGAACGTAGAAAGTTGCGGCTGGTACCATTTGACGCAGAATTTATCTGGGAAGGTTTATGAAAAATCCGCATTTGAATCTGTCCATCCGTTGAAACGCTATGAATGAAATACTACTAAAAAACGTGTTATAATCACTTCTATGAGGACGTTTATGCTTATAATAACTTTGAACGGTTAGACGTAAATCCGATTGTAATTAGATTCTGGATTCAGCTCGACGAGTACATTCAAGTGGTACTTCAATCAGGATGTTAGTGGGAGGGGGGTACAGGTTATGAGAGGGGGGGGGGGGGTCTACAGAAATTTCAAAACTACTTGACCAATTGGAGTGCAACTTTGGGAATTTGTTGTGTGAACATTGAGGAATGTTTCTAACCAGGTAGGGAGGGTTCATAGGATACGGGGGGGGGTTAAAGGCAGTTAGGGTTGGCATTGGGGAAGGTTTCTGATCAGTTGAGGAGGGGGGGATACAGGCATATTAAAATACATGACCGTTGGCTCCATTCATTTAAATCGCAGCAACACGCGTCGGTTCAAATAGTATAATATATCATAAAACAGTGTCAGTCTGTTTGTTTGTCTCGGCATCGATAAATGAGAACGGCTGAACGTAGAAGGTGGTATCTGTTATGAGTGGGGCCTGTCCTAAAGGGGGTGTCTGTTCTACCGTTTCGAAGCGCGGGTACACAGCTAGTATAAATATAAATTCTGAATCAATAGATTTTAACCGATATTTGTGATCAAGGTAAAACTAACGGTATCATGGCACTCACAAACGAGATACAGCTTTACTGGACCGACGAGGAATACCGTCTGTTGACCCAAAAATGAGAAAGAAATCATATGTACGGAATGCTGACAGAAAAATGAACTTACAGGGTTGTAAAGGGGTCCTCGGTGATGCAGCACAGTCCACCAGTCTTCCACCCATTCCCAGACGTTCCCTGTCATTTCGTAAAGCCCAAAATCATTAGGAGGGAACGACCTCGCTGGAGCAGTGAACTTGAAACCGTCTTCAGCATCATTAAGCGATGGGAATACGCCTGTCCAGGTGTTACTTCTGTTTGGTAAAATGATAATTTAAAAGAGAATGATACACGACCACCAAAGGAAACAGACACACTTTATTAGTTATCCGAATGACTGATTAGATTAATTACCTGTGTTTATTTTGGGGTGCTAGTTTGTTACCCCAAGGGAAGTGTTTTTGGTGTTTTCCAGCACGGCATGCATATTC